>CATLKA010000001.1:0-600000 GCA_949987735.1 Leucophora obtusa
AAAAAAAGTAAAGTACCTTTTTCCAAAAAAAAGTACCTTTTTCCAAAAAATTTACCTTTTTCCAAAAAAAGTACCTTTTTCCAAAAAATGTACCTTTTTCCAAGAATAGTACCTTTTTCCAAAAAAGTACCTTTTTTCCAAAAAAAAGTACCTTTTCCAAAAACAGTACCTTTTTCCAAAAAAAGTACCTTTTTTCCAAAAAAAAAGTACCTTTTTCCAAAAAAAGTACCTTTTTCCAAAAAAAAAGTACCTTTTTCCAAAAAAGTACGTTTTTCCAAAAAAAGTACCTTTTTCCAAAAAACGTACCTTTTTCCAAAAAAAGTACCTTTTTCCAAAAAAAGGACATTTTTCCAAAAAAAAGTACCTTTTTCCAAAAAAAGTACCTTTTTCCAAAAAAAAGTACCTTTTTCCAAAAAAAGCACCTTTTTCCAAAAAAAAAGTACCTTTTTCCAAAAAAAGTACGTTTTTCCAAAAAAAAGTACCTTTTTCCAAAAAACGTACCTTTTTCCAAAAAAAATTCCTTTTTCCAAAAAAAATTCCTTTTTCCAAAAAAAGTACCTTTTTCCAAAAAAAAGTACCTTTTTCAAAAAAAAGTACCTTTTTCAAAAAAAGTACCTTTTTCCAAAAAAAGTACCTTTTTCCAAAAAAAGTACCTTTTTCCAAAAAAAAGTACCTTTTTCCAAAAAAAGTACGTTTTTCCAAAAAAAAGTACCTTTTTCCAAAAAACGTACCTTTTTCCAAAAAAAATTCCTTTTTCCAAAAAAAATTCCTTTTTCCAAAAAAGTACCTTTTTCCAAAAAAAAGTACCTTTTTCAAAAAAAAGTACCTTTTTCAAAAAAAGTACCTTTCCCCAAAAAATGTACCTTTTTCAAAAAAAGTACCTTTCCAAAAAAAAAGTACCTTTTTCCAAAAAAAGTACGTTTTTCCAAAAAAAAGTACCTTTTTCCAAAAAACGTACCTTTTTCCAAAAAAAATTCCATTTTCCAAAAAAAATTCCTTTTTCCAAAAAAAGTACCTTTTTCCAAAAAAAAAGTACCTTTTTCCAAAAAAAGTACCTTTTTCCAAAAAAGTACCTTTTTCCAAAAAAAGTACCTTTTTCCAATAAAAAGTACCTTTTTCCAAAAAAAAGTACCTTTTTCCAAAAAAAGTACCTTTTTCCGAAAAAAGTACCTTTTTCCGAAAAAAGTACCTTTTTCCAAAAAAAGTACCTTTTTCCAAAAAAAGTACCTTTTTCCAAAAAAAGTACCTTTTTCCAAAAAAAGTACCTTTTTCCAAGAATAGTACCTTTTTCCAAAAAAAGTACCTTTTTCCAAAAAAAAGTACCTTTTTCAAAAAAAGTACCTTTTTCCAAAAAAAGTACCTTTTTCCAAAAAAAAAGTACCTTTTTCCAAAAAAAGTACGTTTTTCCAAAAAAAGTACCTTTTTCCAAAAAACGTACCTTTTTCCAAAAAAAGTACCTTTTTCCAAAAAAAGTACCTTTTTCAAAAAAAGTACCTTTCCCCAAAAAATGTACCTTTTTCAAAAAAAGTACCTTTTCCAAAAAAAAGTACCTTTTCCCAAAAAAAGTACCTTTTTCTAAAAAAATGTTCCTTTTCCCAAAAAACATACATTTTTCCAAAAATAACCTTTTTCAAAAAAATACCTTTTTCAAAAAAAGTACCTTTTCCAAAAAAAGTACCTTTTCCCAAAAAAAGTACCTTTTTCTAAAAAAATTTTCCTTTTCCAAAAGAAGTACCTTTTCCAAAAAAAGTACCTTTTTCCAAAAAACATACATTTTTCCAAAAAAAATACCTTTTTAAAAAAAAATACCTTTTCTAAAAAAAGTACAAATAAAGTACTTTGTAAAAACAAAGTATCTTTTTCCAAAAAATTTCGTTTTTCCAAAAAGTACCATTTAAAATAATATATGTATAATTTCAAAAAAACTACTTTTTTTCCTCCCCCCACGGATATCTCCACTAAAACAAGGTTTCTTGATATTCGGCATAGACGTGCGCTAAGACGGGATTTTTGGAAATTCCTACCGGAACGGGCAAAAAGGGGAAAAGTCTCCCAATAAACAGTCTCACAAATTGGAAAAGTGCCTGCCCAAACCCCTAGAGGTAAAAAGTTGAAATTTGGTATAAAGGTTCCTCCACTGTAGTAGACATCGACTAATTCCCTATAGGATATCCCAAAAGCAAATTCGGAATGTGAGTTCTTCCTTTTGTGTAGGTGTCCGCTTAGACGGAATTTTTGAAATTCCTATCGGGAGAGGAAATAAGGGGAAAAGTCTCCTCCTTGACGGCCTGCCCAATCCCTTTTGGCCAACTTAAAATTTTAAATATGTATTCCTTGGAGTAGGACTAACTCCCCGGTAACGTAATTTTTCTATTTTGGAACAGGAACATAGTAAAAATGGTGGGTGAAAGGGAAAAATGTCCCCACTAACGGCCTGCCCAAACCGCTTAGGCAATGCAGTTGAAATTTGGTATGAATGTTCCTCATCCATCGCAGATAGCCGTGAAGATGGAATTTTTGTAAATTCCTAAAGGGAGGGGCAAAAAGAAGAAAAGCCTCACCTTGGGGGCCTGTAAAACCCCTTCGGCTAGAAACCTGAAACTTAAAATGTGGTTCCCTGGAGTAAGGGCTAACTTATTAGAAAGATACTTTTTTGAATTTTGGACAGGGTCGTTATAAAATGGGGGCTCAAAAAGGGAAAGTGATCCCTTAACGACCTGTCCAAACTGCTGCAACTAGGAAGCTGAAATTCGGTCCTTAGGTTCCTCTTCCAGCCTAATTCCAACCGGGAGGGACAAAAAAAGAAAAAGTGTCCCCCTTGACAGCCTGCTCAAACTGCTGGAACTAGGAAGCTGAAATTCCCTGTCGATGGATTTTCGGAAATTCCTACCGAGAGGGGCACAAATAGTAAAAGTTGGCTAGAAACCTGAAATGTAAAACATATGTTACTTGGAGTATGGGCTCACTTACCGGGAAGGTGCTTTTTGGACAGGGACATTGCAAAAATGGGGATTAATGAAGCGAAAAGTGCCGCTTAAAGGCCTGCCCAAACCGCTGGAGGTAGGAAGTTGAAATTTGGTATTAAAGTTTCTCCTCTATTGTAGACATCCGCTAAGATGAGATTTTTGGAAATTTCCACAGGTAGGGTCAAAAACAGGAAAAGAACAATGGAGCTTAAATTCGGTATTTGGGTTCCTTCTCCAACGTTGACGTCCCCTAAGATGGTATTTTTGTAAATTAATACCGGGAGGGGTAAAAAGGGAAGAAACTTCCCCCTTGACGGCCTGGCCAAACTGGTGGATATAGAGACCTAAAATTATGTATGTAGTAGGTTCCTCCTCCAACGCAGACATCCTCTAAGACGGAATATTTGGAAATTCCTACCGGGAGGGGTAAAAACGGAAAAAACTTCCCCCTTGACTTACCTGTTCAAACACTATCCACGGAATATGAAACGTATGTAGCATTGAAACATACTCTCCAAAAAGTTAAAAAAATTTTTTAAAAGAGAAAAAACCTTAGAAAAGTAATGGAACTTATATACTCCGATATTTAAACTTCATGTAACGAAGCACCGGTGGAAGAAACCGACGCAGTAAATTTTCCAACTGAATTTGTGAATTTACTTGAATTGCCAGGTCTACCTTTACATAAACTGGAATAAAAAAAAAAAACTTTAAGGCACGCTAACAACCCTGCTTTACGTTATTTATTTTCATTCAAAACACAAATGAACAAAACTACTTACGGGTCTATCTACCTAAGTTCGCACTTTACCAAATTATCTTAACATACACACGTATATTGCAATTTATTATGGATTCATTACTAACAATCCACTTTCATGAGAAAAAGTGATCAAATATTTATTTATTTATTTATTTATTTTAAACCCATTGTTGTTGTGTACTTTAAATAAAAAGCGAATTTAAAAAAAATTGTCGGGGGGGGGGGGGGAGCACAGCCCCCCTAAACTTAAAGGCACGCTAACAACGTTGTGGGCTGCGCCCGCTAGTCTATATATATATAAAAAGAAGTGTTTCCACAAAAAAAAGTGTTTTGACAAAAATAAACGTTTCCACAAAAAAAAAAAAGTTTCCACAAAAAAAAAGTTTTCACAAAAAAAAAGTGTTTCCACAAAAAAAAACCAAATTTCCACAAAAAAAAAATGTTTCCACAAAATAAAAAGGTGTTTCCATAAAAAAAGTGTTTGCAAAAAAAAATGTTTCCACAAAAAAAAAGTTTCCACAAACAAAAAAAAAGGTGTTTACACAAAAAAAAATGTTTGCACAAAAAAAAGTGTTTCAACAAAAAAACAAAAAAAATGTGTCAACAAAAAACAAAAACATTTTACACAAAAAAAAAAATGTTTTCACTAAAGAAAAAGTGTTTTCCCAAGAAAGAGTTTCCACAAAAAAGAGTTTCCCCAAAAAAAAAACAAAAAAAACTTTCCACAAAAAAGAAATATTTCACAAAAAAAAAAGTTTCCACAAAAAATGTTTCCACAAAAAAAACAGTTTCCCCAAAAAAAAAAGTTTCCTCAAAAAAAAAAGTTTCCTTAAAAAAAAAGTTTCCACAAAAAAAAAGTTTCCACAAAAAAAAAGTTTCCACAAAAAAAAAATGTTTCAAAAAAAAAAAAAAAAAAAAACACAAAAAAAATTATTTCAAAAAAAAGTTTGCATAAAAAAATGTTTCCACAAAAAAAAACATGGATATTAAGGGTAACGCTATTTCATTTATTTCGGTATCGGTATTTTAAGGATAACGGTATTTGAGTTATTTCGGTAACGGTGTTTAAAGGTTAACGGTATTTCAGTTATATCGGTAACGGTTTTTTAAGGGTAACGGTAGTCATTTATTTCGATGTATCCTGCAATTTTTTTTACAAAAAACAAACGAGATAAAAACAAAACCAATTTATCAACTTAATGTTCAAAAGTACTCATTAACCACGTGAAATTAACAAAACCAGAAAATTAAAAATATCGGTAACGGTATTTTAGGGATAGCGGCATTTCATTTGTTTCGGTAACGGTATTTTAGGGGTATTGATATTTCATTTATTTCGGTATCGGTATTTTAAGGATAACGGTATTTCATTTATTTCGGTAACGGTATTTAAAGGTTAACGGTATTTCAGTTATATCGGTAACGGTTTTTTAAGGGTAACGGTAGTCATTTATTTCGATGTATCCTGCAATTTTTTTTACAAAAAACAAACGAGATAAAAACAGAACCAATTTATCAACTTAATATTCAAAAGTACTCATTAACAAAAAGTTTCCACAAAAAAAATGTCCGCAAAAAATGTTTCCACAACAAAAAAAAATTTTACAAAAAAAAGTGTTTCATCAAAAAAAATGTGTACAAAAAAAAAAAGTTACCACAAACGAAAAAAGTGTTTGCAAAAAAAAGTGTTTCCAAAGTTTCCACAAAAAAAAGTGTTTCCAAACAAAAAACCTTTTCCACAAAAAAAAAATTTCACAAGAAAAAAAAAGTTTCCACAAAAAAAACCCTGTGGGAAATCAGGGGTCAGTTGTAGTGATAGTATCTGTCCCGTGACCGGTGAACATGGACCTGTCCTATGACTAGTGAAAACAGGTCACCGGGTAGGTACTTCAGACCGGTCCGAAGTACCTACCCGGTGACCTGTCCCGTAACCGGTGAAAACGCAACTGGTCTTAAAGTACCGGTCCTATGACTGGTGAAAAGAGTACCGGTCTGAAAGTACTTGTCTCGAAACAGGTAAAAATGGGACTGAACCAGTGGTACAAATATTAGAGTTGTCAATTATTCGAATTTGTTTTGATCGATTAACCCTTACATGCCTGAATTGTAATGGTAGCTAATTTTCCGACCAAACTTCGTGGAAATATAGATCTATGCTAAAGAAATATTTTTATTATTTTTATAGCTTTGCAGCAGCCCCTAGCGGAGATATTGGTAATTAAAGTTCGAACGTTGACATGCTGCCAGACCCGAGCGGGTTAAGATTTTTTAAAATTTTATTCTTATATTATTTCCATAACTAAACTCTACATAAAATTTGTAGAGTTTTTGAATTTTATTCAAAAATTTAATTTTGCTTTAAATTTTAATGTGAGAAACAGCTCGCAAATGAACACTATCAAAGAATGTGATATAAAAATATAAATACGCATTGTGGAGCTGCAATGCTACTGAGTAAAAAAAATCGTTATAAAAAAGGAATAAAAAAGTTAAAATCGGGGATACCGACTATATAATACCCTACACCAGTCTGGTTAAAAGCCAACTAATGTTAAAATAGACTTCTTTCAAAATTTTATATAAAATGATAAAAGAAGAGTAAATCGGAAATATAGCCCATATGGGCGATAGATCCAAATATGGGCCGATCCTATCTAGAATCAATAGGCTTTGTCCTTGGGACAAATGTGTACCAAATTTCATTGTGCGACCTGCAGCGTCTAAACAAGCCAATTTTGGGGCACCATTATATGGGCACTAGGTCTAAACATGGACCGATTTTAACCAAAACCAATAGGCGTCATCTTTGCACAGAAAAATTTTTAAATCGAAATTACGCTTTTATTTTTTTGGTAATAGTTTGAAAAACAAATAAGTTAAGAAATTACACATACACACACAGTCATATATACATAAATAGAAGAGTGTGCCATTTCTTACCTTATTTGTTTTTCAAACTATTACCAAAAAAATAAAAGCGTAATTAGAATTTAAAAATTTTTCTATGCTTCTAAAGATTTCAATTTGTTTTTTATTGCTCAAAATTACAAAATTGGATATTTGTTTAATATTATTGTATTAAGATTCAACTTAAAAAAAAGATAATAAAAAAATTCAAAAATTCATCTTTAAAAAAAAAACGCCCTCTTGAAAATTTCAGGATCTTTTAAGATCAGTTGGAGGTTTTATTTAAAAAAAATTGAGCAAAAAAAATAGGTTTTTGAGTTTTTCGATTTTTAAAATTTTAAAATTGCAAAATTTAAATTTTTTTTATTTTTCAATATTTTTTTTATAATAGTATTTTTTCAATACGCCTAAATATCCTCTTTAAATCGAGCTAAGAACCATTTTTGTAGCTATTATAGTTTTTGAGATATTCAAAAAATAATCTCGTAACAAAGCAAAAAATTAGAAAAATGATGACATTTTTTGAAATTTTAAATATTGCATAACTTTGTAATAATTTTTGTAATTTTTTTCCTTTGGTAAAACTTCGTTATATGATGAAGGAAAAGTTCTGACCAAAATTCATCCAAATCGAAAGTGGTCGATTCCAACCATTGGTCGATTTGAGATGGAATGACCCATATAGTTTTTTAATTTTACTATTTTTTATTTTTTAAAAAATTTTTTAAATTTTTCATTTAAAAAATACAAAAAATTTGTTTTCGACTTTCTATATTTTCATATATTTAGTTAGAAATTCTACTATGATATTGTCATGTTAAATTTTATTTGTTGTTCCAAAAACATCGCAGTTGTCTGCAATAAGAAAATGATGATTGGAAAACTCAAATTTGAGGTAGAAAAATATTTTATCTAAATATATATAACTTAAAATTTTAAGGATCAGATTCTTTTAAAGAAAAGAAATCAGTTTTTTGTAAGTATGTAGATCGTGTAAAAAAACTTTCATCAAACGAAAACTACTTTCGATTAATGCGCTTTTACGCATTTGTACATATATTTTCCTAAATGATTCCCCGCTTAAAAGCGCAGAAAACTCTACATTTTTGAAGGCGCATTTAGGGAGTGAGATCATAAAAATGTTAACACACATTTTTGCCTATAACTTTGGTTTAAAGCTTCTCATATTTTTTTTTCGGCAATTTACATTTTAAAAATATGTCAGTTAATAAATTAATTTACATCATAAGTTTTAATTTGCAATTTTTTACACAATGGACGATGAAAGAAAAGTGCATTCAAAAATAATTAAATATTTTCAACAAAACCAAACATGGACATACAAATTTGCCAAAGAAACTAATTGCCAAGAAACTAAGGTATGCCGCCAAAAAGTTTCAAAAGTGGTAAAAGGGTATCTGGAACACCTAACAATTGAAAGGAAGTCGGGAACAGGAACAACGACTGGTTATCGTAACATTGGTAAGGCATATAAAGGTAAAAGCATCTTTCAGAGAGCTCCTAACACATCTGGTAGAAAAACAGCTCGGTTAGCCCAATGCTCGGATTTTTTTGTACGTAAAGTGAAATGTAAGGCAGGACTAAAGTCCTACAAAGTTCAAAAAGTTCCCGATAGAAACGCTTTTAAAAATTTGGAGGCCAAAACCAGAGCTTGAAAAATTAAATCAAATTTTATACAAAAATACAACTGTTGTGTAATGGACGACGAAACTTATGTCCTGACTGATTTTTCGCAGCCCCCTGGTCAAGAATTTTATGTTTCCGATGTTCGAGGAAATGTTGCGGAAAAATTAAGGTCTAAAAATCAAAGGAAATTCCCTAAAAAATCCTAGTATGGGAAGCCATATGTAGCTGCGGCCATAGAAACCAGTCATTTGTGACATCTGGCTCTATAAACAGCGAAATTTATATCAAGGAGTGCTTGCAGAAGAGACTTCTTCCATTTTTGAGTCAGCACAATGTATCCACTTACTTTTGGCCCGATTTAGCATCTTGTCACTACAGCAAGAAAGCGCTGGAGTGGTATAATGATAATAATGTGGTTTTTGTACCAATAGAGGCCAATCCACCAAACTGCCCGGAGCTCAGGCCAGTGGACAGATATTGGAACGTAGATGGACCACCTGCTCTAAAAAGGTGACAGAAACTACCATAAAAGCCTTAATGGGAGGGTTTCCGGAAAAAGTGGATAACTTTGTTCGTAGTGGGTAGAATTCCACGCGGTTTTTTTTTGTTTGATTTTGTATTAATAGCCCTAATTGTAAATTTGTTGTTTTTTTTTCAGACAAGCTGTTACTAAACGTGTATTCCTTGTCCCTTTTTGCAACCAACAGGATAAGCAAGAGAAATAATGTCATTGTGTAGGTATCTAATTGTGTTCAAAAAAATGTAATATTGAAATAAAATAGATATTAAAATATTAATAAAAATATAATTTCCAATAAAACAGAGTAATTTTATTTATAAAAACAAATAGTTTATTTAACAAAAAAAAAGATGTAATTTTTTACAACGAACGTAGACATTTCAACGAATATTTGTTTTTGGACATTTGCGTAAGTGATTTTATAAACTGTATTCTTAACATTTGTAGTTGTATAGTATACAATCAACTAAGGCAATTTATACGCTTATTTTAGATGAAAATACTATTGTTTTTCTTTGCTTGTACTATACATCTGATATTATTTTTTCAACGTATTTTTTGTATGGTAATTGATGTTATTACATATCCCCAAATCTGACTCCATTAATAACTACATAAGCCATTTAAAAATAATCAAAATATATGTAGTGCCCGATATGATTATATATGGTTCGATTCTAAGTTATATAACACTGTATGTATCGTCATACTAAAAATACATTCTTGTAATTTTTTATAACTTTCTATATAATTTCATACAAATTAATATATAGTTCAGTCCTGTGACAAGTGTAAGTCCTATGACAGGTTATTTTGCGTCAGTTTTGTGACAGTCCCGTGACAGGTTCAATTGCGCCAGTCCTGCGATGGGTTCTTTTGTATCAGTCCTGTGACAGGTTCTTTTGCTTCAGTCCTGTGACTGGTTCTTTTGCGTCGGTCCTGTGACACGTCACAAGGGGCAATTTACCCCGTCCTAGGACAAGCCCATGCTAAAGTTACCGGTCCTTTTCATATAAAAGAACCGGTCCCAGGACCGGTCCTCGTCCCCAAGGACCGGTCACGTGACGTGTCCTGTCACCGGTTCCTTTTCCCACAGGGAAGTGTTTCTACAATAAAAAAGTTTCCACAAAAAAAATATTTCACAAAAAAAAAGTTTGCACAAAAATGTTTTGCTTTGCTAAAAACAGAGAAAAATGGTCATGTTTAAAATGCTGCACTTTTAAGTCTGGCGACTATTTGTAGATAAAAATAATGCAAGACTTAAGGAAATTTTATAGGATTTCCAAAAATATACAGTTTGTCAGAACCGATTAGTACTGCCTAAATTTTACTATGTAATTTGATAAAAGGTTGATATAGCAAATTTTTCGTTAAAAGCCACGCCCACTTAAAACAAGTGACAAAATGAAAAAACAAACATTACGTTAAAATTCTGTACAATTTTCTGAACCATGTGCTTGCCTTTCGTGGCGAATTTAGCCACTATTTTGATCTTTAAAAATAAAGGCAACAACAATAAAATTAGAAAAACTTGAATTGATTCAAATTCGTGTCCACAACTGTATATAGATGAACCAGATATGATAAATGGGATTTTCAAAATAGTGCCAACCTGCTTAAAAAATAATACTTTTTGACGCGCATAGTACTTTTTTTAAATTTTTTATTATAAATTAAAAAAAAAAACGTACATATATGAAAGTTCTTTTTTTTTTTTTTTTTTTTTTTCTTTCTACTTCACAATTACCTTTTTATATTATTCTAACGTTTTTGTTCTTGCATCCAAACTTCAGCGTTGATTATTATTTTAACGTCTCAGTCTCATCTTTAATATTTTAAAAGCGGGGTTAAAAATTATAAAATTTTAATCGTTTTTTTAATTTACTTCTTATAATTAAAAAAAAACTATATATGGATTGGATATTAAAACAAACAATATGCCCGCACATGTCCAATTTAATAAAAATGATGTTACCCCACAATTTAAATTAACTAAAATCAATTGAGAAAACTAAATCAAATCAAATAAAACTAAACAAAAAATAACAACTTAAAGATTTTCTCTTAAATTCAAATAAATGTTTAATATTTTTTGCAAAATTTTAGAAACATTTTCTTTGAATTACGTTTCCTACGAGTTTTTACTATTTATTTTGAATAATTTAAAATAGTATCAAATGATGCTAAGGAGTACCGTAGTACTTTTGAGGTTCTAATAGTACCATAAAAAGTACAAGAGTACCAACTTTATCATCCCTGGTATGAAATGTATGTAGGTATACTCTCTGGTATATTTTTTTATTTGTGTGTTTGTCCTCTCTGCAATTCTTACTCTTAAGTTTGTTGTTTGTTTTAAATGTTCACAACTTTTTGTAGCACACTTTGAACATATATTTTTGATTAATCTTTATTGCTTGACGATTCATTTTTCTTTGACGATGGGTGCTGTTAACAGTCTAGAACTCCGTGTATGGTTTTTGTTGAGGCTGTTTGTTCATGATGAAGAACAGCACAGTTTCTGCTTGGCATTTGATTTTTATTCGACAGTGTGTGTTCTGTTTAAAGATTTGAACACCGTAATTACCCGAGCAAAAAAGAGTATATATAACATATATATTTTAATATTAAAATATATGATAATATAAAATATTCTGTGCGACCTAATATGTTTTTATATGATGATATATTATAAATTTTTTTAGAAATTTTCTCATATGTAATCATATTAAATCATACATCAGTATTTGCTTTATTGCAAATTGTATATATAGGAATATATTATTGATAAAACCGTTAAAAATTTTATATATAAATAGATACGAAAAATATTTTTAATTTTAATTTTTATATAACAATATCGTCGGTTTGCCTGCAAGTAGTGTTATGTGTTCTTTAACAGGTTTTAATATTTTTTTAATATATTTCATTGACATCATATGCTTTAATAACACTGTGAGACAAATGGTAGGGGTCAGTGATCGGGAAGGGTTCAAACTACCGGGGAAAGTTATATCGGTAAAAAAGAAGTTATACGTATCCCGGGGTTTCGCTGGGTCAGCCCTAGGAATCGAGATACATCGATTTGACCTTTGGTGGTCTTTTTTTTTTGACATAACTCGAGAACTACTTGTCCGATTTTGCTCAAACAATTTTAAAAAAATTAAAAATTACAATTCCTTTAATCTGTTCATATAACATTTTTCTATATACTCAACAGTTTTGCCGGTAAAAATAAATGTATGAAGAAAAAAATATTTTTTGCCTAAAATATTAAAAAAAAGTAATAAACAAAAGGTTATTGATTTTTATGGTAGCGGTAACAAACATTTATTTTTACCGGCAAAACTGTTGAGTATATAGAAAAACGTTATATGAACAGATTAAAGGAATTGTAATTTTTAATTTTTTTAAAATTGTTTGAGCAAAATCGGACTAGTGGTTCTCGAGTTATGTCAAAAAGAAGATATATCTCGATTCCTAGAGGTGACCCAGCGAAACGCCGGGACACGTATAACTTGTTTTTGACCGATATAACATTTCCCGTTGGTTTCATCCCATCCCGATTTTGACTGTCGCATAGTGTAATGATTGTAATAATAAGGTCGTGAATCATTAGGGCATATGATGTCAATAAAATATCTTAAAAGGATAATATAAATCAGTTTTTTCGCTCTCCTGAAAACCTATTAAAACCAAAAACATACCACTTCTTGCAGGTAAGCCGACGATATATTAGTTAATATCGGACCCAAGTTCGAGATTAACTAATATATTCGAGATTAATGTAATATTTGATCAAAAACAATTTTTTATATGTTTTACTAAATTTTTTCATTAAATTAATATTTTCCGAGCTTTTTTAAATCCAATTTAAAAAAATTAACATTTAAAATCATGGTCCGGCTCGTAATGGGTTAATAAGTCTAGAAATGTTGCATATCATTGGAAAGGTATTTCAAGTACCTCTCCAACGATATATATATTTTGTTCTGGTCCGATAAGTTTTGAGTGGAGAAATAAGCCATTGAATATTGTTGTAGATCATCTTCAGCTCCATAAATCGGGAACTATGGCATCAAACAAAAAAGAAGTGCATTGCCGGGCTAACCATTAAAATTTTATTTAAAATAAAAAAAAAGCTTAATATACTTAAAAAAAATTTCTAAGTCCAAAGAAAATTCCCATATTTGATAAAAAATTATCTAGTTTTTAAAGAATAACAGATTTATACATTAACGTCTTTATCGGCTGACAGTCAGGCATGTGATGATGGATCTGTACAATACCAATTATTTTTTATTTCCTAATTTAGATGTCCGGCGTCAAATAAAACGATAAATAATAATTTGAAGCCAATTTAATATTCGCGAAACAAATTATTCTAGATTGAAAAACTGTTCGTTTTCGATTTTCATCACACCCCTAGTGTGTAGGACCCGAAATCCTGCTGCACTCCAATTCAAAGTTTTTTTTATCATTTAAATTTAATCATATCGTATTGTATTAACTTATATCCAATTTGATCGGGACAAAATTCGGATATAAGTTTATCATTTGATATAACTTTGTATCCTTGTAAATACAATTATATCCAATATGATACAATTTAATATGACCATTTTTCGGATGAAATTATATCCAGTTACATATCGCAAATATATCCATTCACATATAATTTTATATACACTTTTTTACTCGTGTATATATTGTATCAATACCATTGCATTATATATGTACATATATATATATATTATAGAACCTTGGGATATTTTTTTAAATTTCAAAGTATATGAAATAGTTTTGAGGTTTTCAGTGAACACCTCCGCACATTTGAAGGAACGTCGCTGCCTCTATCGCATATCCCAATTTGATGAAAGTATGATAAATGTTATTCGGTAAATTTCCTAGTGGGTATTTTTTATATTTAGGCTAACTTTTAGTTAATTGAAAATAGAAAATTGTACTGTAAAATCTGCAAAAAATTTTGCTAAATATTTGTTGACTAAAAATAGCAAAAATAAACTGTTAAATCTACAAAAATATTGTTGTTTTTAAGCTAGATTTAGTTGAATGCAAATAGCAGTTTGTTCTGATAAAATCAGAAGAAATATTTGCTAAAAAATTGTAAACTGCTGTTTTCAAAATTCGCGATTTGCATTTAAAAAAAAATCAAGAAAAAAAACTTTAAAAATTTTAAATTTTTTTGTGATTTTTTAGGATACTAATTATTTAGTAAAATTTTTTGCAGATTTTAGCAGGTTAATTTGCTATTCTCCATTTACAAAAATTTAGCTCAAATATTACTAAAATTCTGTATATTCAACAGTTTAATTTTATATATAGCAAAAATAATCTGCTAATTTTTAGTAGTTTTAATTAAATTTTTTAAGGACTTTTTACTGTTTTTTTTCTCTCTTCTCACAAATAGGTCGTAAGTGATGTAAAAAGTTAGTAGAAGTTGAATCGGTAATCGGAAGTCAAAATGTATTTCCTAAGAGAACTAATGATGTGTTAGGATAAATTTAAAGACATTAAAATAATTTTTTTTTATTTATAAAACAAATCAATTAAAATGTTTATAAAAAAGCAATTTTTTAGAAAATATTATTCGAAGCCTACAAAAAGTAATCGAATGTCGAATAATCATCAAAATATTATTATACTATCTGTACAACACTATGTTTTGTTTTTCTTTTTAATTTTATTTTGGCTAAGTTGAAGGTTGTTGGAATCCGCACATTCTAGGGAAAGGATAGCTTAAGTAAATCATTCAATGCCTGAAAATTAAATAATTAACAATTAAATAGTGACCTCCTCAATCCAAACTTTATTGAAGGTAAGTACCAACTATAAACCATTATTATTTTTTCGTTATTAAGCAAATATGAATACTGTTAATCACAAATTAGTTTAAAAACCTGCAATATGACTACCCGAGTAAAAAAAAATTATATATAATCATACGTGGCATATATTACAATATATAATTAGACATGTCGTTATGTATATCCATATATAATTATATATGACGTCTTTTTCCAAATTTTTTCCTTATATTATGCCATATATAATTTCATCTAATTAGATATCGCCCTTTATAATATTAGATATGGTATATATGATTATATATTACATAGCATGGCTGATCTTATTGCATATATAGTTATATATAGAGCTATATCTTAATATATATGGTGGCATTTTAGCAATATATAATTATATATGGCATCATTTAAACAATATATAACTATATCTGGCGCTAGTTAAACTAGATGTTATCATATATGGTGCCATTTAAACCATATATTATCATATATGGTGGCATTTAAACAATATATGGTCATATATGGTACCTCATGATCAAAATTTTTAATACAGTTCCAGATGTGATAATATATGCCACTATATATAGTGCCATATATATTTACATATGGTGTTATTTAAGCAATATATTACCATATATGGTCCCATTTAAACCATATATTATCATATATGGTGCCATTTCAACAATATATGCTCATATATGGTACCTCATGAACAACATTTTTTATACAGTTCCAGATATGATAATATATGCTACTATATATTGTATAATACCATATACTTTGATATATCATATCATTTAAACAACATACCATATGGTGCCATTTATATTGTCATATATGGTAACTCATCAGAAACTACAATATTAACTGTATTTCAGAATCTATTAATTGTATTTGAGAAATTATAATTGTATTTCAGAAATTATCGAATGTATTTCAGAAATTATTAATTGTATTTCAGAAATAATCAAATCTATTTCAAAATTTGTTGATTGTATTTCATAGTTAATAGAGAAAAATTTATTAAATACATTTCATAATTTCTGAAATACAATTGATAATACCTGAAATACAGTTTGATAATTTCTGAAATACAATTGATAAAACTGTAATTCAATTGACTAGTTCTGAAAAACAATTCATAAATCTGAAAAATAATTCATAAGTTCTAAAATACAATTAATTATTTCTGAAACACAATTGATAAACCTTGAAAACAATTGATACAATTGGAAATGGTGTATAGCGTCAAAAAGATGTAAATGGGCGCTGTGGTGTAATGGTTAGCGCGTTGGACTGTTACACGTGAGGTTGCGGGTTCGAGCTCCAACCAAGGCAACATCAATTTATAAAAAATTGTAATATGTATGAGCTTTTCTATCCCTCATACACATTGCAGTGTCCTCCTTCGGTGTTCCCATAGCACTTAACCCTACCGAAGTAAAATAATATAACAGGGCTATGAACTAAAAAGCTTCAACAAAGTTCGCCAACTCACCATCAGATGGCGCGCAACAACTGTTCTAAAATTCAACATCTCGCGCAATTACAGTGTTGCCATATTTGAAGCCCTTCATCTTTCACCACCTTTCACTTCTTCTCTATCCCCTTTCCAAAGGAAGCAACACGTTAATTAATAGGAAGAATTTCCTGTGTTGCTTCTCTTTAAAAAAAAAAAAAAAATTATTTTATTAAAAAAATTCAATTTAATAAAAAAAAAAAATAAAATTTTATAAAAAAATTTATAGAAAAAATAATTATAATTTTATAAAAAGAAATTCATTTTATAAAAAAAATGCTTAGCCGTGCAACTCGAGACCTTCTGAGTTTAAAGCTTATTTTAACAAAATATTGTAATTTTTATAAAATCAGTGCTCTGTCAGTGTATTATTTTTTGAACAGTTGGCAATATCTGGCTGGCATCTTATTTAATCCCAAATAAATGAAGATCTTACATAATACCAAAATATAATGCGGGATCTATTTTTATCTGTCATTTCTGTGGATACCCTATTAAAAAAATTAATGAAGTACAACATACAATCATATCTTTTTTTGATACCGGCCAAAATAAAATTTTATTCGAAAAATGGTGGATCGTACTGCAGTAATTTAGATCCACCTTGGATCTAATATGATGAAATACGATCCGAAAAACAAGTTTATCTAATTATATAAAATTGGATGTGACATAATGATAATCAAGAATGGACATTTACATTTAATGCAATCTGAGCGATATCTGAATGATTTCCCAACAAACCAAACGATATCGTTTCGAATTCGTAACGATATCATTTCGATGATACGTTTGTCCGAGAATGATATCATTAATGATTCATAAGTAATAGGTACTGCGAAGAAAAGTGCACATTCGTTAATGATATCGTTTTTTCATGAAATAACGATATCGTTTTGATATCGAAAATTTCAGGCAGTCATATTGCAACATTTTTGTCGTTATTTTATCACCATTCTATGAAAATATGATATCATTGACAATATCGAAATAAAGAAGTATATATGATATCTTTTACGATTAAATTAGAACAAGCAAATATGATTTTTTCAGAAAATTTATCGTTATTTTGAAAAATTATGATATCATTATGAGTTCATATTTTTGTATCATAAACGATAGCAAATATGATACTTAATATGAATTCGTTAACGATACTGTATCGGTTCATGGTTTATTGGGTTATTTTTGTCTAATGGTATCAATTAAAATGTAACTTTTTGTATTAAATCTAATTTTATATAATTAGATTAACCCATTTTTTCGATCTGCCATTTTTCGAATCAAATTAGATCTAAGTTTATCCCCAAATATATTGCTGGATCTAATTTGATCTGCAATTTTCCAGATCAATTTATATCTAAGTTTATCCACAAATATATTGCTGGATCTAATTCGATGTGCCATTTTTCGGATCAAATTAGATCTAAGTTTATCCCCAAATATATAGCTAGATCTAATTCGATCTGCCACTTTTTCGGATCAAATTAGATATTCGTTTATCTACAAATATATTGCGGGATCTAATTTGATCTGCCAAAATTGAGATCAAATTAGATCTAAGTTTATCTGGATCTAATTGGATCCGCCATTTTTCGGATCAAATTAGATCTACAAATATCCGCAAATATATAGCTGGATCCGCCAATTTTCGGATCAAAATAGATCTAGGTTTATCCCCAAAGATATCGCTGGACCTCCCAATTTTGAGATATAACTTGATCTTAGTTTATCCCCATATATACAATGGGATCTAATACGATATGATTGGATACACCCAATTTTGAGATCTAATTGGATCAGCTAGATATTACAGCAGATCTTAAACAATATCAAATTGGAATTGATCTCGCGCAATATCTAATTATATCCAATTTGATATTGTTTAAGATCTGCTGTAATATCTAGCTGATCCAATTAGATCTCAAAATTGAGTGTATCCAATGATATCGTATTAGATCCCGTTGTATATATACACTCATAGAAATAAATCCGTAAAAATAGCAGAAAAAGTTACTAAAAATTAGTTAAAAATGATGCTGCAGAAAAAACTGCTAAAATTAGCAGATTTTTTTACTAAATACTAGTAAAATGAGAACAGAAAAATTAAAACTGCTAAATTTACAGAATTTTAGTTATATTTAGGCTAACTTTTAGTTAATTGAAAATAGCAAATTGTACTGTAAAATCTGCAGAAAATTTTGCTAAATATTTGTAGACTAAAAATAGCAAAAATAAACTGTTAAATCTACAAAATTTTTGCTATTTTTAAGCTAAATTTAGTTGAATGCAAATAGCAGCCTATTCTGCTAAAATCAGCAGAAATATTTGCTAAAAAATTGTAAACTGCTGTTTTCAAAAGGCTCGATTTTTATTTGCATTTAAAAAAAAAATCGAAAAAAAAACTTAGAAAATTTTAAATTTTTTTGTGATTTTTTAGGCTACTAATTATTTAGCAAAATTTTGTGCTGATTTTAGCAGGTTAATTTGCTAATCTCCATTTACAAAAATTTAGCTCATATATAACTAAAATTCTGTATATTTAACAGTTTTAGTTTTGCTGTTCCTATATTACTATTATATAGCAAAAATAATCTGCTAATTTAGCAGTTTTTTTCTGCAGCATCATTTTTAACTAATTTTTAGTAGTTTTTACTAAATTTTCTACGGACTTTTTTCTATTAGTGTAGGGATAAACTAAGATCAAGTTACATCTCAAAATTGGGAGGTTCAATGATATCTTTCGGGATAAACCTAGATCTAATTTGATCCGAAAAATGGCGGATCGAATTAGATCCAGCTATATATTTGTGGATAAACTTAGATCTAATTTGATCCGAAAAATGGCGAATCGAATTAGATCCAGCTATATATTTGTGGATAAATTTAGATCTAATTTGATCTCAAAAATGGCAGATCGAATTAGATCCAGCAATATATTTGATAATAACCTTAGATCTAATTTGATCCGAAAAAGTGGCAGATCGAATTAGATCCAGAAATATATTTTGGGATAAACTTAATTCTAAATTGATCCGAAAAATGGCAGATCGAATTAGATCCAGCAATATATTTGTGGATAAACTTAGATCTAATTTTATCCGAAAAATGGCAGATCGAAATAGATCCAGCAATATATTTGGGGATTAAGTAAGATCTAAATTTATCCAAAAAATTACAGATCAAATTAGATCCCGTAATATATTTCGGGATTGCGTAAGATCTCAACTTTTCCGATAAATTGCAGATCGAGTAAAATCCAGTGATATATTTGGGGATTTGGTAAGATCTTAATTTATCCCATAAATTGCAGATCGAATTAGATCCAGCAATTTATTTCAGTATTAAAATGGCAGCTCGAATTAGAAACAGCAATATATTAGGGGATTGACATCTAAATTTTTTTAAAATAAGGTTTAAACTCAGGTCTCGAGTTCGATACCATTCACGGCTATGCATTTTTTTTATAAAATGAATTTTTTTTTATAAAATTATAATTTTATTTTCTATAAATGTTTTTATAAAATTATATTTTTTTTTATTAAACTGAATTCTTTTTTAAATAATTTTATTTACATCTTTTTATCAATTGTATTTCAGAAATAATCAATTGAGTTTCAGTTTTATCGATTGTGTTTCAGAACTTATCAATTATTTTTCAGATTTGTGAATTGTATTTCAGAACTAGTCAAATGAATTTCAGTTTTATCAATTGTATTTCAGAAATTATTAATTGTATTTCCGAAATTCACAAACTGTATTTCAGAAATTATCAATTGTGTTTCAGAAATTATGAAATGTAATTTAGAAATTTTTCTCTATTAACTATGCTGAACAATCAACAAGTTCCGAAATAGATTTGATTATTTCTGAAATACAATTAATAATTTCTGAAATACATTCCATAATTTCTGAAATACATTTAAAATTTATGAAATACAATTAATAGCTTCTGAAATACAGTTAATATTGTAGTTGAGTTACCTTATATGACCATATATTGTTTAAATGGCACCATATATGACAATATATTGTTTAACTGGCACCATATATGGTATGTTCCCTATTAAAAAAAATAATATGGATATTTATATGGTAATATATAACTTAGAGTGATCCATGTACCATTGGATCCGAAAAATGTCCCGATAAAATTGTATCAGTTGTTTATCAGTTTTTATCTAATTGTATCACTTTAGATCTGACCTGATTAAATTATGTGTTAACCAGATGAAATTGTATCTGATTTTTGACCTAATAAAATTTTATTGGTTTATATCACATGGTATCAGTTTAGGTCCAAATAGATATATTTGTATACAAAATTATATAGTTATATCCCAATTTTGACCTGCTATCAGTTTAAAACTTTGATACAATTGTATAAGGTAAATGTCGGATACAATTATATTTTATTTATATAAAACTAGCGGGCAAGCCCGCTAGATTTAGCGGCGTGCCTTAGGCCTAGTTTTTGGGATGTCAGTTAAACCGAAAACGAATTTTGTCGTATCGGGCAAGCCCGCTACGTTGTTAGCATACCTTAAAGTTTAATGTAATTTGTTTTGTATAGGAATTAAATATTTTTATGAAAATAAAATACAATCACCTTTACTATAAAAAAGAAAAAGTCGATTTTAAATCACAAAAGTCGACTTTTATTTTAAATTTCTTACCACACAAAATATTTAAAATGTACCTTAAAATTCTGTTTTGAATTTGAAGTTTTCATTTGTTTTTATTTTATATTTATTTTGTTTTCAAATTTTGTTTACATTTATTTACAAATTTCCTTTTTATTTTTGAATATTTTGTTTTGATTTTCAATAAAAATAAACAAACTTTTTGAGTGTATATGTTTGGCATTATTTTAAAAGTTCTATTTTAAATATTTTGTATGATAGGGTAAAACAAAACCTTTGCTTTAAAATAAAGTCGACTTTAACAAAAATATACCTTTGAAAAATATTGATAGTAAGGCAGAATGTTTTTTATTAATGTAAAAATCTTCAAAATAAAAGCCCCTTCGATGAGAATGCTTATATAAAAAATAAATAATTTCAAAAATTATTATTCGGAGGAAGCTTAAGTTAAAACAAATTTTCTACTTTTTAAGTTAAAATAAAATCAAATAGACACAGTTAATAATTAACAATAAATAGCGATGACGAAGTGAGAGCTGTGGTGTAATGGTTAGCGCGTTGAACTGTTACACATGTGGTTGCGGGTTCGATCCCCAGCGACCGCAACATCAATTTGGAAAAATAATATGTATGATTTTTTTATCCCGAAGTAAAATAATATAACACGGCTATGAAATAAACAGCCACAACAAAAGTTCGCCAACTAATATTTTGAAACTAACACAATTTTCAATCATCTGAAAAATATATTTAAGTTACTTTTAAACCATTGATAATACACACAAAGTAAGACTACAGCTTTAGCTTTTAAAAAAGTCATTAATTTGGTCCAAGCACATACAGGATTCTATCAGGATACGTTTCTGGGACATCGTCTTAATTTCGTAGTTTCCGAAAAACGAAAATCGTTACGTCTTCTTAATCAAAGGCACAAAAAATTTCATTTTTGGATTTTATTTATACTTTGGTGAAAAAGCATATGCCGGTTAAATATGTCAGTCAGTCACTCTTATATATATACACTATGAATCTCTTTGCGATGTATTTATTGTCATTGCGAATCCATTCGTTCCCGGTTCTGTTTCATTTCGTTCCGCATTCCATTCCATTTTCTCGAATTTCAATTCCACTTATTCCCCGTTTAATTTCCCCGTTCTTTCCCGAAAGTGTGATGAAAAAAGTATTTAAAAAAACAAAAAAAAATGATCGTAAACAAACTTTCCTTAATAAAAATGTGTGTTTAAAAACAAAAAAAAAAATGTGTTTAAAAAAAAAGTGTCGTTGGACAAATTTTCTTTCCCAAAAGTGAGTAAAAATGTTTCCCCAAAAAAGTGTTTGCACAAAAAAAAAGTTTTCAAAAAAAAAGTTACCCCAAAAAAAGTTTCCACAAAAAAAAAAAGTTACCACAAAAAAAAATAAAAATGTTTGCAAAAAAAAAATTATTAAAATAAAAGTTTCAACAAAAAAAAAAAAAGTTTCCACAAAAAAAAAAAAAAGTTTCCACAAAAAAAAAAAAAAGTTTCCACAAAAAAAATGTTTCCACAAAAAAAAAGTATTTGCACCAAAAAAAAAGTTTCACCAAAAAAAAAAGTTTCCTCAAAAAAAAAAGTTACCACAAAAAATTAAAATGTTTCCAAAAAAAAAAATTTTCCACAAAAAAAAAAGTTTCCACAAAAAAAAAGAGTGTTTCCAAAAAAAAAAACTTTTTCCACAAAAAAAAATTTCCAAAAAAAAAACAGCTTCCTCAAAAAAATAAAGTATCCACAAAAACAAAAAAAGTTTCACATAAACCATCTACAGACGATCCTCAACGTACCCTGAAATTAAAATCGGTACCCGATTAAAAAAGATGATATGGTGACATATCTAATTTGATGAAATACAATAACTAATCACATACAATTTAATCCGAAAAATGGTGAATACAATTGTATCTACGTGGATCAAATTGGATTTAATTACTTTAAATTATATACAATTTAATCCGAATTTTGACCAGACATTATGGTATGAAATAATATCTTAATATTTAAAATTTGATGCAATTAGGTCCAGTTGGATAAAAATTTTCGTATTTCTGTTTTTATTAAATATTGTACTGAAAAACAATGGGGAATTCACGTAAGGTTTCGTGTATCGTGTGAACTAAGCAAATCTAATAAGTTTGCGAGTCTTGAGGTGAAACTGCGTACATAAAAAGTATCTACACATTAATCAGTACTTATACGAGCTATAGTATAGTTTAAGAATAATCCATAAAATAAAAAAATTCTAAATAAAATTAAATTTCAAATAATTTCCATAAATCATTACTGGATTTTTCACTAAAGGTGAGATTTTCATTTTGAAAGTGAGAAAAGTTCAAATGAAGCTTTTATTTTTGGGCTTTCACTTAAAAAAATGTCATGAAATAATCGTTTAAAAATGTTTTAAATTTGTAAATAGTGTATGTATGAATAAAAAACTACATTTCACTAATAGGGGGAATTTTTTATTAGGTGTTTAAGTTATTTCCCAGGTAGAAAAATACAATCGGCACAATGTTGGCCCGGTATTGGAGGCGGTAGTACATGTACTGGCAATGCGTCGGATTTTTAACGTTCACTGTACTGGCATGTTGTCGAATTGATAACACCAATAAACGCTTGGCCGTAGTTATTTCCCAACGTTGGCGCAGGCTTGGGATTTTATTTTTTTGGTATTATCCTAGTACATTTAATAACAAATTTAGTAGTTTGCTAGAACTTTACTGTCCTCTTAGTGTACATCACAGATTTTTAATGTATTCTTTCGAAACATCACAAGAAAAGAATGGCGATGTCTCTCTTACATAAATAATTGTGTAATAGATGTAAAAATACGTAAGATTTATAAAGTTGTTAATTTTAATAAATTAAAAAAAGCTCGTTAATTTTCAGAAAACAGTACTGGCCAAGCACGTTTTAAGTAGTACCGGCATTTCGTAAAAAACAGTGCATTCCCAGTACAACTTTTGTTGTAACGTCGGCAATTTCTACCTGGGTTATTACACAATTTTAGTCTGCTTGCGGGTAGACAATTTTTTTGTTTTAATTTCATAGGATATTTTGATATCCTTCAAGCCTATAGATAAATTTGGTGGTACGTCATTCCTAAACCAAAATAATTACTTCGAAGAATTGGCTAACTTTTATTAATATGACCCAATATTCAATTTCAAAATTAAAGAATTTGTTGTTTCGATGTAAATTTATAACGTTTTAAATGAAAATGAATTTCAATTTGAATTTACTAACGGTGGATTTCATACTTCAGGTTCAAACTTTAGTTAATAGTTAACCCAAAAAAATTGTTATTGTTTTGTGTACATTTTTTTACATTTTCTTTTGTTTATAGTTAAGTTAAAGTTAAACCTGCAGTATGAGACCCACCGTAAGATATTAAGTTTATTTGAAGCAAGACTATAACATAAATTATATAGGGGAAATAAATGTTTCTTTTTTAAATCAATAGACTTGTTTTGTTGCTATATATATGTGGTACGAAATCCCATATAAAGTGTTAACTCTTTTAACATAATAATTTCAACGTCGATAATGTATGGGTAACCGTCAGATAATTTCACTCAAATTTTATACAAAAGTATTTTGCCAGTTTTCGTGTTCATGTTTGTTTTTAAATCACTTGAATTTTATATCAAAATTTGTTTTTGTAAAAGAATATTTTCCAATTAAAAATCCATTGATTTCGATAAAATCTTAAATTAAACATGAAACTGGGCTATTTTTGGTCTTACGATTTCAATTCCATGGGCGAGATCTTATTAAATATGACAACATATGTAAAAAGATATATTTAGATATTGGGTCATATAAAATTTGTTCGAAAGACGAAATTTATGTCTTATTATATATAGTGCCATGCAAAGCAATATATAACGAGACATAATTGTATTAAGTAATATAAAATAATGTATAACCCGTTTTACTCGGTTAGACAGAAATCCGTTGAAAAATAAAAATTTGTATACCAATTACACATTTTATATGGGAAAAACACACCATCACAAAAGTGTGCGTCTAACGCATATGCGTAGACATTTTTCGTAATCAATCAGTAAAAGTAGGCCTTTCCAACGCATGTATTGGTTTGTAAATCGGTTGAGTGGTTCTCGAGTTATAAAATGACGAACATATACCAACTTATTTTTATATATATAGATTGAACCAATTACGATCAACCTTGACAACATTACATATAAACCGATAAAATTGTATCAGGTCAAAAATCGGATACAATTTCAACTGATTAACACATATTTAATCAGCTCACATCTAAACTGATACAATTAGATAAACAATTGATAAAAATATATCGGGCCACTCTTCGGATGAAACTGTATATTTATACTACTGTTTCCAATTATTCGACAAAGGCGGTTAACCGGTTATTTCATTATTCGAAAAATCACTAAAACTGATTAACCGGTTATTCGGGTCGGTTATTCGAGAAAATCGGCGATTAATCGTTTAAATAAAATTAATGTATTTCCTTAACTTTTTACCAACAAAAACACTAACAGCTTCCTGTTTTTGTTAAATATCAACATGGCACATGAACACGATGTATTAAAAAAAATTTAAAATTAAAAAGCACATCTAAACTAGAGAGAAAATACTAGAGATGAAACAAAAATCACCTCTAATTAGCTCTATTGTGAATGAGTTTAGCTATTTTGGAGTGTTTTTGCTCCATCTCTAGCAGTTTTCTCTCACGTGTAAACGTACCTTAAGGTTGAAAAGTTTCGGAATCTGAGATTATCTAAATTGAAACATTTCTTATACTAATAGAAAAATTTATGTAAAATATGTCTGAAGCTATTAAAAATGGAAAAAAAAACTGCTGAAACTAGGAGATTTTTTTCTAAATATTAGAAGTTAAAAATAGCATAACTCAAGGTAGATTTTTTACTTCTTACGAAATTTTTTTTTAATCTGTCAAATACACAAAACTTCTTTGAATGCAAATTTAATCAATACTACAATAAATATAATATTGCATTTAAAAAAATTATTATCCAAAGTTCTTCCTCCTCCCCTGAAGAAAAAAAAAAATTATTTACATTTGAGTAAAATATTAGTTACATGAAAATACCAATTTACTGTAGAAAAATTTGGAAAAAAATTTTCTGAATAGCAGAGTTAGTGGACTAAAGAATATCATAAACAATTGTTAAATTTCTCAGTCTTTTTCCCGTTTTTAAGGGCCATTGACAATAAACAAAATTATCATAATTCCTATAAAGTTTTCATTACGAAAGAGAAAACATGTATGTTTGTAAAAATGCTTTAAAAAAAAAGTATAAATTTCTGAAATACATTTGGAAAAATTTTAAATGCAATTGGAATTTTATTAAATACATTTGGAAAATTTTGGAATACAAATAGAGTCTTTTTAAATACATTTGAAAATTTCTGAAATACATTTGGAGAATTTTGAAATACAAATGGAATTATTTTGAATGCAATTTTACAATTCTGAAATACTGATTTAAAATTTTTAAATGCAAGTGAATAATTTTGAAGTGTATTTGAACAATTTTAAAATACAAATATAATTTTCTTTAATACAAATAATTTTGAAATACATTTTGAAAATTTTAAAATACATTTTGGACAATTTTGAAATGCAATTGGACAACTATCAACATTTTTTAGACAATTTTAATTTTTTAGACAGGTTTTTGGATAGTTCTAAAACATTTTTCAACAATTTTGAGTGATTTTTGGACAATTTTAAAACATTTTTGGATGAATTTAAAACATTTTTGGATAATTTTGAAACATTTTAGACAATTTTGAAACCTTTTTAGACAATTTTATAATAATTTTAAAACATTTTTATGCAATTTGGATGTAGTTTAACATGTTGTAGAATTGATGTGGTTTTGAATCGATTATACTTTCTTTGGAGATGTGAGAAAAGGTAGAGTTTCTACAGAATTAAGATAGCAGATGACAGTTGTGGGACACATATTTGAAAAAATGCAACCTTGCCTTGAAGGACATGGAAAGAGAATTTACATTAGCTTTAATTTTTAAAAGAACAGAATTAAAAATCGCCTACTGTATTTATTAAAGCCTATAGAGCACTTTGACGCTGATCCAGCCAGACTCTTCGTGTATTTAGGGTAGTTTTAGAAACTCCTTTATTATACTTTAAAAAGGTATCTAAAGGCTTAACGACCTGTTTCACTCAATTTTAAAAGAATTTGATGGTATTTTAGTAATTTTATGTTTATTCTAAGCTTTTCTTATAATTTTTTAGCCAAAGCTAAGAAAATTATGAAGTTTTGGGGAAAAAATAAGGGAAAAATTCCATATTAAAATTGTAACCGGTTAATCGACGTGTTTTAACCGATTGTTCGGATCGAATAATTATTTGAGTTTTAAATTATTTGTTTCGACATTAACCGAAATAGAGGCGATTAATCGAGGAATCGGTTAATCGATTAACCGAATTGAAAACAGTAATTTATACAGATATAACTTAATCACATATATGACTATATGTACCTATTTTTACTCGGGTTGTTTAAATGATACGATATATTAAAGTATATGGTACTACATATGGTAGCATATATAATCATATCTGGAACTGTATTAAAAATGCTGTTCATAAGGTACCATATATGACCATATATTGTTGAAATGGGACCATATATCATAATGTATGGTTTAAATGTCACCACATATGGTAATGTATTGCTTAAATGATACCATATATCATACATGGGCAAATGCGGCCCCACGGGCCGCATGCGGTCCTACAACCAATTTCGTGCGGCCCTTCATTAATATTAAAACAATCAAAAAATGTTTTTTTAATTAAAAAAATATTAATTAAATGAAAAAAAAAAATAAAATCAGAATTTAAATGAACAAATATCGACTTTTTTGCACAGACGTCCTATAAAACTTTTTAAAGTATTTTCGCCTCCAATATACGAATATTAAGTGAAAAATTCCTTCTTCTTTATTTAAACCTTAAGCCTGGGAAAAATACTTTATGGCTCAATACGACGTACACCCACCGAAAAATTCGGTTGGAATTAGGTTGCTGCAACCGAAAAGAGGTTCTCTCAACAGAAAAGAGGTTGTTGTAACCGAAATGAGGTTGTGGCAACCAAATTTGGTTCCAATAACCGAATTAGGTTGCAACAACCGAATTATTGAGGTTATAGTAACCGAATTCGGTTGTCACACCTGAAGGGGTTGTAAACGAGGTTGCTGCAACCGAATTTATTGACAATAGGGTTGGAGCAACAGAATGGTTGTCACAACCGAATTATGAGATTTATGTACAAAAATATATAATTTTCAAACTTCAAAAACAAAAAAATATTAAATACATATTTATTGAAAAAGCCGGCAAGGAAAGAAATTATGCAAAATTATCACAAAATGTTCGTATTAACGTAATTTTCGTGTGTATAAATTGTATTGATTACTGATTTTTGCAGAAAATGGAGCATCATCTAAAAAATTATCAAATATTTCTGGGAGTATTTGCCACATCATACAGATATTTTATAAATTATAATTTTCCAGTTATAGGTTGGAAAACTGACTTGCTATTGTATAACTCCTTAAAAAAATTTTTTTGTGGGCTGTGATACGGTTTAGTGATCTTAAGGTAATTTATTAATTCTATTTGGATGGCAGCTTCTAAAAATAATCCTTGCGTTATCTATTAAAAATTGCAGACGCAGATGTACAGAAATGCTTGCTGTCTCTCTATAATAATATTTGTTTGGAAAACATTGCTAACCCAGCAAAATCTTTCATTACCAAATAAGTGGTTATATAATAGAAATTCATAGCTCCGCACAACTTATTTTTTGGCGTCTAAACTCATTATTTTTGTTTGGCGTGGTCGTTTTTATAAGTAGTCACGCTTACGAAAAAATGAGAAGTAAGTAGTTATGAGATTCTGAATAATAAGTGGTTACAAACATGCTTACAAAAAGTTGAATTATAAGTGGTTATCCGACTGCTTACTTGATGCTTCAGGAAATACATTCAGAGAAATTAAAGTTTTTGCTAGAATGTAATTTTAGAACAAGTCATAAAAATTTTAACACAAAACATATTTACATGTAATAAATATAAATGTATAAAATTTACTTTGTAAAAAGTACTTATTTAAACTATTGCGAGTAAGTCATTATTTTATATTTAAAAGCAATGACTACAATAGGCCGTTATTAGGAAGTCATTATTTTATATTGCAAAATAATGCAAAAGGTAATGATATATCATTATTGGTAATGCAGACAGCAATGAGGTGTCATTACCAATATTTTGCTGGGAAGGTCTTTAATTCAACATGGCGTGTACGATGAATGAGTCGAAAACTGGAGAATCGTTCCGCTTTTATAACGTGGTATGCATACTGACGGCCAAGGCTGAAAAATAAATACCCGCAGACAGAGTATCTTTTCTGTCATTTATTAAAAACTAGTGGTTCGTTAAATATTTTTTATAAAAGTTATATGTTTTAGTACTGTTCAAGTGAGAGGAACTTCTTCTACAGCTCTTATACAGAAAAACTACTTTATGTAGTAAATGTGCATTTTTCGAACTACTTTGAAGAAAGTTTACAAATTTTCGTATTTCCCATGTGAAAATCGAAATATATATGAACATTAGGGTTTGGGATTTCCCGGACTTTTTTATTTCCCGGGAAACGGGAATGAAAAAATTTGATTCCCGGGAATCCCGGGAAATATTTTTAAACAAAATTGTTAATGAAAACCACGTATATAAGTAATTTTTGTTAAAAAAAAAAACACTATTTCAGTACAAATGCAATCTGTGTAGTGAGATTTCAGAGTAAAAAATATCAGAATGTTGAACATTTGATTTCACATAAATTACTCGCAGCACTACCAAATGAATCGCATGATTCCAGCAGACACCTACTACTGGACTGTCGGAAACAAACCGTTTCATCACACTTGGCCCATTAGATATGGTGGCCACAATGTTATTTTCCAAAGACAAATAAAACTCTTCTAGTCTTATTTCTACAATTCTTCTTATTTCAACAGCATTACATCTTCCTGATATATAAACCAACCCCAGGTTATAAAATGAACTATTTCCGTTTATACATATGTTCAAATATCTCTTTTGTGATATTCGTGTCCATTCATCTAAGATTATAGTAAATCCCCTATTGTTAGAAATATTTTTATCATGATATGTTTTACATGATTGTAGTAATTTAATATAATGTTCTTTACATCGGTTTAATTTTTTGCAATGCCAGGTTTTTCTTATAAAAACTTTCTCGAATAAACGAAGATCTAGTTATGGTGCGGATTGACTGCAGCTAATTTAGATACCATTTCAGGAAATGTTTGCCCTACCATAAAACCTTTAATGCCTATTCAGCTTACACTTTTTTCTTCAGGTACTTTGCTAATTTTAGCTGAAACGTTATTCTTGTTGTTTTCTTCAAGAGAAGTTGCATGACCATCAATTTTTCTTTTTTCTGAACCAAATTTAGATGTCGGATAACCAAATTTAGATACCACCGTTAACCATTAGTCTTTTCTTTTCACATTTAATAATGAAAACGTTACTTATAAAATTATTGACCCTTAATATAAAGGCGTATTTTAAATTTAAAGTCGACTTTATTTTTAATCAAACGGTTTTGTTCATTTTGTGTATGAAAACCTTACAAAAATATTTATATTTTCAAATATTTTTGGTCTAATTCATAAACTTTTACAACAGTCTTATTGCAGGATTTTAAGCTAATTTGTGAAAAACAGTATTCATATTTACTTAATAATGAAGAAAATAATAAAAGTCTATAGTTGGTACTCACTAACTTTAAACCTTTTATAAAGTTTGGAGTGAGGAAGCCACCATTTAATTGCTAATTATTTCATTTTCAGGCATGAAATGATTTATTAAAGCCATCCCATCCCTAGAATGTGTGGCTTCCAACAACTTGCATCCATCAAACTGAAAAAAACTACAACAATTGCGTAGCCAATGACCTTTTTCGAAAAAATTTCCAAAAAAATGTAAAAATAAAATTAAAAAGAAAAACAAAACAATTGTGATGTGTAGTCTGTCAAAACATTATTCGAAATTCGATTACTTTTGTATGCTTTGAATAATATGTTCTAAAAAATTACTTTTTTACACACATTTCCATTGATTTGCTTTATAAATAAAAAAAAATATTTTTAATGGCTTTTAAATTTATCTTAGCACATCATTAGTTCTCTAATTTAAGGAAATAAAGTTTTCACTTCCGATTACCGAGTCAGTCGTTTACTAAATTTGTAAATCACTTACGACTTATTTGGGAGAAGAGAGAAAATAAACAATAGTGTTGCCAGTATCAAATCGAAAAATTAATTTATAGTTAAAATACGATTATGAATCAAGATTTCTAATAACTCCTTATTAAGCGAAATTTGTACTTTAACTATAGCAAGCTTCAAATACCAAATAAATTTTGTTTATGAATTAGCACATTTGATTGGTTGAAAATAAATTAACCAATCAGAATGCTCCAAAAATAAAACAAGTCAAGGTATACTGCCACCCAATATTTTAACTAAAGTCGACTTTACCTAAATTATACATTTGAAAAATTCAGATAATAAGAGCGATTATTTGTAAGAAACAAAGCTTTTTTTCATATTTCTTTTAAACATTTTACCAAGTTTTTAGGTTTTACTACTTAAATTTTGAATAAGTTATGGGAAAAATCTTTATTACTTGAAATGCTCCTTACTTGGCAAAGATTTTATTTGTGTGTCAAATAAATTGATTCCCTTTTAAAAGATTTTAATAATGACATTTTTGTTTTGGTATTTAAAATGTTTTTTATGACTAAAATTAAAAAATGCTATTCGAAACAAAAACAATTTAAAAAATTTAATATTTTTAAAATTTCCCGTTTTCCCGGGAAAAATATATTATTTTCCCGGGAATTCCCGGTAAACTTTTCCCGGGATTTCCCGCCCGGGAATTCCCGAACCCCAAACACTACCCGAGTAAAAAAAATTGATCTCGCGCAATATCTAATCATATCCAATTTGATATTGTTTAAGATCTGCTGTAATATCTAGCTGATCCAATTAGATCTCAAAATTGGGTGTATCCAATCATATCGGATTAGATCCCATTGTATATATGGGGATAAACTAAGATCAAGTTATATCTCAAAATTGGGAGGTCCAGTGATATCTTTGGGGATAAACCTAGATCTATTTTGATCCGAAAATTGGCGGATCCAGCTATATATTTGCGGATATTTTTAGATCTAGTTTGATCCGAAAAATGGCGGATCCAATTAGATCCAGCTATATATTTGGGGATAAACTTAGATCTAATTTGATCTCAATTTTGGCAGATCAAATTAGATCCCGCAATATATTTGTGGATAAACGTATATCTAATTTGATCCTAAAAAGTGGCAGATCGAATTAGATCTAGCTATATATTTGGGGATAAACTTAGATCTAATTTGATCCGAAAAATGGCACATCGAATTAGATCCAGCAATATATTTGTGGATAAACTTAGATATAAATTGATCTGGAAAATGGCAGATCAAATTAGATCCAGCAATATATTCGGGGATAAACTTAGATCTAATTTGATTCGAAAAATGGCAGATCGAAAAAATGGGTTAATCTAATTATATAAAATTAGATTTAATACAAAAAGTTACATTTTAATTGATACCATTAGACAAAAATAACCCAATAAACCATGAAACGATACAGTATCGTTAACGAATTCATATTAAGTATCATATTTGCTATCGTTTATGATACAAAAATATGAACTCGTAATGATATCATAATTTTTCAAAATAACGATAAATTTTCTGAAAAAATCATATTTGCTTGTTCTAATTTAATCGTTAAAGATATCATATATACTTCTTTATTTCGATATTGTCAATGATATCATATTTTCATAGAATGGTGATAAAATAACGACAAAAATTTTGCAATATGACTGCCTGAAATTTTCGATATCAAAACGATATCGTTATTTCATGAAAAAACGATATCATTAACGAATGTGCACTTTTCTTCACAGTACCTATTACTTATGAATCGTTAATGATATCATTCTCGGAGAAACGTATCATCGAAATGATATCGTTACGAATTCGAAACGATATCGTGTGGTTTGTTGGGAAATCATTCAGATATCGCTCAGATTGCATTAAATGTCCATTCTATTGAAATTATTTCTTGATTATCATTATGTCACATCCAATTTTATATAATTAGATAAACTTGTTTTTCGGATCGTATTTCATCATATTAGATCCAAGGTGGATCTAAATTACTGCAGTACGACCCACCATTTTTCGAATAAAAATTTTTTTTGGCCGGTATCAAAAAAAGATATGATTGTATGTTGTACTTCATTAATTTTTTTAATAGGGTATCCACAGAAATAACAGATAAAAATAGATCCCGCATTATATTTGGGTACTATGTAAGATCTTCATTTATTTGGGATTAAATAAAATCCCAGCCAGATATTGCCAACTGTTCAAAAAATAATACACTGACAGAGCACTGATTTTATAAAAATTACAATATTTTGTTAAAATAAGCTTTAAACTCAGAAGGTCTCGAGTTGGATACCGTTCATGGCTATGCATTTTTTTTTTTTTATAAAATGAATTTCTTTTTATAAAATTATCATTTTTTTTCTATAATTTTTTTTATAAAATTATATTTTTTTTATAAAATTATATTTTTTTTATTAAATTGAATTTTTTTAATAAAATATTTTTTTTTTTTTTTAAAGAGAAGCAACACAGGAAATTCTTCCTATTAATTAATGTGTTGCTTCCTTTGGAAAGGGGATAGAGAAGAAGTGAAAGGTAGTGAAAGATGAAGGGCTTCAAATATGGCAACACTGTAATTGCGCGAGATGTTGAATTTTAGAACAGTTGTTGCGCGCCATCTGATGGTGAGTTGGCGAACTTTGTTGAAGCTTTTTAGTTCATAGCCCTGTTATATTATTTTACTTCGGTAGGGTTAAGTGCTATGGGAACACCGAAGGAGGATACTGCGATGTGTATGAGGGATAGAAAAACTCATACATATTACTATTTTACATAAATTGATGTTGCCTTGGTTGGGGCTCGAACCCGCAACCTCACGTGTAACAGTCCAACGCGCTAACCATTACACCACAACGCCCATTTACATCTTTTTGACGCTATACACCATTTCCATTAGTATCAATTGTTTTTAAGATTTATCAATTGTGTTTCAGAAATAATTAATTGTATTTTAGAACTTATGAATTATTTTTCAGATTTATGAATTGTTTTTCAGAACTAGTCAATTGAATTTCAGTTTTATCAATTGTATTTCAGAAATTATCAAACTGTATTTCAGAAATTATTAATTGTATATCAGAAATTATGAAATGTATTTAATAAATTTTTCTCTATTAACTATGAAATACAATCACCAAATTCTGAAATAGATTTGATTATTTCTGAAATACAATTAATAATTTCTGAAATACATTCGATAATTTCTGAAATACAATTATAATTTCTGAAATACAATTAATAGATTCTGAAATACAGTTAATATTGTAGTTTCTGATGAGTTACCATATATGACAATATATTGTTTAAATGGCACCATATGGTATGTTGTTTAAATGATATGATATATCAAAGTATATGGTATTATACAATATATAGTAGCATATATTATCATATCTGGAACTGTATAAAAAATGTTGTTCATGAGGTACCATATATGAGCATATATTGTTGAAATGGCACCATATATGATAATATATGGTTTCAATGGGACCATATATGGTAATATATTGCTTAAATAACACCATATGTAAATATATATGGCACTATATATAGTGGCATATATTATCACATCTGGAACTGTATTAAAAATTTTGATCATGAGGTACCATATATGACCAAATATTCTTTAAATGGCATTATATATATTAATATATGGTTTAAATGGCACCATATATGGTAATATATTGTATAAATAACACCATATATCAATATATATGGCACTATATATAGTAGCATATATTATCATATCTGGAACTGTATTAAATATTTTGTTCATAAGGTACCATATATGACCATATATTGTTTAAATGCCACCATATATGATAATATATGGTTTAAATGGCACCATATATGATAACATCTAGTTTAACTAGCGCCATATATAGTTATATATTGTTTAAATGATAACATATATAATTATATATTGCTAAAATGCCACCATATATATTAAGATATAGCTCTATATATAACTATGTATGCAATAAGATCAGCCATGCTATGTAATATATAATCATATATACCATATCTAATATTATGAAGGCCGATATCTAATTAGATGAAATTATATATGGCATAATATAAGGAAAATTTTTCGGAAAAAACGTCATATATAATTATATATGGATATACATAACCACATGTCTAATTATATATTGTAATATATGCCACATATGATTATATATAATTTTTTTTACTCGGGTAATGAACATACATGATCATACATTGACTAGTATATGATCATGCATGGACGTACGTGATCATATATGCTTATGCATAGTTCAATGTATGACCATACATGATCTCATATATTTCCATATATCATATATATATGATCATATACAAGTCAATGTATGATCATGTATGGTCATATATATTTCAATTTTCACATGGTCTTTTAATTCAACTTCATAATACAAGTGCAAGCAAACTGTAGGTACTCTGTTTTGAAAGAATACACAAGGGTATTATAATGTACCTTTTCATTGATAAAATACTAAGTAAATAGGGCTCATAAAAATTTCTCAATTTCAATGAGGTACTTGTTATGGGGACAGCCTGAGTAAGATCCTTCTATCCTATCAAAAGACTGCGCAATTATGTAATACATATTTTTACTTTCGTTAAGGTTCTTTTTAAGAGAAAAAATGATATTAAAACTTAAAAAAACATTTGAAATTTAACTGAAGTTTTACGAGAAAATTTCTAAAGGATACCATTTTGAAATTACTTTGAATTTCGTTCTGAAATATTAGTATGATAATTTTATGGGAACATAATATTTACCTACTTATTAACTAAAAAGTTCTTGACACTTTGAAGGCTCTAAATAAGGAACTAAAAGTACTTCAAATAAATTGTTCTTTTTTAAATTAAAAAGACAGATCTATTTTAGTACTCTTTTAATGACATTAAACTTTTTAAGATTTTTATGAGAAGATTTTCTCTGAAAGTATGCGTACACTTTTTTAAAGAAGGCGCAATCCTTTTAATGATATGCTGTAAAAGAAAGTGTACTTTTATATTGATGAAGATTACTTATTTATTGTAAATCCCATTTTTTAATGAACAGTATTAAAAGAAGTATCTTGTTTATTAGAGGCGATTAACTGACGAATAGTTTTTTAAAAGTACGAAAGGAAGTAATTTTTCTTTTAAATAAATAAGATGTATTTTAAGATTATTACTATAATATTTTGTAATTAATTTTATTTATATTTATTTAAATTTCTTAATTAACTTTTATTATTGATGTAAATTTTATTGCAAGTAATTGCATAATAATATAACCATAAAAAACCGAAAATGCCTTTTTTTTTACCAACAAAATATTTTAGGATTTCACCAAAAGTAATAGAAAATATCGGTTGAGACAACCTCGTTCTTTAACTAATTCTATTGTTACAACCTCTAAATAGGGTTGCTGCAACCGAATTCGGTTGTCACAACCCCAGAATTCGGTTGCCTCAACCGAATTCGGTTATCACAACCTCGAAACTCGGTTGCCACAACCTCTAAACTCGGTTGCCACAACCTCTAAATTCGGCTGACACAACCGAATTCGGTTGTAGTAACCCCAAAATTCGGTTGTGACAACCCCGTTAATGAGGTTGCTGCAACCTCGTAAATTCGGTTGGAACCTAATTCGGTTGGGACAACAAATTTTTTTTCTGGGTGTAGAAGTACTTAGGAGTCTCCAATTTTTTATGAGTTTGAATTCAAAAAAATTACCTTTCATTTAAGGAAATGTTTAAGGCAGTTCTACGGGCCTCGTAAGGATCTCTAAAATCTACTTTTGAGAATTGTCCTTCAAGCACACTACCGGAAATAAACCTGGGAAAATAGCAAAACAATTAGTAGATTTTTATGTTATTTTTACAGATTTATTATTTAAAAGTAACTTTGCAGCAAAATTTTTGCAGGTTTTTGCTAATAAAGATTAGAAAAGCAAAAATAAACTCTTAAATATAATAATAGTCATTCTGCTAAAATCAATAGAAATATTGGTGAAAAATAGACGACTGCTGATTTCACAAATAGATTTAAAATTTTTTGTGCTTTTTTAATTCTACTAATATTTACCAAAATTTGTTGCTGATTCTAGCAGAGTAAATTTTTATTTCAATTAACTAAACTTTAGCTCAAATAAAACTAAAATTTCGTATATTTAACAGCTTTATTTTTGCTATTCTTATCTTAGCAAAGAAAATCTGCTTATTTCAGCAGTTTTCTTCAGCAAAACTTTTTACAGGCTTTTTTCTATTAGTGTACTTAACCTTACGAACCGCTCACTCCGCTTTTGACGGGATTATAGCGCTTTTGAAAGGCTTGTGATGCCCCAAATTTTTATCTCGCTTTTAAAGCAAACAATTTCGCCTTATCCCAATTTTTTAATATGATATTAAACTTATGAATAAAGTTTTTATAATTAATTTTTTCTAGAGCTCCCAGCCAACAAACGAGCCCAAAAATGAATCAGAAAAGTGCTCAAAATATATTATTAAACTTTCACTTGTATGAAAGTGGTGCATCCAAAAGAGCCTTCTTCTGGATTCAAAAATGGCTCAAAGAAATATATTAAAAAATTCTTTGGGCTTAAAAATTAATATTTTTTGAGTCATTTTTGAATTGTTCACAAAATAGTAAAATTTATTTACATTTCTGAGTCGTTTGAGAATCATCTTTGGATTTAAAAATTTGCCTCAAATTGTTATGGCTTTCATGATTCATTTTACTAAGAGTACTATTTTCATCCAAAAAATGCGTAATTTTTGAGAAAGAAGTTTAAAATATAAAAAAATACGTGCTTTTCAAGCTAAATAAGAACCCTCTTAAAAGTATCAAAATTTTCTGCCGGGGTTATCAGTCAAGGGATCAAAATCCATTAATTAAATTTAAAAATATTTGAAAAATTTGTAAAAACCTTAAACCAAATTTTTTGAAATAACGAAAACTATATTTTCGAAGATTAATTCGACAAAGTTTTTTGATTTCAGATTCGTATTATGGAGGGCAAAATATTTTAAAAACATTTATTGAGTCTGTGCCTTATATTTTTAAATATATTTGGATAAAAAAATATAAAAGATTTTGATATACATTCCGCAACATTGACTCAAAAGTATTTTCCTGGGTGAGGGGATAAAAAAAGAAAGACCCACAACTCGAAGGCTACTCAGTGGACCGTTTTTGACTTTAGATCCGGACTTAGGAAACCAAAATACTAAAAAAAAGATTTTAGCAGAAGGCTGTACAAAAAATTAATTTTTTTCGAGTAATGTATTAATTGGTGCGGCCCTCGGTAAGTTTGTGAAATTCTAAATTTGGCCCGTCAATCCATTTGTGTGCCCATACCTGCCATATATCAATATATATTGCACTATATATAGTAGCATATATTATTATATCTGGTACTGTATTAAAAATTTTGTTCATGAGGTCCCATATATGAGCATATATTCCCGAGTAAAAAAAATTGATCTCGCGCTATATCTAATCATATCCAATTTTATATTGTCTAAGATCTGCTGTAATCTCTAGCTGATCCAATTAGATCTCAAAATTGGGTGTATCCAATCATATCGTATTAGAACCCATTGTATATATGGGGATAAACTAAGATCAAGTTATATCTCAGAATTGGGAGGTCCAATGATATATTTGGGGATAAACCTAGATATACTTTGATCCGAAAAATGGCGGATCGAATTAGATCTAGCTATATATTTGTGGATAAACTTAGATCTAATTTGATCCGAAAAATGGCGGATCGAATTAGATCCAGTTATATATTTGTGGATAAACTTAGATCTAATTTGATCTCAATTTTGGCAGATCGAATTAGATCCAGCAATATGTTTGTGGATAAAATTAGATCTAATTTGATCTGAAAATATATTTGGGGATAAAATTAGATCAAAATTGATCCGAAAAATTGCAGATGGAATTAGATCCAGCAATATATTTGTGGACAAACTTAGATCTAATTTAATCCGAAAAGTGGCAGATCGAAGTAGATCCAGCAATATATTTGGGGATTAATTAAGATCTAAATTTATCCAAAAAATGAAAGATCAAATTAGATCCAGTAATATATTTCGGGATTGCGTAAGATCTTAACTTTTCCGATAAATTGCAGATCAAATAAAATCCAGTGATATATTTGGGGATTTGGTAAGATCTTAATTTATCCCATAAATTGCAGATCGAATTAGATCCAGCAGTTTATTTCGGTATTAAAATGGCAGCTCGAATTAGAAACAGCAATATATTAGGAGATTGACATCTAAAACTATCCAGAAAAATGACAGAAAAAATTAGATCCCGCATTATATTTGGGTACTACTTAAGATCTACTTTTATTTGGGATTAAATAAGATCCCAGACAGATATTGACAACAGTTCAAAAACTAATACACTGGCAGAGCACTGATTTTATAAAAATTACAATATTTTGTTAAAATAAGGTTTAAACTCAGAAGGTCTCGAGTTCGATACCGTTCACGGCTAAGCATTTTTTTATAAAATGGATTTCTTTTTATAAAATTATAATTTTATTTTCTATAAATGTTTTTATAAAATTATATTTTTTTTATTAAATTGAATTAAAAAAAAAAAAAAATTTTATTTACATCTTTTTAACGCTTTACACCATTTCCAATTGTATCAATTGTTTTTAAGATTTATCGATTTTATTTCAGAAATAATCAATTGAATTTCAGTTTTATCAATTGTATTTCAGAACTTATCAATTATTTTTCAGATTTATGAATTGTATTTCAGAACTAGTCAATTGAATTGCAGTTTTATCAATTTTATTTCAGAAATTATTAATTGTATTTCCGAAATTCACAACTGTATTTCAGAAATTATCAAACTGTATTTCAGAAATTATCAATTGTTTTTCAGAAATTATGAAATGTATTTCAGAAATTTTTCTCTATTAATTATGAAATACAATCAACAAGTTCTGAAATAGATTTGATTATTTCTGAAATACAATTAATAATTTCTGTAATACATTTGATAATTTCTGAAATACATTTAAAATTTCTGAAATACACTTAATAGCTTCTGAAATACAGTTAATATTGTAGTCGCTGATGAGATACCATATATGACCATATATTGTTTAAATGGCACCATATATGGTATATGTTCCCTATTAAAAAATAATAATATGAAGCTTTATATGGTAATATATAACTGAGAGTGATCCATGTACCATTTGATCCGAAAAATGGCAAGATAAAATTGTACCAGTTGTTCATCTAATTGCATCAGTTTAGATCTGACCTGATTAAGTTATGTGTTAATCAGATGAAATTGTATCTGATTTTTGACCTGATACAATTTTATTGGTTTATATCTCATGTTATCAGTTTAGATCCAAATAGATATATTTGTATACAAAATTATATAGTTATATCCCAATTTTGACCTGATATAATTGTATGAGTTTAAAACTTTGATACAATTGTATACCCTCCCTACTAAAAAAAATTAAATGACTTTTGATATTATATATAATTATATCCGAAAAATGAGAACATCTAATTGTATCAAATTAGATCGTATTATGATCATATTAGATCTAATTTGACACAATTTGATCTAATTTGATAGAATAAGATATGGTTTGATACAATTTTATCCGGATTTTGTCCTTATCCAAATGTATCAAATATGATATAATCATATCCAACTAGATATAATGGTATATAATTCGATACAATTATACACAATTATATGAGGCACATGTAACTATGTATAGGTCTATATATTATTGGATATTGTAATATGTTGCACTATATATTGTGCAATATATAACAAGATATAGTTATATATTTAGGATATAATTTCGTAAAATTTTATATAATTATATCTTGGTATATCTGTTCCAATATATAATTCTACAAAAGTTTATATGATAATATATGACTATATCAAAATTTTTTACTTGGGCTCCCGAGTAAAAAGGGGTATATATAACATATATTTTTTAATATTAAAATATCTGATAATATAAAATATTGTATGGCACCTTATATGTTTTTATATGATGATATATTATAAATTTTTTTAGAAATTTTCTCATATGTAATCATATTAAATCATATATCAGTATTTGCTTTATTGCAAAATGTATATATAGGAATGTATTATTCATAAAACCGTTCAAAATTTTATATATAAATAGATACGAAAAATATTTTAAATTTTATATTTTATATAAAAATATCGTCGGCTTGCCTGCAAGCAGTCCCAGTGTAGAAACGGTAATGACATATCATTATTTTTTGGACTACCAGTAATGACACCCACTTACCTTCTGCATTATTTTAAAACATATAGTAATGAATTACTGATAATGACTTACTTTTATCATAATTTCAAATAGAAAATAATTTTCTAGATTTTTTTGAAAATTTTTTGAAATCTATTTTTAGACTCAATATTTTTTAAACACTGGTAAGGATATATGTAACCACATATTTTTTGAATTTTTGTATGTTGGAGAGTAAGCTTACTTGTGTGCAGCAGGTCAATTATGTTTTTATCTATTAAATATTACATGTCGATATAGCTCAGATGGTAGAGCTGTTGACTGGCAATCTGTAGACCCAGGTTCGATTCCCGCACCAGAAAATTTTATTTAAAAAAAAAAATACAATAAAAAATATTTTTTTTATGTAATTTATTTTTTGAAAATCTATTTTTAGACTCATTATTTTTGTCAATACTGGTAAGCGCATAGGTAACGATATATTTTTTGATTTTTCGTATGCTGATGTGTAACGACAACTCATTATTTTTCGCGACATCCCTTATAAAGGTAATAAGAAATGTAATAACAAAAGTAAGTAGTTACCATTACCAAGTATGTAGTTACATAACCACTGGTAATGATTTTCTACACTGGGGTGTTATGTGTTCTTTAACGGGTTTTCAGGAGGGCGAAAAAACTGATTTATATTATCCTTTTAATATATTTCATTGACATCATATGCCTTAATAATGATTGTGGTAAATAAGGTCGTGAATCATTAGGGCATATGATGTCAATAAAATATCTTAAAATGATAATATAAATCAGTTTTTTTCGCTCAAACCTGTTAAAACCAAAAACAGCGCTTCGTGCAGGCAAGCCGACTGTTCACTTGCCGAACAAAAGGTACCATACAATGGTACCAAAGAGGCCAACACCAACCCTTCTCAACTAATGACATTTGCATGTCAAAAAGCTGCAGCCAATTTGAATCAATATATTCAATCCGTCGAACGAGCAACAAGTCGTCTTTGATCGTGTCGCAGTTTTTAAAACATAAAGTGAGAGTGCAAACTTAAATATACAGTAAAAATTATACCTAAATTTGTGAAATTGTTAAATTTGCTAAAAGATAAAGAAAATTCTAAATACCCCCAAATTGAATTGTGCAAAAACCCTAGTTTTAAATCTTAACTTAAAGTTAAATAAAAACCCCATTTTTTTATAACGATAAAAAGAAAAAACCTCCATCTTTGTATTTACAAATGTACAAGTTCCCGGACTTGTACATAGGAACGTAGACATTTTTAAATCCCCTTAACCCGTAATTATTCACCGACGATATATTAGTTAATATCAGAACCAAGTTCGAGATTAACTAATATATTCAAGATTAATATAATATTTGATGAAAAACAATTTTTTTATATGTTTTACTCAATTTTTTCATTCAATTAATATTTTCCGATCTTTTTTTACTTCTGAAAGTTTTTTTTGTTTTATTTAAAAAATCTAATTTTAAAAAATTAACATTTAAAATCATGGCCCGGCTCGTAATGGGTTAGAAAAACCTAGGCATGTTGCATATCATTCAAAAGGTATTTCAAGTGCCTTTCCAACGATATATATATTTTGTTCTGGTCCGATAAGTTTTGAGTGGAGAAATAACAATTGGATAGATCATCTTCAGCTCCATAAATCGGTAACTATGAGCCTCCAACAAAAAAGAAGTGCATTGCCGGGCTAGCCATTAAAATTTTATTTAAAATACAAAAAAAGCTTAACACATTTAAAAAAAATTTATAAGTCCAAAGAAAAATCCCATATTTCATAAAAAATGATCTAGTCTTTAAAGAATAACGGATTTATACATTGACGTCTTTAATAGTTACTCATTATCAACAGTAGCCCTGGCTGATAGTCAGGCATGTATATAGAAAACGAAAACGATCTGATTATCAATGGTAAATATTTTACGCTCTGTACAATACCAATTATTTATTATTTCCTAATTTAGATGTCCGGCGTCAAATAAAACAATAAATAATAATTTGAAGCCAATTTGCTTTTCGCGAAACTAATTATTCTAGATTGAAAAACTGTTCGTTTTCGATTTTCATCACACCCCTGAGTGTGTAGGACCCGAAATCCTGCTACTCTCCAATTCAAAGTTTTTTAATCATTTAAATTTAATCATATCGTATTGTATTAACTTATATCCAATTTGATCGGGACAAAATTCGGATATAAATTTATCATTTGATATAACTTTGTATCCTTGTAAATACAATTATATCCGATTTGATACAATTTAATATAACCGTCTTTCGGATGAAATTACATCCAGTTACATATTGCAAATATATCCATTAACATATAATTTTATATATACTTTTTTATTCGGGCTACTAAAAAAATGATGTGATATTATATATAATTATATCCGAAAAACGAGTAAAAAGGTTAAAGTCGGGCATGCCGACTATACAATACCCTACACCAGTCTGGTGTATTGTTTGGATCCGAAATTCGAATGGGTTAAAATGGGGCTTATGTCAAAAATTTCTATAATGTGAGTCAGCGCACCAAATTTCATTAAAATATCTTAATATTTGCGACCTGCAGTTTGTAACCAAGCCAATTTTGGGGGGACCCTTATATGGGCACTAGTTCTAAACATGGACCGATGTTCACCAAAATCAATAGGCTTCGTCCTTGGGCCAACATAGGTCTATGTACCAAATTTCATCAAAATATCTTAATATTTGCGACCTGCAGCGTATAAACAATATAATTTTGGGGGGACCCTTATATGGGCACTAGTTCTAAACATGGACCGATGTTCGCCAAAATCAATAGGCTTCGTCCTTGGGCCAACATAGGTCTATGTACCAAATTTCATCAAAATATCTTAATATTAATACCTGCAGCGTATAAACAGTATAATTTTGGTAGGACCCTTATATGGGCACTAGGTCTAAACATAGACCGATGTTCACCAAAATCAATAGGCTGCGTTATTGGGTCAATATAGGTCTGTGTACCAAATTTCATCAAAATATCTTAATATTTGCGACTTGCAGCGTATAAACATTATAATTTTGGTAGGACCCTTCTATGGGCACTAGGTCTAAACATGGACCGATGTTCACCAAAATCAATAGGCTGCGTTATTGGGCCAATGTAGGTCTGTGTACCAAATTTCATCAAAATATCTTAATATTTACGACCTGCAGCGTATAAACAGTATAATTTTGGTAGGACCCTTATATGGGCACTAGGTCTAAACATTAAACATGGACCGATGTTCACCAAAATCAATAGGCTGCGTTATTGGGCCAATATAGATCTGTGTACCAAATTTCATCAAAATATCTTAATATTTACGACCTGCAGCGTATAAACAGTATAATTTTGGTAGGACCCTTATATGGGCACTAGGTCTAAACATGGACCGATGTTCACCAAAATCAATAGGCTGCGTTATTGGGCCAATGTAGATCTGTGTACCAAATTTCATCAAAATATCTTAATATTTACGACCTGCAGCGTATAAACATTATAATTTTGGTAGGACCCTTATATGGGCACTAGGTCTAAACATGGACCGATGTTCACCAAAATCAATAGGCTGCGTTACTGGGCTAACATAGGTCTGTATACCAAATTTCGTCAAAATATCTTAATATTTACGACCTGCAGCGTATAAACAATATAATTTTGGTAGGACCCTTATATGGGCACTAGGTCTAAACATGGACCGATGTTCAAAAAAATCAAACTTGTTCGTCCTTGGGCCAACATAGGTCTGCGTACCAAATTTCATCAAAATATCTTAATAGCTGCGACCTGTAGAGTGCGCACAAGATTGCAGGGACAGACAGACAGACGGACGGACGGACGGACAGACGGACATCGTTAAATCGAAATAAAAAAAAATTCTGAACCGATCGGTATACTATAAGGTGGGTCTACGACCAATATTTTTTGGTGTTACAAACATCAGCACAAACTTATAATACCCTGACCACATAGTGGTGTAGGGTATAATGAGAACATCTAATTGTGTCAAATTAGATCGTATTATGACCATATTAGATCTAATTTGACACAATTAGATCTAATTTGGTGGAATAAGATATGGTTTGATACAATTTTATCCGGATTTTGTTCTCGTCCAAATGTATCAAATATAATATAATCATATCCAACTAGATGTAATGGTATGTAATTAGATTCAATTATACATTATTATGTGAGGCATATATAACTATATATAGGTCTATATATAATTGGATATTGTAATTTGTTGCACTATATATTGCGCAATATATAACAAGATATAGTTATAAATTTAGGATATAATTTCGTAAAATTTTACATAATTATATCTTGGTATATATGTTCCAATATATTATTATAAGACATTTTATATGACTATATCAAAACTTTTTTATTGGGCAAGGTAAATGTCGGATACAATTATATTTTATTTATATAAAATTGAACTAATTACGATCAAACCTGACACCATTACATATAAACCGACAAAATTGTATCAGGTCAAATATCGGATACAATATCATCTGATTAACACATAATTTAATCAGGTCAGATCTAAACTGATACAATTAGATAAAAATTAATAAGCAATTGATAAAAATACATCGGGCCATTCTTCGAATGAAACTGTATATTCCCTACGGGGAAAGGGACCGGTCCCAGATGACACGCAGGATAGGTCCCAAGGGGGCGGAGACCGGTCGTTGATCGGTCTTTTTGTTTGAAAGAGACATATCACTTTAACATGGCGTTGTCATTGGAGATGACCAATTGCCACAGTTTAGACACATTGTGGCAGTAAGGTGGTGTGTCTAAAAATAGCTTTTCAAATAAACTAATAAAAAATTAAGAATAATGTACTTGGCGTCGAAGTAGGGCTCGATAACACAACCTTCTGCTTGTAAGGCAAACGCTCTACCGTCTGAGCTAATGTTGCTTATGCGTGATGGCTGGCTGATGGTTAAGTTATATATTTTAAGTTTCTGTTCAAATAAAAAAGAAAAAGAAAAAGCAAACACACACACAGCAAATAAAAAAACATGGAAAAGACAAAAATAGAAAAGAAAACAACATTAACACACACACAAATATGGTGGAAGTGTCTTGAATATGCCACCGATTGACCGGTCATGGGATAGGTCCCTTAATGACAGTTGACTTGTTTTTTGCGTTGGCCAAAATTAAATTAAAAAATCAATTAAAAATTAGAAAATTACCTCAAAACATCTGATAATATAAATAAAAATTTAAAAAATTCCCCTTAAGTTACAAAGAAAAGTTAAATGAAATACCAATTGTTAAAACTAAAACAGCTTTAACATTAAAAAAACGTTGAAAATACAAAACTTAAAATTTCTTAGCAAAACATTATAGAAATTTAAAATAAGAGCTAAAATAAGCAAATCGTGAAAAAATAAAGTTAAAAATAAATAAAAGAGTAAAATAAATAAAAAATATTTTTAAAAATATGCCGCGAGTTTTGTTTTTTATTTCGGTACCGGTCGAGTTTTTTTAAAAGCAAGAGTGAAAATAATAGATCAGAAAATATTTAGAAAATTAATTCATTTTCTTTTGTTCATATTTCTACTGATTTAGTAATATGCCGGTCACGGGATAGGTCCTTGGAGGGCAATTGACTCCTCATTCCCCGTAGAGTTTATGCAGATATAACTTAATCCCATATATGATTATATGTAACTATTTTTACTCGGGATGTTTAAATGATACGATATATAAAGTATATGGTACTATATATAGTAGGATATATTATCATATCTGGAACTGTAATGAAAATGTTGTTCATGAGGTCCCATATATGATAATATATAGTTTAAATGGCACCATATATGGTAATATATTACTTAAATAACACCATACATAAATATATATGGCACTATATATAGTGTCATATATTATCATATCTGGAACTGTATTAAAAATTTTGATCATGAGGTACCATATATGACCATACATTATTTAAATGGCAACATATATAATAATATATGGGTTAACTGGCACCACATATGCTAATATATTGGTTAAATAACACCATATATAACTATGTATGGCACTATATATAGTGGCATATGTTATCATATCTGCAACTGTATTAAAGATTTTGTTCATGAGGTACCATATATGACCATACATTGTTTAAATGCCACCATATATGATAATATCTAGTTTAACTGACACCATATATATTTATATATTGTTTAAATGATACCATATATATTTATATATTGCTAAAATGCAACCATATATATTAAGATATAGCTGTATATACAACTACATATGCAATAAGATCAGCAATGCTATGTAATATATAATCATATATACCATATCTAATATTATAAAGGCCGATATCTAATTAGATGAAATTATATATGGCATAACATAAAGAAAAATTTTGGAAAAAGATGTCATATATAATTATATGTATGCACAGCGCATGCTACGGGGACAGTTTTATATCAAGTGTTTAGTATGGAGACATTTGGTTAGTTTCGGGACTGTCCTCAAACTCTTCTTAGGTCTAGCGCATAGTATCAAGACATTTGTGACTCATATACAGGATAGTTTGGGCACATTTTTGACCATGTCTCCGAACTATGCGCACCACATACATATATATATATGGATATACATAACGACATATCTAATTATATATTGTAATATATGCCACTTATGATTATATATAATTTTTTTACGGGTTCTTGAAATGGCACCATATATGATAATATATGGTTTAAATGGCACCATATATAGTAATATCGCTACGGGAAATGGATCAGTCACAGAGCTGGTTACGTGACTGAAACTTTGTGGGAGTTACCGGTCCTCGATTCGGTTTTCTTATATGAAAGTAACCGGCAACTTTAACATGGGCTTGTCATAGGAGGTGTCAATTTCTACCTTTTGAGCTACTTGTGACTTGTCGCAATGCTTGTCGATTATAACATATCACACTACTGGTTTAAGAGAGTATGTAATATAAGCAGTTAAAATTATCTAATACGGAAGTAGTCTCATTTTAGACATTATGTGATATGTACCGAAACTAGTGCGGAATAAAATATCACGTGACTGGTTAAGTGTACATATCACAAAACTAAGGAAAAATATTTGTTAAAAAACTAGTCACATATTAGTCAATATGTGTGTTGTTGCTGAACTAGTACAAAATAATAGTTTCGTGACATATCACTATACTGCTCTAAGTTAGCAAGTCACAGGACTAACTGAAACTAATTGACATGTCACTTATTATTCACCATGTGTCATAATAAGTACGGGTGCTGGAAGAACCCAGAAGATTACAGTAAAAGCACAAGTTACCGAATCTGTTTTTAAAACATCACAAAGTCACAAAAAATTATATAAAAATTTTTTTTTAAATAAATACCAAAAACATAAATATTAGGGATTTTCATATAAACTCATAAATTCCATGTAAACCTTCCCATCAAAATCTTTCATTACCAAATAAGTGGTTATATAGTAGAAATTCATAGCTCCGCACAACTTATTTTTTGGTGTCTAAACTCATTATTTTTGTTTGGCGAGGTCGTTTTTATAAGTAGTCACGCTTACACGCTCGCTTACGAAAAAAATGAGAAATAAGTAGTAATGAGATTTTGAATAATAAGTGGTTACACACACGCTTACAAAAAGTTGAATTATAAGTGGTTATCCGATTGCTTGATTCTTAAAAATAAGGAGTTAAGCAAATACTATTAGCTTAAGGAAATACATTCAGAAAAATTTAAGTTTTCTCTTAATTTTAGGACTCGTAATAAAAATTTAAATATAAAATATATTTATAGTAAAGTGTTGTTCTTCTAAACGCGTCATATAGACCAAATACAATTAATATTGTCATTAATATGTATTTTTATTAACTCTAATCTAGTAGGTTTGAGGTTACATATAATAAATAAAAATGTATAAAATTTAACTGTATAAAAAGTACTTATTTAAACTATTACGAGTAAGTCATTATTTTATATTTAGAATTAGAAACAATGAATACAATAATTTGGCAAAGTATGTTTGTACACTTTTAAAATCCTGTACTATAATTATAAGACTTAGTCTTGTTGTGCAGGAAATCAATAAATAAATAAATAAATATGTAAATAAATAGGCCGTTATTAGGAAGTCAATATTTTATATTATAAAATAATGCAAAAGGTAATGATATATCTTTTTGATAATGCAGATAGTAATGAGGTGTCATTACCAATATTTTGCTGGGTTGTATAAATATAAACATATTTTTCATGTATGGAGTTTGATATTAAATTCATAAACATACCAAGTTGACACCGTTTACGAGTAGAATACGCGTTTATATGAAAACCCCTATTAACTCATGATTACAATTCAATTTAGTTAAGTTTATAAGCTATACATATAAATTATTTTAATTTTTGTATTAAAAATACAAAAATTGTTTTTTCGGAGTTTCTAAATAGATTTTCATATATCTAGTTAGAATAATGTTCTACCTTAAGTCCAAATTCGAATACGATATTGTAATAATAGATTTTATTTGTTGTTTCAAAATATAATATTCGAAATTGGACTTGAGGTAGAACAATATTCTAACAAATATATGAAAGTAAACATATAAATTTTAACTTAAAATTTAAGATATGCTAGTTACACCATACACCTCTACTTCGACAGGGTAAAATAAGTTTATACTGCGTTTTGTAACATAAAAAAATATTGGACCTAGACCAACCGTCCGTCAGTCAGTCTATCTATCTGACCATGTACTCTTGTGCGCACGCAACGAGTCGTATATACATACGGACCAAATTTCGGCAGGATTTCTGCATATATTCTGAACAATTTTATATACGTTACCAATATGAAATACAATTTTTTATAGTTCATTTATAGAAAGAACTTTATGTGTGTATTGATCAAAGTATTATTAATCGTTAAATTGTCTCTATATGAAAAACCTTTTCTGTATTTCATGACCGAGAATCAAACCGGCATCTCTTAACGAGACTTACAGGAAAAAAAAGTGCCCGGTACACTTTCAAATATAATGTATTTTTGCAAGGCAATTCCAAAATATTTTTTATTGCCGAACATAGGGGTCGCCTTTTTTAAGTTTTCGTTATAGCTTCGGCATTTAAAGTCGGATTTTAAAGTGTGGTATGTCGATTTTTTTTGCCTCGAGACCATGTTTTGCTATAAAGGAAAAATCCAATGAAAAAAAATTTAAAAAAGCGACCCCTACGATCAGCAACCAAAAAATAAAAAAAATTTCTGCTGGGTTTATGAAAAACTTCCTTAACAAAAGTTTAATGATTTTTTGCGAGCTTTAATTTTCTGATATTAGGGTGGTAGAAACTGAGATCTAGTGGATAAATAATATAACGGGATACTTGAGGTAAATGGTCCTTAGAGCCAAACATTGGTCCCGTCATTGATCCTACTGCAAATGCCAAAGATATAACTGTAAATGCCAAAGATATAACGAAAAATATAAAAAAAATTTTTTGAAACCTCCTTGCAAAAATAATTTAGATTGAACGGTGTACAGCCAACTTTTTTTTCGGTACGGTCTATTGTACAGGCTTTCAGTCAGTCACTGAACAGTTTGTTTTGCTTGTATTGACACTACTGGCATACTAGTATCCGAAAAAAATTTTTGAACTACTCGTAGTTTAGTATTATGTCATCATTTCTGTGGCCACAAAGTTAAGTATTATGTGAACTTTGTAAAGGCTCAATTAGACGTGCCATAACCATAACCATATAAAACAGCTGTTCAAACCAATTTTATGGGCTACAATGTATTCGATTATAGGTGACATGTCATAACGCCATAACCATAACCGTAGAAACCAATTGAATTTTGGTTGTCTGCTATGGCGTTATGGTTACGGCTATGGCGTTATGGCACGTCTAATTGAACCTTAACAGACACCAGATATGGTTTTACGGTACCGATTGTCATTTTTTCATACACATCTAATTATACTGCACCTGTTCTGTGTTATATCACTACACTCAAAATAATACGTCTGTTGGCTGAACAGAAAAATTTGTTACTTTAACAAAATTTATTACAGTTTTTTGGCTTAAAAAAAAAATTTGTTGATTTTAACAAATTGTTTTGTTAAATTTAACAAATCTAAATTTAGGTAAGAAATTAGTAAAACTACAGTTTTATTTGTAATTATACTAAGGCCAATTAACTTTTCTCGAGAAGTTAACTTTACCTTAACCATGGGTAACTAACCAATACTAAATATTTATCCCTATGAAAATTTAACCATAATAACTTATTAATATTTTAACTCTGGGTAGTTAACCTTAGTATGAAATGTCAGAATAAAAACAAAAAGAAAAACAAAAATTAATAACAAAAAATTTTTTTTCAATACGGGAAAATTAAAAGTTTTTCTCGCGGTTTTTTGTGTGTTTATGGTCATAAAAAAAATAATACACTTGACCACGTCGTTTTTTTTAAGATTCGCGGTCGCTAAATGCTATACAATGATTGTGTCTTTTTGCATACTACGAGAGGTGATTTAATTAAATTCATTTGGTAAGTCTATAAAATAAAAGTGGATTATTAGAACTATTAATAAGTATTTCGTGCTAATCGAGACAACCCCGGAAAGATTCGCGCATAAAATTAGAAAAAAAAAATAGTGGAAATTTTGTGATAGATTATTAAATTAAGGTAATTTATGTATGTGATCAGCACATCAAAGTGAGTAGAAAAATAATCCCTGTGCCTGATTTTGTATCTTTTTGTAATTGCGAGTCAAAACTGTGGGTTGTCCAGGGGTTCCTCACATACTTTTAAAATATTTAAAACATGATTGGTTCACATTTCATAAATTCGAGAGTGATTTCTGTGCGCTTTTTTATATTTAAGAATTAAATTCAGTACTCTTGTACTTCATTCAGTAGTCTTGAGCTTTGATACATGATTCATTTTAAATTTGATACGCTGATTCCAAATTATTAAATGTAAGTTACCCAAAATTGATGGAATGATGGTTTTTCTGAGAGTGGTTTTCAAAAGAATTTTTTCCTATAACGGTACACAAATTAAGAAAATATTGTCCTATGTATTTTAGAGAACAAAATTCATTCTTTACTACCATCCTAACAAAAAGTCTTAAGCTATTTGAATGCGTTTTGTATAGTATTTTAAAATTCGTAGAAAGCTATTTTTCGCGTTTTTAACCACGATTTTTTCAAAATTGAGAGATTTGAAATCAGCAAGTAAAATACTAAAAGTATGTATCAAGCTTCTACCAACAGCTACTTTTCATTTTGTAGAGGTGTATAATTCGTGTCAAATTGTTGTAATATTGGTCACCATTTTTGGTTTTAATTATTCAAGACAGATTTTGGCTCCCTGAACCAATAAAAAAATAAATTTTTCCTATTTCCTTATATGAGGCCAATTTCTGTAAGCTATCACAGAAACCTAAATCCTAAATAACAAAAATTTGTGCACGATTTTAAGTACTGATGCAATTTTTATAAGTTTTGGTAAAGTGGGGGAAATGCACATCCAAAATACTTACATGTGTCATAAACGATTCTTAGTCAAAGTTTGGTAAAAGCTGCGCTTTAAATTTTTTTAATAATCATCATTACAAGTCTAATGTATTAAAATATCTTATGTAGGGTGAATTGTTCTTAAATAGCCTTGGTTAAGTTTCTTAACCACAGAAATTTCTATGGTTAAATTTTAGCATTGGTAAGAAGAAATGCTTGGTTGAAATTTAGATAAGTTATTCAAAAAATATGTTTACCAGTGGTTAAGGCTAGTAGAGGTCTTAACCAGGGTATAAATTGAGATAAGTTAACGGACCTAAGTCGTAAATTTTGTTCAAATCTAGGGTCTCGGGACACTCCCGGGTCCCAGTCCATATCATCTAAGGATATGTAAGGTCACTCCAAATGAGCAAACATGTTGTCCGTTTTGCTTTATCTCGCTTAGTTTTCGAGATATGGGCAATTTTATGAAGTGGAAAATTTTTATTAAAAATTTCCGAGGGCCTAAGACCCCACCATGGTCCATTTTTGGACAGGGGTAGTGAAAATGTTCATCAATTTTTCTCTATTTCTCTTAGTTTTCGAGATACGGGCCATTTAAAATAATCGGGAGGGAAAGAAATAGCGACATCTTTACAACTTCGGATACATTGGTGGCGCCATCTACCGGGCAATAACAGAAACATGAAAATGGAAAATGAATGAGTTCTTAAAAATCAGTTAAAGTACTAAGGATTTTTAGTATAGTGTTAAATGAAGATAACTAAAGTTAAATCAATTCTTCAACTGAAAATTTGATAAAAATTAGTCAAATCGATTTGAAATTCGTTTGACAGATTTTTCCACTGACGTATTATTTTAAGTGTACTGCAACTGTAACGGTACTAGCAAATTTTGTCAATTTGATGTTATGATACACTTAAAATAATACGTCAATAGAAAAATCTGTCAAGCCGGTTTCAAATCGATTTGACTAATTTTTAACAAATTTTTGGTTGAAAGACTGATTTAAGCAAAGATTTTAGTTATCTTCATTTAACACAATACTAAAAATCCTCAGTAATGTAACTAATTTTGAGTGTTAATTTTGAAAACTATTTATAACTAATTTTTAAGAACCCGTTCGTTAAATTTTACAAAATTATTGTTAAAATTACCCGGTTGATGGCGCCACAAAAGTATCCGAAGTTTTAAAGATGGCGCTATCTCTTTCACTTCCGATTTTTTAAAATGGCCCATATCTCGAAAACTAAGAGAGATAAAGCAAAATTGATGAAAATTTCGACTACCCATAACAGTATAATACCCCAGCGAAAGGGATTATCTGTATCCAAAAATTGACCTTGGCGGGGTTTTGGACCCTCGGAAATTTTTAATAAAAATGTCTTGCTGGCCTTACCGATAATTTAAAAAAAATTTTATTCTTTGTAATTTACTTGTAAAAATTGCATCATCTTTCTTTAATTTGAAAATAATTTAAACAGAAAGTGATATTAATTTATGATCTAGAGTCAAACTAAGGAACATTCATTTACTAAAATAAGAGATCAACTAAACATTCCACTCAAAAATTGTTTACTTCATAAAATGGCTTATATCGCGAAAACTAAGCGAGATAGGGCAAAACGGGCAAAATTTTTGCTTCAACAGAGTGTCCTTATATGCCTTCACATGATATAAACTAGGCCGGGAGAGGGTCCCGAGACCCTAAATTTGGACATATTCTACGACTCTGTATAATTGCAGATAATACTGTAGTTTTAAAAATTTTTTACTTAAATTTATATTTGTTAAATTAAACAAAAGAATTTGTTAAAATCAACACATTTTATTTTAAGACAAAAATCAGGAATACATTTTGTTAAAGTAACAAATTTTTCTGTCCAGCCAACAGACGTATTATTTTGAGTGTACTTTTACTCTAGTTATATGATATATCCAAAATGAACCAGTTAATGCTTGGCCTCCATTTCAATAGTCACGAGGTTGAATATTTTGCTGCAATTACCACTTTTTGATGCACCGAAATTTTGGTTTACATCAGTTTTGTAACATGTCCCCTATTCACATGTCACACATTTGTCACTTTGGACCAATCGACCCTTCATTTCCCGCAGGGATATTACTTAAATGACATGAGGTACCATATATGACCATATATTGTTTAAGTGCCACCATATGTGATAATATATAGTTTAACTGGCACCATATATATTTATATATTGTTTAAATGATACCATATAGAATTATATATTCCTGAAATGCCGCCATATATATTAAGATACAGCACTATATACAACTATATATGCAATAAGATCAGCCAAGCTATGTAATATATAATCATATATACCATATCTAATATTATAAAGGCCGATATCTAATTAGATGAAATTATATATGGCATAATATAAGGAAAAATTTTAAAAAAAGACGTCATATATAATTATATATGGATATACATACCGACATGTCTAATTATATATTGTAATACATGCTACATATGTTTATATATAATTTCTTTTACTCGGGTATTGTAAAAGTTTATGAATTACGCTGTAAATATTTACATTTTTGTTATTTTAACAAAATATATTTTAAAAATAACATTTATATTAGAGAATTTTCATAAAGACAATCTGACGATAATACTTGGTTGTACAATAGAGCGTACCACCTTTCAGGCAAAAAAAAAAAAAGTGCGCCGTACACCCTCCAATATGAAGTATTTTTGCAAGGAGGTTTCAAAAAAAATTTTTTTATTTTTTTTTGCCGAACGTAGGGGTCGCCATTTTACATTTTTCGTTATATCTTTGGCATTTACAGTCGGATCTTAAAGCGTGAATCATCGATGTTTTTCTCTCGAGGAGACCAGTGTTTTTCTCTAAGGGCATTTTGAGCTCAAGTATCCCGTTCTAGTAGTTACCCACCAGATCTCAATTGCTACCACCCTAATGTACCACCCTAATGTCAGAAAATTAAAGCTCGCAAAAAATCATTAAACTTTTGCTAAGGAAGTTTTTCGCTAAACCCAGTAGAAATTTTTTTCATATATTGGTTGCCGAACGTAGGGGTCGTCTTTATAAATTTTTTTTAGTTGGATTTTTACTATATAGCAAAACACTGGTCTCCTCGAGGCAAAAAAATCGATATATCACACTTTAAAATCCGATTTTAAATACCAAAGCTATAACAAAAAATTAAAAAAGGCGACCCCTACGTTCGGGGAAAAAATTTTTTTTTTTTGAAATCGCCTTCCAAAAATACTTTATATTAGAGGTGGTACAAGGTGGCGCAAAAGCAATGTCATAATGTGAATGTGCTTTAATTTGTGCAAATGACGTCAAATGTCATTTTGCTTTTGCATCTATATTGTAGGCAGATAGAGAATTATTTGACATCAAGCAATGGAGCGATACACACCTGAAGAATATGGAATTATTGTTACTACACACAGAGAAAAAATGTTATTTTCGAACTGAAATTCGGTTACATCTACTAAAATAGGTTGGTGCAACTGAATATTGGTTATCACAACAAAATTCGGTTTATACAACTGAATTTTAGTTGCAATACCCAAAATATTTAGGAATCACATTCCAATATGGTCTCACCAACCGAATTTATTGGTAGTATCAACCAAAATAGGCTTAGCAATTCGGTTGGCAATTTTTTTTCCTGTGTGTACTTATGTGAACAATTTTCGGTATGTTGTTTCATCGCAGAGTGAATTTCGTCGTCATTTTGTATACCATGCGCGCGAACAATTAAGCGTTAAAGGAAAGGCGTTTGGCTGAGCGCCTCGTGGAAACTAGGTCCACTACAAACGTCGAAAGAAGTGGACGGCCTCGTATTGCACGTTCGACCGAGAACATCGCCGCTGTGGCCAAGGCAGGGCTGCCATATTATTTTTATGAAAAATCAGCACTTTTTCCCAAAAAAATCGGCATTTTCGACACTTTGATTTAAAAAATTGGCATAAAATCGGCACAATAAAAACACTTATAAAATTATATATGTGACGCGCAAAATAGAAAGGGACCTAAGGATAGAAAGGGACCTAAGGTCAGGAGAGCATGGGATCGGTCTCATTCGATGCTCAGATGTTGTCCACAAAAAAAAATTGATTTTTTTACCTTTTACTTTTAAAAAATATATAAAAAGAACTTTTCAGTGTAAAAAATATGACTTGCATTGAAATTAAATTTAATAATTGACAATCAAATTAAAATTAAAGGTTTTTGAGATAAATTAAATAATAAAAAAGAAATGTTAGTTCAGATATTAACTTATGACAATACTAAATAATTAGTTCCACAATTTTTAGAGATATTTTTTCTCTGAAGAAGATAATTCTATTTTCAATCAATTCGCATAAAAAAGTTTTGTTTTTATGAATCAGTGTTCATGCCATATAAGGTTATAATTAATGTTATAATAATTTTAAATCCATGATTTGATATTAAATAAAGTGAGATAATGATTTAGTACAATTTATATTGAATTAATATTGATGCGATTAAATAATTTATTTTATGAAATAATTCACGAAGTACAAATCAATTTAACCATTTTTAGTTGAAATGATTTGTTAAAATTTTATTAATTTGCTTGATTATATATAATGAGTCAACAAAAATCAAACTGATTCTTTGAATAAGATATGTATTGAATAAAGTAGCAAATAATTTAATCTATAAAAAGATTAAATGATGCGAATCGTTTGGATAAAATTGAATCAGATTTCAAAATGAAATTAAAGAATTATGTTTTTAAAATTTTGCAACATATCGACCTCTTGCTACATATTGCAATATGTTGTATAATACTTTTACAAAATATGGCATATTGTTTTCCTTACATTTTGGAGAAATACAAAAATTGCAATATGACAAAATCAAATGAATCTTTGCACCATGTCGAAAGTTGTATAAGAATATTGCGTGGTATACATTTTGCTTTCAATTATTGAATTTCAGATTCATTTAGTAAAATAGAAAATTCTATAAGAATTTCAAAGATAGAATTATTTTACTACACTCACAAAAGTTTGTCGGTAGAATCTACTGAAAGTTGCAGTTAAAACAAAGGTAGGGTAGAGGGGGGATCCTTCGCCACTTTTTTTTCAAAGCACTGTGATTTCTTAACCCCTAATTATTTATCAAAAATTACTTTAAATTTGAATATCTACATATCTTGGCTTTAATTTCTATGATTTTTATTCTAATTATTTGCATATTTTCTATTACTTTTTTTATGATTTCCAAAGTAACCCAAATCGGCGTAACTGCCCCAAACCTGGGGGATATTCGCCAAAAGAGCTAGATACAATTTCAAGAAAAAAATATTGTTAGTACGGCAAAGTCATTGTTTTAATGACTGAAATAAATAATTTAGAATAAGATCTTTAAGGTATATGATTCTTTTTAAACAATAAATCTCCACTACATTAAAAAAAAAATAATTTAAAACTATAATATAATGATTCTTCAAAATTACAAAGAACTGAATAATTAATATAAATTTAAGAATGAACACGATTGTACCAATTTACTATTGAACATATTTTAAACATATAGAAAAGTCTCATTGAGCATTTTAGGCAGGGAAGCACCAACTGTTCGTAGCTCCAGGGGCCATCTGGTGATTGTGCCCCAGAGGCAGGCACTAACATAAAATTAATATTTTTTCACAATTTTTAAGCATTTATTAAAATCAAATTAGTATTTTCTGAAAGCTTAGGATCATAGGTCTAACATAATAAAAAATTATTTTTTTATCACACGATTTGAGGAAGTTGTTGCAAAATGTAGTTGCTTTCAATTATTTTTTTGGCACCCCAAAAAACACAAACACACGTCTATCTGCGACCACATGTGATATAAATTCGTCAAAGTGGATGTCAAGGAAAGGCAATTAAAAAATGCACAAAATATATTTTTTCCAATTTTTTATCTCCCTTAAAATCGGAGAAAAATGGGATTAGTGTATGTGACCCACTGGCGAAGGATCCCCCCTCTACCCTATATGCAGTTAAAAAGGTGATAAAGGTATTTACATTTAAAATAACTAAAACTTTTGTTATTTTTAACTGTTGACAAATAACTAACAAATGCATTAAAAATAACTACCAATGTCGTAAAATTAACTGATAAATTTTTACTACAAAAATTTCAAAAGAACTGACAAAATCAGAAAAAATACAGTTTTTTACAGTCAATTCTTCTTGTTTATAAAAATATATTATAATAAAAAAAATATTTTTTTCTTTCGAATACAAAAATATGTGTTATTACTTCAACCTATTTAAAATTCGAAGTAAAAATTCCAAACCGTTCTCAGTGCATTGGAGATACAACTCAAGTTTCTGATTTTTATTTGCAAACTAGAAATATATTAATAATAACAAATATAAACTAAACAATAATTTTTAAAATTCAAAAAATTCAACGAAATTTTAAAATTGTTTAAATAACTACCGAAAATAACTGTTTACTGTAAAATTACTGTTTTAGTAGTTGTTTGTTATGGTAATAAAAATAACTGCTTTAAACAACTGTTACGAAATTACAGTACTTTTCGTTAGTTGTTTTCGTAAATAAACGTCATAAAAGTTGTTTTACATTTTTCTATAGAAAAACAATTGTAATTTCTGTTACAAGCAACAACTACTGTTTACTACACAAACAACTGTCATGTAGTTACTGTTAAAGTTTTTTGAGTGTATTTATAAATATACAGAAAAAAATTAAAATTGCGTGTTTTTTGAATTAAAAAAAATCGGCATTTTTCGACCAAAAATCGGCAAATTGGCATTTTGCAAATTTTTCAATAAAAAATCGGCAAAATGCCGAAAAATCGGCAAATTTGGCAGCCCTGGGCCGAGGACGTCAGAGAGAATCTACAAACATTGATGAGACGACGATGCACAATTAGGCATCAGCTACACTGATAGAATTTTCGTTCATGGCATTAATGAATCGATTTCATTGAAATGGATTCATTAATGCCATGAATTTTCATTCATTAACTGAATGAAAATTCATTGTTATGAATTTTTCATTAGATTTTTTTTTATTTTTTCATAATTTCATAAAAAAAATTCATTAAATTAATGAAAATTTCATAAAGAAAAAATTTAACTTTTCCCTATATATGTGTTGTTTTTGGGCTAAACAAAGAGACCCTCATCTCGGGAGTTATATCGGCTTTAAGGGAACAAGTTGAGTTTAGGGGCACAGCCACGATTTTTTCCCCAGATAGTACTTTTAGGGCTGAATAGGAAAAAAACTTTTTTTGTCGGAGATTCCTATTTCGGGTCAAAGTTAAAACATGGACTTGCTCGTATTTCCGCTTTTTATTATCGGATCAATATGACAATATGAGCACCATTGGAAAGGTAATTGAAATGGCTTTAACACAGAGGTCGGCATCACCTATGCCCATGGGCGCTCTCTCACACCTACATAAGCTCACACATAGAACAAAAAATAATCAGTCGCCAGTGTTACCGTTGTGCGACTTAAGTTGCAATTTGCAACCTTTTTGACGGCCTTTGACTTTATGTGCGACTTTTTCAAACTAGCCTAATTTTGCCACTTTTCCTAACTTTGTGCGACTTTTTCCCCCTTTTTTGTAAAGTCAGTAATAAAATAATTATATAGAATGATATCTAATTAGATCTAACAGATCAGGTCAAATCTAACCTTTTTCACACGTGTAGACTAAATTTTAGCAAGCTACTAAATATATGGACAATTTAAGTAAAAAATTTAGGCTCAATTCAAGAGAAATTTTACTTGGTGTAAAAAATTTCTAGTAAAATATCGCTTAAAATGTGGATTTTTGGACACTCCGGATCCAACCCAAGATATCACCATATTTATTATTGAGAGTTGTAGATTATAAAGACACTTTTGCACGCGAGATATAGCAAAATACACTTCGAAATATCTCTATTGTGAATGATTTAAGCAAATTATAGGTGTTTTTTGCTCTATCTCTAGCAGTTTTCTCTCGTGTGTAAATGTAGTTTAAGGATAAATTTATAGGTACGGAGGGCCAAATTTTTGGCCACTGTGTTGTATCTCGCTTAGCTTCCGAGAAATAAGGTATTTTCTGATTATGAAATTAAAAATATGGGAAATCGCGCCACCCATATGTGAACCTGATAGCAGAGACATGAAAATATAATAAAGGAATTCAAAGTCTTAAAATACACAGAGAGAATTCCTTGGGCGAGTTTTAATGAAATTTTTTTCACTATACTAATGAAGCGTTCTTCACAATAGGAATGAAAAATTTTTTAAACTCTATGAAAAAGCTTCATAGTTTTAATGAAAATATTTTTAATGAAACTTTTTCATTAGTCGTATTACATTTTTAATAAATAATATGAAATTTTTCATTAACTTTTATGAAAAATTGCATTAATTTAATGAAAAGTTTCAATGGACGAATTCCAGTGGCAATTCATAGATCTAATTCAAAAATTCATTGATATCATGCAGATAATTCTCTCAGTGTAGTAAAATTTTTGAAGTTTTATACATAGAAAAATGACAAATTTATGACAAATGCTAATTTAAAACTTAATATAGCGCACTGTGAGTTCCCTCAATGATTTAAAAACAAATATTATTTGAACTAACTAGCAAAATTTTAAAATTAAGAAACACAGATTACTAAAAATTAGCTTTCAAAATTAGTTCAAATACAAATGAAATTAATAGCTATGCAAAATTGGAAACTAAAAAATATTAGTTTAACCCTAAATTTTAAGACAAAATAACATAAAAATTAGTTCATGCAAAAATTAGAATGCATTTTTAATGAAAATTAATTTAACCAATAAGTTAAAAGTCAAAACCTGTGACTCGATGCTATCAACTCCGAATTTGCCAGATACCGAAATAGAAGACTGAGTTCCTATTAGAGAACTTGTAAAAAACACAGAAACAAATTTTCAAAATAATAAATTTTTCGGTGGATTTCTTATTATTTTTGTTTAAATTGTTATTTCTTTTCGTTGGATGTGTTTTGTTTAAATAAAAACCGCTAAAAAAAGTGTGCTACTTTTTTTTTTTTGAAAATGACTTTTTTGTGCGACTTTATTTTGAAAAAACGACTTTTTGTGCTACTTTTTCAAAATTTTCAGCGGTAACCCTGTCAGTCGCATACAAGATTTCAATGAAGTAGGTTGTCACATCGCTTGGTTGCCAGATGCTTATTGATACCAGAGCTTTGAAGAATTAATTCCTTTTTGAATGAATTCACTACCAATCGAATTCAATTTTCTCTAGAATTGAATGAATTCCTTTTCTTAAGTAATTCACTGAATTCGTTCAAATGAACGCGTTCATCAAACAACAAATTCAAAGAATTAATTCAATTGCAATAGTTCTTTTTATTAAATCAAATGAATTAATTCACCGGTGAACGCGTTCAATTTTATAAATCAAACGGAAAAAAAAGTGAATTAATTCCTTACTGAATTAATTCACTACTGAATTCGTTCAATTTCATTTTCGTTCAGTGAATTAAAAAAAATAAAATTACGTTCAGTGAATTAAAAAAAAATAATAAGTTCACTGAATTGAAAAAAAAAATAATATAAGTTCACTGAATTGAAAAAAAATAAAATAAGTTCACTGAATTCAAACTTGTTTTCTGCCGTTCAGTAGAAGAAAACAATAATGTACAAATACAATTTTTAAATAAGCAATTTTGCAGCGTGTGCTAGTAAAAATAAACAAATTAGAAACCGGATGCTGTTTATCAACCTACATGATTCAAAAATAAAGCCTTTTACTATTAAAAATAAAAACTTTACTTTTATAGATAAATTTGGAAAAAAAATATAACTATTAATTTTTCAAACCAGTTATATAGTTATATTTTTTTCCAAATGTATCTATATCTGTAAAGTTTTTATTTTTAATAGTAAAAGGCTTTATTTTTGAATCATGTAGGTTGATAAACAGCATCCGGGGTCTAATTTGCTTATTTTTACTAGCACACGCTGTAAAATTGCTTATTTAAAAATTTTATTTGTACATTATTGTTTTCTTCTACTGAACGGCAGAAAACAGGCTTTGAATTCAGTGAACTTATTTTATTTTTTTTTCAATTCAGTGAACTTATTTTATTTTTTTTCAATTCAGTGAACTTATTATTTTTTTTTAATTCACTGAACGTAATTCTATTTTTTCTTAATTCACTGAACGTAATTCTATTTTTTCTTAATTCACTGAACGTAATTTTATTTTTTTTTAATTCACTGAACGAAAATGAAATTGAACGAATTCAGTAGTGAATTAATTCAGTAAGGAATTAATTCACTTTTTTTCCGTTCGATTTATAAAATTGAACGTGTTCACCAGTGAATTAATTCATTTGATTTAATAAAAAGAACTATTGCAATTGAATTAATTCGGAACAAAATAAATCGAACGAAAGCAAATATGAATTAATTCCATTTAATATATGGTACTTAGTGAATTAATTCATCGAATTTTTAATTCAGAATTGAAAAATTGAATTAAGGAATTAATTCTTCAAAGCTCTGATTGATACATTTTTTTGGTAATTTATTTGTAAGTTTTTTTGTTTTTATTTTTTTTTTGTGTAGTTATTTTTTGATATTTGTTTTCGTAGTTGTTGTTTGCTTTTGTTTATATTCCCATTATAAACATTTAAAATTTTCGAATTATTATACAAACCACAAATTAGACCAGATATGAATCAGCTGATTTGGGCAATATGGCCGACAGAAAATGAGCAAAACAAAACGAAAAATTTAAGAAAAACACAAAAGATAAAGCACAATAATCTAAAAAGAGACAGATATATACAAAAAATGCGCAATACAAAATGTATGGAGATTTTATATTGTTATCTCCCTCTTGATTTGACTTCCATTTAAACAAAACCATACGGTTCGAGAATAATTTTTTGACACCTGTCATTGGTTTCACATCTGGTATTAATCTGTGATACAAACGTTCTTTGTCAGTGCATTGAGAGTGAGAGGCTCACTCATACAAGCACAAAATAAGGTTGTATATCTTTGCCAATCCCTGCTTTAACATGACATATTTACTGACCCATTACGAGCATATTCCAGTTTTTTTTTCAAAAAAGTCCTTACATATTGTTACTTGACTTGTTTACACATAATTGCATCTGAAAGTAACTTTTTCTTTTAACCTTTATACGAGAAAAGTATTTGTATTTGTATATTGACTACTGTTACCCCTAAAATACCATTACCGAAATAATCGTAAAACCGTTACCCTTAAAATACCGTTACCAAAATAACTGAAATACCGTTTTCCCTAAAATATCGATACCGAAATAAATGAAATATCGATACCTTTAAAATACCGTTACTGAAATTACAAATTACGTTACAAAATTGCGCAAATATAAATAAAAAGCGAATACAGCATAAAACATATACAAAAAAAAAACATAAATATTAAAACCATTATGTCTAACAGTGAGGTTACACGATCAAGATTTTGCTTTCAAGTTGATAACACATACTGCTTGTCAAATTCAGTTGAACTTGAAGCTGTGACGTATGCTGCATGCAACTTGATAGTCAATTTTGCTTTCAAGATGCCGTCGTCAAGGAAAGAACTAAAAATGCTCTCCTCTGTGGGCTGTTTCCGCACTGTAGGCTGTTCGAAAAGACTTTATTTTTTTTTCACATATTCCACAGACATTTTCATGTCAGCAGAAATTGATTTTTTATTTATAAAAAGAAAAACAAATTTACAAGAAATTGATCAGCTGTTTAAAACTTGACCGCCAAGTTTTCTCTAAACTTGAAAGCAAAAATTTATATCAAGTTGCTGTTCAATTTTTAAAATGTGAGTGTGTTAGTAAAAAAATGTGAGTGTATTGAAACGTGAAAGCGAAAAATTGATCGTGTAACCAGGGCTGCCAGAATTGCCGATTTTTCGGCATTTTGCCGATTTTTTTATTAAAAAATACGCAAAATGCCGATTTGCCGATTTTTGGTCGAAAAATGCCGATTTTTTGTTAAAACTCAAAAGCACGAAATTTTAATTTTTGGTGATTTACAATGCATTAATAAATAAAAAAATAATTCTATCTTTGACATTTCGAAAGTTCATGTAAACCCATGTTTTTTATCGTTGCTGAATAAGAATGTTAACAAAATATCTTTGCGATCAACAAATTTTCAGGAAAATAGCATCGATTTGTTAATGCTTGTTTTTTCATATTTTGCTGCAAATGCATGTTTTTAAAATATTTTGTTGCATATTGTAGTATAAATACATATTTTTTTGCATTATTTGCTAAAAACGAATATTTTTTAGCATACTTTTTGGTATTTACTTTAAAACTGTGTTTTTGCCTATACACTGTACAAAAAAGAATTATTTTTAAAATTTCTAAATATCACGTTAGGATTTGCACTTTAGTTAAAACAATATTCTATTCTAAACATTTTTCAAAAATGTTTTTGATCCCGAATACAAAAATATCAAACATAAATCAATTTCTGACGATGATTAATGGCAATTTTCTATGTTTAAACTACTTTTAAAGACAAATATGTAATACTAAAACTGAATTGATAATATCAAAAACGTTGGAAAAATCAATAATAAATGCATATTTTTAAAATTTTAAATGCATATTTTTAAAATGTTAAGTGCATATTTTTCGATTTTAATCATACATACATCTTATGTTCATAAAACACGATTATAAATACAGTAATAGTAATAATAGGCCTTTTTTTAATCACTGGATTTATTTTTAGATTTATTTTATTTTGTTAGAAAATCCACATTTTGTTTTTTAATTTTAAAAATTTAATATTTTTGTCCAAATTTTTATTCGCTAAGATAATGTGAAAGAAAAAATTTTAATTCAAAAATTTTAATTCGAAAACGCAATTTCTGGAATTAAATTAAACTAAATCCAAAACGGATTTATTTTATTTATAAATCTATTTTGGATTTAGTTTAATTCAATCCCGGTGTTCACAATTTTACAAAATTTATTGTTTTTCTTTCACATTATATTAGCGAATAAGAATTATATTTTGATACATATATTAAATTTTGAAAAGTAAAAAACAAAATGTGAATATTTAAACAAAATAAAATAAATCCAGTGATTAAAAAAGGGCCAGTATTTGCATAATATTTCAAGGTGTACGGGTACCGTAATTTCGGAGAATAACTATTTTTAAAAGCTGTAAAATTAATTTATGTACACAGTATTAGTCAGATAATATCTGAATATGTATCATAAAAATATTCCTAAAATTACAATTAACATTTTTTATTATCATTTCATTTATCTCTTAAGCCTTAATTTTTATTTAATTGTTAAACTTAAAACGTATTATTTTACACGAAATGTCTTTTGCACATATTTTTTATGTAAAGTAACCTAAATATTACATAAATGAGTATTTTTGAAAGTGCTGATTTTTCATCAAAATCATCTGGCAGCCCTGCGTGTAACCCCTATGTAAAACAACAACAAGCAAAGCCAGTAAGAGAACAAGAGAAACTCCTGAAGATACTTCTCTCGAAAACAGTGTCAAAATACCATGTCTATCCAGTAATCAGTGTTGCCATTTCAGTGCTTTTCGGTTATTTTTTGGTGCTTTTTTTCCTTCCCGTACCCGGTGATTTTTTACAAATACCCTTTTAAAAAAAGCGGGTATTTACGGTGCTTTTTCATATTTCAAGCAGAGCTTTTAGTGCTTTTTGTACAGTTTATATTTTTGGTATTTGTTCTCGTTTTTTTAAATTTTTATTGAATTTTCTGTCAAAATTTAAAAAATAAAACGAACTTTTAAAGAAATACATTATTGCACAATGTTTGTAGTACAATTTTAAATAGTAACTTCGTAACATTTAAACTTCAAAATTTTGAAATATTACTTTGGTGCTTTTTTACCCCTTTTTGGTTATTTTTTAAACCTTTTTTACACGATTTTTCAAAGCTAAAATTTGTTTTTAAATTCTTGATTTAAATTTTTCAAAAAATTGATATTGTGCTTTTTTACCCCATTTTCGGTAAATTTTTACCCTTTTTACCCGTTTTCATAATGCTCACGGTGCTTTCCTGCCTTCAAGAGTTGGCAACACTGCCAGTAATGATAAAGCTTTTATTAGAGACTTAATAAGAGAAACTGAAGAAATTACATCTGAAGTTATAAAAAACTCTATAAGACAAAGTGAAGAAAAATACTTTGACTATTTAAAAAAAAAGGCTAAAAGAAAGTGAAGAAAAAATTCTCTCCGAGATAAACAATAGAGTTGAAAAAATACAAATCGAATTAAGTGCAATCAATGGAAGAGTTAATAATCTTGAATTGAAGAGTAAAGATACAGTAAAACTAAAATACTTGAAATTAAGATAAAATTTTTTAATCAAGAAAATTCGGTAGTGTCTAATGGTATACGAATAGTTGGTGTACCCTAAAACGAAAAGGACAACCTTTATGATATTTTTGGTAATAACTGTGATAGTCTGAAAATTCATTCTCCTCAGATTGAAAATATATATAGACTTAATAAAATATAGAAAAATAATAAGCCTTACACACCAACTGATGAAGTTATAGTAGCCAAACTAAGTTCTCCTTATGAAAAAAAAACTATCTTTTAAAGACAATTGCTAGTTATAGACATAAATTTAACACAACTCTTTGTTTGCGTCAAGCCTGTTATGTCCGTGAAAACGCAGACGGTGATCTACCAATTTATATAAATGAAAACTTAACCCCACGTAACTTCAACATACAGGGTGGCGCAAAAATAACCTTCCGATGTTTTTTGGCTGTAATTTAAAAAAAAAAATTAAAAACTTTGATTCTTCTTGTGGATTATTTTTATTTGGTCTTTTAATTTTTTTTACATCTATATAGTCGAGAATATGATGTCATGTAAATGGCCGCCGCCACAGTTGATTGTCTGGAAAAATTAAAACAGCTTTTACTTAAAGGGGACTAGTGTATATAAAAAAGCTTAACTCGGATGAACCCATTCTGATTGAATTTATGGATCAACTAAAAAATTTATTTCACGAATAAAATGAACAAATTTGCTACTTTTAAATACACTGATGCCAGCTTTTTAAATTACTTAAACCATTTATTTTATTTAAATCATATTTTATTTAAATCATTTTATTTAAATCACATATTTTATCTTATATTTATATTTCATATTTTAATGTCAATTGAATCCAATCACAATTTTATAACAATTTGTACGAATGCCAAGCTTATAATTAGAAATAAATTTTTCAAAACTTTTATTTTTATATTTCTTTCCTTTTTGTGCATTAATATACGCTACAAGCCTTGTTTTAATAGTATTAATATTTATTGCATTATTTGCATATAATACCCTGACCACTATGTGGTCAGGGCATTATAAGTTTGTGCTGATGTTTGTAACACCAAAAAATATTGTTCCTAGACCCACCTTATAGTATACCGATCGGCTCAGAATTTTTATACCCTACACCACTATGTGGTCAGGGTATTATAAGTTTGTGCTGATGTTTGTAACACCAAAAAATATTTGTCCTAGACCCACCTTATAGTATACCGATCGGCTTAGAATTTTTTTTTTATTTCGTTTTAACGATGTCCGTCCGTCCGTCTGTCTGTCTGTCCATGCATTCTTGTGCGCACTCTACAGGTCGCAAATATTAAGATATTTTGATGAAACTTGGTACACCGACTTATGTCGGCCCAAGGACGACGCCTATTGATTTTGGTAAACATCGGTCCATGTTTAGATCTAGTGCCCATATAAGGGTCCTACCAAAATTATATTGTTTATACGCTGCAGGTCGCAAATATTAAGATATTTTGATAAAATATGGTACACCGACTTATGTCGGCCCAACGACGAAGCCTATTGATTTTGGTGAACATCGGTCCATGTTTAGACCTAGTGCCCATATAAGGGTCCTACAAAAATTATATTGTTTATACGCTGCAGGTCGCAAATATTAAGATATTTTGATGAAATTTGGTACACCGACTTACGTCGGCCCAAGGACGAAGCTTATTGATTTTGGTGAACATCTGTCTATGTTTAGACCTAGTGCCCATATAAGGGTCCTACTAAAATTATATGGTTTATACGCTGCAGGTCGCAAATATTAAGATATTTTGATGAAATTTGGTACACCGACCTATGGCAGCCCAAGGACGAAGCCTATTGATTTTAGTTAACACCGGGCCATGTTTAGACCTAGTGCCCATATAAGGGTCCTACTAAAATTATATGGTTTATACGCTGCAGGTCGCAAATATTAAGATATTTTGATGAAATTTGGTACACCGACCTATGGCAGCCCAAGGACAAAGCTTGTTGATTTTGGTGAACATCGGTCCATGTTTAGACCTAGTGCCCATATAAGGGTCTTACCAAAATTATATTGTTTATACGCTGCAGGTCGCAAATATTAAGATATTTTGATGAAATTTGGTACACCGACTTACGTCGGCCCAAGGACGAAGCCTATTGATTTTGGTGAACATCTGTCTATGTTTAGACCTAGTGCCCATATAAGGGTCCTACTAAAATTATATGGTTTATACACTGCTGGTCGCAAATATTAAGATATTTTGATGAAATTTGGTACACCGACCTATGGCAACCCAAGGGCGAAGCCTATTGATTTTGGTTAACACCGGTCCATTTTTAGACCTAGTGCCCATATAAGGGTCCTACTAAAATTATATGGTTTATACGCTGCAGGTCGCAAATATTAAGATATTTTGATGAAATTTGGTACACCGACCTATGGCAGCCTAAGGACAAAGCTTATTGATTTTGGTTAACACCGGTCCATGTTTAGACCTAGTGCCCATATAAGGGTCCCCCCAAAATTGGCTTGGTTACAAACTGCAGGTCGCAAGTATTAAGATATTTTAATGAAATTTGGTTCGCTGACTCACATTGTAGAACATTTTGACACAAGTCCCATTTTAACCCATTCGAATTTCGGATCCAAACAATACACCAGACTGGTGTAGGGTATTGTATAGTCGGCATGCCCGACTTTAACCTTTTTACTCGTTTTTTATTTCGATTTAACGATGTCCGTCCGTCCGTCTCGTTTTCTGTCCATGCATTCTTGTGCGCACTCTACAGGTCGCAAATGTTAATATATTTTGATGAAACTTGGTACACCGACTTCTGTCGGCCCAAGGACGACGCCTATTGATTTTGGTTAAAATCGGTCCATGTTTAGACCTAGTGCCCAAAATTATACTGTTTATACGCTGCAGGTCGCAAATATTAAGATATTTTGATGAAATTTGGTACACAGAGCTAAGTTGGCCCAAGGACGAAGCCTGTTGATTTTGGTGAACAGCGGTCCATGTTTAGGCCTAGTGCCCATATAAGGGTCCTACCAAAATTATATTGTTTATACGCTGCAGGTCGCAAATATTAAGATATTTTGATGAAATTTGGTACACCGACCTATGTCAGCCCAAGGACGAAGCCTATTGATTTTGGTTAACACCGGTCCATGTTTAGACACAGTGCCCATATAAGGGTCCCCCCAAAATTATATATTTTATACGCTGCTGGTCGCAAATACTAAGATATTTTGATGAAATTTGGTACACCGACCTATATCAGCCCAAGGAAAAAGCCTATTGAAATTGGTTAACAGCGGTCCATGTTTAGACCTAGTGCCTATATAAGGGTCCCCCCAAAATTATATTGTTTATACGCTGCAGTTCGCAAATATTAAGATATTTTGATGGAATTTGGTACACAGACCTATGTTGGCCCAAGGACGAAGCCTATTGATGTTGGTGAACATCGGTCCATGTTTAGACCTAGTGCCCATATAAGGGTCCCCCCCCAAAATTGGCTTGGTTACAAACTGCAGATCGCAAATATTAAGATATTTTAATGAAATTTGGTGCGCTGACTCACATTATAGAAAATTTTGACACAAGCCCCTTTTAACCCATTCGAATTTCGGATCCAAACATTAGTTGGCTTTTACCCAGACTGGTGTAGGGTATTGTATAGTCGGCATGCCCGACTTTAACCTTTTTACTCGTTTTTTATGTGAATTATTGCAATACCAATGATAACTAGAAGCAATGGTAGTTCCAAGGATAGCATTTTCAATTTAATTCGGATTCTTGCTAAACTGAAAGAAGGTATCCATATCTGTCACATTAACGCTCAGAGTCTTAACAACAAGGTAGATGAGTTTCGATTTATTTTTGAGGGCTCCCCTATCGATGTAATTTGTGTTTCTGAGACCTGGCTTGTTGATAAAACTCCTGATAGCCTCATTACTTAAATGGTTATAAAATGTATAGAGCTGATCGTAAAACTCATGCTGGGGGAGTGGCAATTTTTATAAAGGACAGCATAAAATCAAACCCTAAATGTTGCTTTATTGGTGGTGAAGAGATAGAGTACCTTTTTGTTGAAATTGTTTTAGAAGGGGAAAAATTACTTATTGGTTGCGTTTACACTCTCAGAACAATTCCGTTGTGGAAACCGAATTTTTTGCCAACCGAATTGATTCGGTTGCCCCAACGGAATTCAGTTGTGGCAACCGAATTCAATTCGTTGCGGCAACCGAATTATCGGGTGTCACAACTGAATTCGGTTGAGGCAACCGAATTATGAGGTATGTACTAATACTGGTAATACTCTTCTTGATATTTTCTTTATGGATGACATTGATAAAGTATTGCAATATGACCAACTATCAGCATCATGTTTCTCACGACATGATTTAATTGTTTCAACATATTAAACCATAAAATTGAATCTTTCTCCTACCGGGACTTCAAGAAAATTAACTACCAATTCCTTGAGGCACATTTTTCGTTAATTGCTTGGAACTCTATTTACTATATGCCATCTGTTGATGATCAGTTAAGTTTTCCAATTAAATTCAGATCCAATAAGCATAGCACAAGACCGTGGTTTACAGCATTAGTAAAAGCTCACATTGAAAAACGTAACTTAGCATATTCGCTATGGAAACGGTTTAAAACTATTGATTTAAAGGAAGAATTTCGTATGGAGAGAAGAGAGGTAAATCAGGAAGGTAAAATTTGAATATTATGCTGAACGTTTCAGAAGTACAGTAGATGGAAAAAAAACGTGGAAAACAATATGTGAAATCGGAATCGGGAGAACGAAGAATAATAATATCATCAGTAGTGTGAGTGCGGATGAACTGAACGAAGTTTTTACAAATATACCTATGCCCATCGCAAATCCTAACACTTATAATAACATAACAACCAACTAACTCAGGACATAAATACTTCATTCGAATTTAATTGTATTAATGACTCTGATGTATTATCCAGTATTTTGTCTATCAAATCGAACTCCATTGGTCATGACAATATAAATCCTAGATTCATTCGTATTCTGCTTCCACACTTATTGCCGCATCTTACCCATTTTTTTAATACCATCCTTACTTCTTGTGTTTTTCCGGAACGATGGAAACACGCAAAGATAATTCCTGTACCTAAATCTAACTCAGAGTTTAGACCGATTGCAATTTTATGCTTTCTTTCAAAAGTCATAGAAAAAATAATGCATAAGCAGATCAGTGAGCACTTGAATATTTTTATCTTATTAATTAATAGACAATCGGGCTTTCGGCTTAAGCACAGTTGTACTACTGCCCTAATCGATGAAACGGAAGATATACGTTGTGCTGTTGATAGTGGGAACTTTACCTTTTTGGTTCTATTAGACCATTCGAAAGCTTTCGATACAGTGGACCATACCATACTATGTCTAAAGTTACATCAGCAATTTAATTTTTCAAACACGGCAACATCATTGCTCAGGTCATATCTCACAAATCGTTCTCAGTCAGTATATTTAGTGGATCATTCCTTGACCTCTCTACCAGTATCAAGAGACGTTCCTCAGGGCTCCATCTTGGGACCTTTACTGTTCTCCATGTATATAAATGACTTACCAAAACAAATATCCCACTGAAAATACATATGTATGCTGACGACGTGCAACTCTATCTCAGTAGTTCGCGTAAGTCCCTTCATTGCAACGTCGTAAAGCTTAACAATGATCTTCACAACATTTTCCTTTGGGCATCTGCAAATGGACTCTGCTTAAACCCCCAGAAATCAAAGTGCATTATACTACGCAAAAAATCTACGCCGATAACCTTAAATATTTTTGTTCTAATAAATAATCAAAAAATAGAAATTGTTTCCTCTGCCAAAAACCTTGGTATAATATTTAATAACACGCTTCGTTGGTCCAATCATGTTAATGGTGTTATAGGTAAAACTTATTCTATGCTTCGCCGTTGTGGGCAACTCACTCTTGTACACCTCAAAAAATACGAATGCTTATAGCAAAAACTTACCTTGTGCCTTGTCTACTCTATGGATGCGAAGTCTTCGGATGCTGTGACTCTCAAAGTAAGCATAAGCTGAATGTACTATATAATAATATCACTAGATACGTTTTTGGTCTACGCAGATTCGACCGTGTTTCAACTTTTTCATAAAGGATATTTGGTGTGTCTTTTGCAAATTTAGTCAACATCAGGCTGCTTACATTATTACATAAGATAGTGTACTCGAAGGTACCAACATACTTATATGAACGTTTAACTTTTGGTTTTTCGAACAGGGAAAAAAAGATAACTCCAATAGGACATCGAAGTCTGATTTCGGAGTGGCAGTTCTTTTTTAATGCTATCCATCTTTGGAATAGACTCCCAAACAGAATTCAAACAAACAGCAATGAAATAATATTCAAAAAGGAAATAACTAAACATTTTTAGCAATAACTTAACCTTTGCCATAATAACTTCTAATTATTTTATTTTATTTATAATATTTATATTATTTATTGTTATATTGTTAATTTAGTTTTTCTCTATTTTTTAATGTTTTTATTTTTATTTATAATTAAATTTGTTTTGTTCATATATCTATTGTAATTAATTTTAAAAATTATTATGTACAAAATTTGTTATGACAATATGCAGACCCATACTATAAATTAAAAGATTTAAATCTTGTTGAATGGGTGGAACTAAATGTTAAATCTAAATAAATGAAATACCGGTATCCCTAAAATACCGTTATTTTTAATTTTCTGCTTTTGGTAATTGCACGTGGCTATTGAGTATTTTTCGTACATTAAGTTGATAAATTGGTTCTGTTTCTCTTCTCGTTTGCTTTTTGTAAAAAAGTTTGCGGTATACATCGAAATAAATGACTATCGTTAAACTTAAAATACCGTTACCGAAATAACTGAAAAACCGTTAACCTTAAAATAACGTTACCGAAATAAACGAAATATTCATTAATGCAATGAATCCGTTCTTTGGGGACTTTCCAATGAAAAATTCATTGTATTAATGAACAAATTCATTAATACAATGCACAAAATTCTATCAGTGTAGGCTTGCCAGATCGAAATTGACAAAAAGCTCGACATTCAGAGGAAAAAGCTTGATTTTTCTTGACATTCAAAAAAAAAGGCTTGATTTTTCTTGACAATTTAAAATTCAGTTAAATTAGCAAAAAAATTGCAAAATTGACTTGAAAATTTAAATGATATTAATTTATACAGATTTTCTACATTCTTTGTACCACATTTTTTAAAGAAATGGGCCCAATGTTGTCAATGGATATGTCTTTTGGCAATTCGGCATACAACATATCAGTATTAATTGAATTTGATATTTTTAAAATAAATGGCAGCTCTGCTTAATTATTCCTTGACAACAACGAGTTTTTTATATTTAAAACAGCAACTTGCTAAAAAAACTCCAAAATCATATCTTTTTTCTAAGTATTGCTGTAATGCTGTAATTTTGTAAAATTTGGTTAGCTTCTAACTCAAACGTTTCCTTTTCATTCAAAGAAAGACTTTTTATGCTTTACTGCCATGGAAACAGTAATTTATCCGTAAAAATTAGTCATGGTACATTTAAAAACATTTAGTTTTTTTTTTTGCTAATGGTTAATTTTTCTTATCAATTTGATGGAAAATTTTCTAAAATTCCGTTTTATGTAGCTTGACAAATGACATTTTTTCTTGACACATATAGAAAAAGTTTGACAATCAAGCCCGTCTGGAAACGCTAGCATCAGCAGACGTTCGTTGCAACGAATTTTAGTGAAAAACTTGAAGATGTTCCCTGCTGACCGCCAAACGAGATTAACTTACTCCCATGCTCTATTAAACTTGGGGCAAAAAGAGCATGATTTCCTGTCCAAAATCATAATGAGCGACGAAGCCCATTTCCACTTAAGAGGTTATGTTAACAAACAAAATATGCATTTTTGAGGCACAGAGAACGCACATGAAATGCCGACTGATCTCCCGTTTCGGATATTTAAAGTGGCCGTCCAGATCGCCAAATCTAACGGCGCCAGACTTTTTACTTTGGGATTTTTTAAAATCTCGTGCTTACCAGAACAAGAGTTAAAAGCTAACACTGAAGAAGAAATCGGCAATTTGGACCCAGATGTTTTGCGAGCAACAATGCAAAATGGCGTAAAACGAGCACAGATGTGCATCAACTTAGGATATGGTCATTTGACCTATATAATTTTTTGAACTTAATGTAATAACTGGTTTTAATTTTTATTCAAAAAAATAAAAATTGTTTTTTCGACCTTTTTATTAATTAATTAGAAATTTATTAATTCAGTTCGAGGCCAATTTTCTTATTATGAATTAACATAAAAAGTACTTTTTTTCAAAAACTGTTATTTTTCTTCATCAGGATATTCTCCTAACAAATACTTCACAGAGTTTTTGCTTTCAAAAACCTCTAACACTTTCAGGAATGAAGACGATCGTTTCGGGGGTTTTCCAAGTCCCCTTCTTCAGTTTTCTTTAGAAAGTGGTGGCAATAGTGCAATGCAAATTGAAACATCAAAATTTCATATTAAACGTAGTCTACTACATCAACGAAATGAGAATGGAGCAAACAATAAAATATGTTTTCGAAGTCTCTGCAAAGACATAACCAACAATAGAAATATTATGAAAGTTTTTGTTTTTGTATTTCGTACCATCGGTACAAATAAAATACAAATTTTATTTTTACCACTTCTTTGTCAATTACAAGGAAGAGGCAAAAAACATTTCTCTCTCATATGTTGTCAAAATGATGGGTTTTAGTTTTTATTCAAAATTCGTCTTTTCATTCCTGAAAGTGTTAGAGGTTTTTGAAAGCAAAAACTCTGTGAAGTATTTGTTAGGAGAATATCCTGATGAAGAAAAATAGCAGTTTTTGAAAAAAAGTACTTATTATGTTAATTCATAATAAGGAAAGTAGCCTCGAACTGAATTAATAAATTTCTAATTAATTAATAAAAAGGTCGAAAAAAAATTTTTATTTTTTTTTAATAAAAATTAAAACCCATCATTTTGACAACACTCGCAGTACGGAGAAATGTTTTTTGCCTCTTCCTTGTAATTGACAAAGAAGTGGTACGAAATACAAAAACAAAAACTTTCATAATATTTCTATTGTTGGTTATGTCTTTGCAGAGACTTCGAAAACATATTTTATTGTTTGCTCCATTCTAATTTCGTTGATGTAGTAGACTACGTTTAATATGAAATTTTGATGTTTCAATTTGCATTGCACTATTGCCACCACTTTCTAAAGAAAACTGAAGAAGGGGACTTGGAAACAGTGTTGCCATTTCAGTGCTTTTCGGGTATTTTTTGGTGCTTTTTTCCTTCCCGTACCCGGTGATTTTTTACAAATACCCGTTTATAAAAAGCGGGTATTTACAGTGCTTTTTCAGATTTCTGGCAGTGCTTTTAGTGCTTTTTTTACAGTTTATATTTTTGGTATTTGTTCTCCTTTTTTCAATTTTTCTTGAATTTTCTGTCAAAGTTGAAAAAATAATACGAAATATACAAAAAATACATTTTTTTACAATGTTTGTAGTACAATTTTAAATAGCAACTTCGTTATATTTAAACTTCAAAATTTTGAAATATTAGTTTGGTGATTTTTTACCCCTTTTTTGGTCATTTTTTGAACCTTTTTTACACGATTTTACAAAGCTAAAATGTGTTTTTAAAATCTTGACTTAAATTTTTCAAAAAATTATTATCGTGCTTTTTTACCCCATCTTGGGTAAATTTTTACCCTTTTTACCCGTTTTCAGAATGCTCACGGTGCTTTCATAAATAATAGATTAAAATAGATTACAGATTAAATAAATCTGAAAGAAACCTTAATAATTTAAAAACTTTTATTCAGCTGTGAAACTTTTGAATATCGTAATTTAGCTTTTAACAGACATGTTTTTATTTATTTTATTGATGATTTGCTAAAATCATAACTTCATGCAAAATAATTTTGTCGACTAAAAACAGAAAATTGTTACTAAATTAGAAACATCTTACAATCTGCCTTTTTCAAATCAGCTGAGGTATGTGCTTAATATTTTTTGTTAGTTGATTTAAAAAAACTAATAGTCACTAAATATTTCTGATGATTTCAGCAGAGTAGTTTGTATTTGCATTCAATTAGTTTTAGCCAAATAAAACTAAAAATGTGTAGATATAGCAGTGTTTTAGCTACTTTTGGTTATAAAGTTTCTTCTGAGGTAAATTGTAATTTGCAATTTCCAATTTGCTTAAATTTAAGTCATTAGTATATTTCTTATATTTCGGAAATTTAACAATTATTTAGTAAACAAGTTCTGTTGATTTCAGTATTTTTAATCGCGAAACCTTTTTTGCAAATTTTTGGTAGCTTTTTCTGCTATTTTTACATATTTTTTTCTATGAGTGTAGTTTCTATTTAAAGTCATATTCACAATACTGAGTGGATTTTGTTCCTTTCTTTTTTGCACTTACATATTTTTTTTATCATGCTATCTCTACTTTACACACTCCACTCTCCAGGGTGGAGTACTCCAGCATTGTGAAAACGGCTTAATTTATTTATTTCTTCATACTACAAGAAATAATAGCTGTTTTTTCTAATCACTTGGATTTAATAAATCCAAAAAGTATTTCTAAAAGTGCTCAACAGATGGGGTTAGATTCTCCCTATTTTAAAAAAATGTTCTGTCCGACACTTTTTTCACCCTAATTTTTAATAACGAATTCGATGATGAAGGATTTTACTTTAACTTTTAATTTTTAACTACATTTTATATAAAACAGCGTTAAACAGTCTGCCTTTTCAGTTTTATCACTTCAATTTATATTTTTACACAATTGAAAAATTCCATTGCAATATTTAATATTCACTAATTGGATTTAATTAAATTACTTACTGTAGAGTGAAAAATTGCCATTTCTATTTGAGCTATTTTTCCATGTCCAAGATCGAAAATAGGTATTTAGTGCGGTGTAGTTTTTTTTTCTAAACATATTTCATAAAAAAAAATTAATAAAAACCTTTTATTTGTTAGTTTTTCAATTTTTTTGTTTCTCTTTTAATTTTCGTTCGTATTTTTTTCTGTCATTAAATTAATAGGCTGTTTCATATATTTGTGCTTTTATTATGGATTTATTAAATCCAGCATTTTTTTGGATTTAATAAATCCACTTTTTGTATGAAAAATTCTAAATCCAGGTGATTAAAAAAAACGCTAAATAAGTAGATTTATATAATAATAATAATAATAATTCTTTATTGACAAAATTTAATTGCATTTTACAATCTTATAGGTATGTATACATAATTCAATAAATTCTATAAAAAAAATTTTGTTTTATAAAGTTAAGAATAATTACACTGTGAGACAAATGGTAGGGGTCAGTGATCGGGAAGGGTTCAAACTACCGGGGAAAGTTATATCGGTAAAAAAGAAGTTATACGTGTCCCGGCGTTTCGCTGGGTCACCCCTAGGAATCGAGATATATCGATTTGACCTTTGGTGGTTTTTTTTTGACATAACTCGAGAACCACTAGTCCGATTTTGCTCAAACAATTTTAAAAAAATTAAAAATTACAATTCCTTTAATCTGTTCATATAACGTTTTTCTATATACTCAACAGTTTTGCCGGTAAAAATAAATGTATGAAGAAAAAAATATTTTTTGCCTAAAATATTAAAAAAAGTAATAAACAAAAGGTTATTGATTTTTATGGTAGCGGTAACAAACATTTATTTTTACCGGCAAAACTGTTGAGTATATAGAAAAACGTTATATGAACAGATTAAAGGAATTATAATTTTTAATTTTTTTTAAATTGTTTGAGCAAAATCGGACTAGTGGTTCTCGAGTTATGTCAAAAAAAGATATATCTCGATTCCTAGGGGTGACCCAGCGAAACGCCGGGACACGTATAACTTGTTTTTGACCGATATAACATTTCCCGTTGGTTTTATCCCATCCCGATTTTGACTGTCGCATAGTGTTATCGACAATGTTTTTTGTTCATAAACGTCTGTCGGTTTAAAGTGTTTTTAATTTTAGTTATAGCGACTTTACATTGTTAAATTTTTCACTAGATTTTGTTTTGAAATCCAATTCGAAATCTATATCGTTTATATTAGAATATTTGACAGATGAATGGGATTTCGATCAACCAACAACAATTTTTTTGTAAACAAACTAACCTTAAAAAATAACCAAAATTAAAAGATTTTCTAAAAACCATTTTATGTAATGGCGGAACACAAAAATCATTTATATTATGAAAGATACAATGTTATATTTGCTAAGAAATGTATTTAAATATAGGGATGATTAGTAGAAAGCTAAAATATTAAATGTTTTGTCAGTGCTCTTGCCGGCGCAATCAAATGATTTTTCATAGTTTGTCTTCGTCGGATGCAATAAAATAGCCGTTTTCAACTTTAAGTATTTCTTTCAATTAAAAATAACAGACTTTATTATGTTATTCTTTAATTTTTTAAAGTTATTAAAATTTATTATTTATTAATTTTTAAGGACATAAACAGCTGCTGAATGTTGCCACTTTTTCTGCAAACTTCCCTACTTTTCTGCAAATATGGGAGAAAATTTGGATTTCAATTTGGATTTCGATGAGATTTCGCTGAAATCCAAATTAAATTGGGATTTCATTTCCTATGGGAAATCTGTTTGAAATCCCAAATTTGTATTGGATTTCAATTGAAATCTATTGAAATCTACTTTTAACTCGATTTCGATCTTAATGTAAATTCGCTTTTAGTTATATTCAGTAATAATTAAATCTCTGTATTTTAAAATTATATCAAATTTGTCCAATTATTTTCTCCGCTGCCATTTAAAATGTCTATCAGATCAGTTTCACTTAGCGCAGTGTTTTGAAAGCTTAGTAGTCTTAATTCCCTAAGCACTGGACAGATTCCCAGAAAATGTTGAAAATTTTCTTTTTCTTGAAGATTACATAAAGTACATAGCTTTTAATCGTCTCGTACACCAAATGTATTTCCATTAAGAAAAATCATTCCACTACGTGCTTTGATAATCCATGTTATGTCATCTAATTTCACATCATCTTTAATATATTGTTGAGATTTCGTATGATCAAGATATTTATAGTCGAGTGTCACTTTTCAATTTTTCATGAAGGTTGTATTGAATACTACTTATTTTAATACTACTCAATAGCTCGGTACTAAATACATTCCACTCATCTTCAGTCGGTGCTGATCCAGGCCAGTGTAGAGTAAACTTTGCTGCTTTTTCTTTAAGTTCATGTACCCAAAACAATTCTCTTCGTAACAAGATGTTTGTCAATTGGTGTGGCAGTCTAAACACTCCGAAGTTAAATAAAACTTTACTTATGTATTTTAAATGCAATGCTAACGTGTAAATGTGGCTTTCTTCAGCGGATGTTTCTAGCATTAGGAAGTATTTTGGTGTATTGCTTGGCAGTTTAAGAATTTTCTTTATGAAATATCTTTGGAGATTGTCCACAGTTTCAAAATGACTGAAACCCCACACTTGTGCTGCATACGATTGTATAGATCTACACACAGCTAAAAATATTTTCCATTTCATACTCAAATTAACATCTTTTTTACCCAGAAAAGTTTTCCAGGTTGTATTAATAGCATTTTTAACTTGGTTATTGCGTTTCTGGACGTGATTACTAAAAGTTAGTTTAGGAGTAAACACCACACCCAAGTAGTTAAATTTTGACGTTATGCTTATCAGATCTCCTTTAAAGAACCACCTTTCTCGTCGAGCTAGTCGACCACCATTACGAAAGACAAGTATTTCAGATATATTTAAGTTGACTTCTAGTTTCCACATATCGCAGTATATTTTCAAATTTTTAATCATTTTTTGTAGCACATCAACTTCGTCTGCAATTATTACTATATGGTCGGCATATAATAATAGGCGTATATTAAGGTTTTCAGTATAAAGTCCACCTTCTAAACAGTCATTCAGATCGTTAATATATAATGCAAATAATAAAGGCGACATCAAACACCCTTGTTTCACACCAGATTTGGTTTTAAAGTATTCAGACATATCATCACCTGTCCAAATCGCTGATCTTGTGTCCTTATACATACTTTCTATCATTTTAACAAATTTATATGAGACTTCCACTGTAAAAAGTTTATATATAAGTGCATTTCATGGAACTTTGTCGAAAGCGGCTTTAAAATCGATGAAAAATGCGTATACTTTTTTCTTTTCTCCTAATTTGATGCTAACTATCGCCGACAGATTATAGATGTTATCAACAGTAGAGTAATTTCTGCGGAAACCCGATTGATATTCCGTTAGTATTTTATTGTATTCTACCCAGGAAAACAGGCGTTCATTAAGTATACCCATCATTATTTTAGCAACACAATTCATAAAAGATATTCCCCTATAATTCGAAGGCTGGCTTATGTCTCCCTTTTTGTGTATTGGAAATATTATAGTCTTTGAAAAAGTATCATCAATTTGGCTTGCATCAAATATGTTATTATAAGTTTTCAGCAGCTGTTGTAGAAAGTTATCTGTTGCATTCATGAAAAATTCGTATGGCACACGATCTTCTCCAGGTGCTTTATTTAATTTTACATTTTTTAGCATGTTTTTCAATTCTGTCATCGTTATGGGGCCATCAAGAAATAAGTCAACGTTAAGTGCTGGTGCATACTGAAATTCAGCTGTATTCTGTTGTGGATTTAATAGGTTATTGAAGTAATTTTTAAATGATGCAGCTGATACAAGTGGACATATTTTATATTTATGGTTTCGAATTTCCTTTGCTGTTCTCCACCACTGCTTACTATCATTTATATTATTTATCCTCTTTTCCAATTGCTTGTAGTATTCATCTTTACTTACTTTGCAGATGCGTTTATACTCTTTCTTGCTTTTTATATATTTAGCTTTATCTGTTGGACTTTTTGTGCTTCTATACTCGTTTAATAATTTAAAACTTTTTTCTCTGGAGACATTGCAATTATAGTTATACCAAATTTCTTTTGCTTCAAAATTACGTTCTTGGAAGCACGGTGTAGGAGAAGATTTCTTGATTGTATCACATAGCGTTTTAAGGCTTAGTTCTTCATTCCTTTCCTTCATAATTTCCAAATTATCATCAAGTTTCCGTTTGTATTCATCCCTTGCAGTATTTCTCAAATATAATTTAGGTAGTAATTTAAGTTTTCTGCTGTTTTCATCCGTACTTGCTATAGTTAATCTCAATTTTATTGGCATATGATCCGACCATACGCAATTACCAACACTAAATTCATTGGCGTAATGTATTATGTCTTGTGAAATGGCACAAATATCATTGACAGAGTCTCCTCTTGCCCCGAAATAAGTCAAACATCCTTCTGCATCACCCCTCGTTCTTCCGTTTAAAATCAGTAAATTGTTATCCGTGCATAGATCTATTAATTGCTTTCCTTGTGAATTATCAATGTTATCTTTTGAATTTCTTTTATCAAGACCTGCTGAAAAAAGTTCTTGGTATATTTGATCAATTTCCTGATTAAGCTCTCCAATTTTCGCATTTAGATCTCCAATAAGCACCGCATTTGTAATGCTATTATTTTCAAAAACATCCTTAAATTTTTAAAATCATCATTCCAAGTTGCTGGTCTTAGATACATGGGAACTAATATGAAATCCGAGATTTTCGTAGAAAAAGTAAAGAACATTATATTAGAAATTTGTTTGCTTTCATAAGTTACACCCATATCTGATATCTTTTTATTTATACCACATATTATACCTCCACTTGCTCTGCCAAATTCATGAAATCTTTTCGCTGCTTGAAAGTGAAGGTCAAATCCAGGAAAATACTTTTTCACGTTTTCAAATTTACTTTCCATTAAGTGAGTTTCTAAGAGTACGAAAATTTCATTGCTATTGATATAATTAAAAAAAGACGGATGCAAATATTTATTTTCAATTCCATTTATGTTGTAAGACAATACTGAAATATTACAGTTTATTTGATTTGTTTTATACTTAATGCTATCATTTAAAATTTTAGAGTTGCTTATTTCCTGCCGACAGTCCTTAACTAGTTTTTTGACATAATTTCCTTTAAGATGACATCATAATCCAAATTAATCGACAACATTGTATCACCATATATTTTAATAAGTTCTTCTTTACCGTCAGCATTGCCAGATACAAATTTTTGTTCTTTATTCCACTTGAACCAGGTTTCCTTTATTTTAATCTTATCCTCTCTAAACACGACCTTATGCTCTTTACTGATATTCAGAATTTTTTTCTTTAAGTATAAGGCTACCTTTTTATCCTCTTGGAGCTTTGGAATCAGATCGCGTTCAATACTTATTTTGGTACCCACTAGCTTTTTGGTATTTTTAAAAATTTCTTCTAGCTCACCGGGTTATTATAGTTCTATTATAACTGCGATTAAATTATTTCTCTCAAAAACTTTTCTTGCAGAGTTTATTCTAGGGATTATTTCCATTTTCTCTTTAAACATATTTCTGACTTCAGACATAGGGTGTTTTGATGATGGCAATCCTTTAATAAATAATTTGTTCGATTTTATTTGGTTTTCAAGCCAACGTATATCTCTCGTTGTACAAACGTTTTCTTGTTTCACTTTCTGCTTTCAAATCTTGGTTTTCCTGTCGCAAGGTAATAACTTCAGTGCTTACTGTGCTTATTTCCACTTTAATTTGTTTCAAATCATTTTTTGTTGCCAATGTTTTTAGTTTTTCATCTAGATTTTCATTGATAGTTTCTTTAATTAGCAGTACAAGTTGTGTAGGATCCATATTTTCTGATATGCCTACTTTATCAGGTGATAATTCTGAAAATAACCTTTTTGGTGCACTAAGAGTGTTTGTAGACGGTGTACTTTGCATGCTGTAGGGTACTTTATCTTGGACACTAACCTATATAACATAGAGTATATGCCAACCCTGCATTCTTCTTTTATGCTATCGATAAATTTATCGTTTATTTGCAATCACTATATATGAAAAACAAGGCCAGCTGATATGCACTTGTAATTTCTGAATGTGTTAGTATAAATGTAACTCCTTCCAATGTTTTGTGTTAATTATAAAAAATTATTGTAATTTACCAAAGAAATAAAACTTGAGAAAACACCATTCAATCCACCGGCATCCAATAACAAATATGTTGCACAGGCCAACACTCCAACAAAACCACATCCAAAACCAAAATCCAACAAAAACGTGCAATGATCACCAACTTCCAGCAAGTTCAGCGGAGCCTCCCCGAAACACGTCAGTTCGTTTGTTATTAGTTCCCGCAATAGATTTATAATGAATTATTTAAATTTTTATGGTTTATTTCAGCTATGATGAAACAAGAAAATCCCGAAACCCTGAAAAATCCCGGGATCCCGGGATTTAAATTTTCAAAATCCCGAATCCCGGGATTTGTAAAAACCAGTACCGTTTGGCATCCCTAATTATGACATTACTTTTGCGCCAATTTGTACTTGAAAATGCATTAACTGTTAAGCATTGGTTCTAGGAAAACATTTTTCAAAAGTTTTTCCCTATTGGTTGTAAAACTAATTGTAAATACTATTTGGAAAATGGGATAATTGATTCCCAATTGAACAAAAAAACACTCACTGTAACAATCTTCAGACCAACTAAATATTTACGATCAAATTTTCATTAAATTTCATACAGATTGATATGAAAATAAAAAAAAAATAAGTCGTTTCAAAAATTAAATAAATGGACAATTTAAAAAAATGTTGCAGTAAATACAACAAAAAGTTAATAAGTGTAAAAAAAATCAAAACTTTTCTTTTCACCTTGCCTTGCCAGGATTTAAACGCACAACCCTTTGTTGCTGTGCCAAAATGTTCCCATGCAACCCCCATACAAAATATTAACAACTATCACCCATGAAAAAGAACTTCTGACTAGCATATACATTAGGGTGGGTCGATTTAGCAATGGATATTGCGTACTCGATTTTTCGAAAGCTTTTAGCATGGGAAAAAAAAGTTACACTACCACATATCAAAAAAATCATTTTCGAGGCTCCCAAATTTAAATTTTTTGCAATTTTCTTATAAATCTAGATTAGCGCCATCTTGAGGTGGCTTTTTGAAACAACTAATAAAGTTGTAAACAATATAACATTAAAAGCTTTCCAGAATGGTATTACTTATGAAAATCGGATAAAAAATGTGGCAACTAGAGGTAAAAGTATATGAGTAAAATTATTTTCTGCTTGATGATGAAATGATGAGGAATGATGTTAATGATGTTGATGACAACAAGGAGAAAATAATTTTACTTATATACTTTTACCCCTAGTTGCCACATTTTTTTCCGATTTTCATAAGTAATACCTTCCTGGAAAGGTTGTAATTTTATATTGTTTACAACTTTATTAGTTGTTTCAAACAGCCACCTCAAGATGGCGCTAATCTAGATTTATTAGAAAATTGCAAAAAATTTAAATTTGGGAGCCTCGAAAATGATTTTTTTGATATGTGGTAGTGGAACTTTTTTTTCCCCATGCTAAAAGCTTTCGAAAAATCGAGTACGCAATATCAAAAAATTTTAATCCATACAATTTGACCCGCCCTAATATACATACATATTTATTGCAGGTTTGCATCTTGTTTAAAACCCCTTCCTAAAAGAGAACTTCTTTGTGATGTAATGAGAGAAGTCATTCATTTAGAAGTTGTTCCATTTATTTTTGCTGGGTACATAATCACACAGGTATGAGTGCAATTTGTTAATTTATAGTTTGTTCTTTATATCAACTCCTTTTTTGTATACTTTATAAACACCCCAGGAAAATTTTTTACAATCGGTAGCCAACAACACCCATTCTACAACTGGTTCCACTGCAACCGATTCCATGGAACTGGTTCCAGAACCAGTTCTTGGGATCCTATATGGAAGGTGTGGGTGACGTAGAATCAGTTCCAGAACTAGTTCCAGAACTGATTCTAGAGCAACCGGTTCCACTTTGGAGCCATAGAAGGGGTTGCTTTTGGGACAATTTCAAACAAAAAGAATCGGTGTTAGAATCGACAGTAGAAGGGGTTGTGAATGAAAAGTAGCTATTGTACAACCGATTCTTTGGAACAGAAAATTTTCCTGGGACATAATATTTTTTATGACATTGTCTGTATAAAATAAACTGAAATTATTTAATTTGTGTGTTATATAGGTAAAGTAACACAAAATTCATCTTTTAACACCACCCAGCTGTTTCAGTGAATAAATATGTATTAGTGTTTAGTAGCCTGTGTAAATGTCAGCATCAGAAAGTAAAACACAATAAAAATAACACCCGCATATTGTAGTAAACATTATATTTTGGAACACACACGCATACGGTACACTATACAACTCTAGTCTAGCATATGTCTGGCAGTTGGTTAGATAATTTCAATGTTCATATATGAATGTTATTCAAAAACACAGACAAAAATGTTGTCAGTTTTCAACTGAAATTTATTTAATATGACTAAAATCTATTATAGCAACTGAATATTATTTACCACAGCCAATTTAGTTAATGAAACTGAATCTTAGTGACAATACCAAAAAAATATTCTGGAATCAAGTCTGAATATGGTTGTTCAAGCCAATTTTATTGGTTTCATGGTCTGTAGTAAACTTCAAAATTCGGTTCGCACTTTATTTTTCTATGTGTGTACAAAATAACTGTAGTATTGCGAGTTCTTGGTTGTGATAAATTTTTCTTTTTCCCATCGATTTAAAATTTTTCTAAAGCTGTCAAAGTAGATTTTGCTAAATCAGGTTCGCGTTTTAAATGTTAGTCGTTGACAGAGCTTTGAAGAATTAGTTCCTTTTTGAATGAATTCACTACCAATCGAATTAAATTTTCTCTAGAATTGAATGAATTCCTTTTCTTAAGTAATTCACTGAATTCATTCAACTGAATGCGTTCATCAAACAACAAATTCAAAGAATTAATTCAATTGCAATAGTTTTTTTATTAAATCAAATGAATTAATTCACCGGTGAACGCGTTCAATTTTATAAACCGAACGGAAAAAAGTGAATTAATTCCTTACTGAATTAATTCACCACTGAATTCATTCAATTTCATTTTCATTCAGTGAATTAAAAAAAAATAAAATTACATTCAGTGAATTAAAAAAAAAAATAATAAGTTCACTGAATTGAAAAAAAATAAAATAAGTTCACTGAATTCAAAGCCTGTTTTCTGCCGTTCAGTAGAAGAAAACAATAATGTACAAACAAAATTTTTAAATAAGCAATTTTACAGCTTGTGCTAGTAATAAATTAGAAACCGGATGCTGTTTATCAACCTACATGATTAAAAAATAAAGCCTTTTACTATTAAAAATAAAAACTTTACAGATATAGATAAATTTGGAAAAAAATATAACTATATAACTAGTTTGAAAAATTAATAGTTATATTTTTTTCCAAATTTATCTATATCAATAAAGTTTTTATTTTTAATAGTAAAAGGCTTTATTTTTGAATCATGTAGGTTGATAAACAGCATCCGGTTTCTAATTTGTTACTAGCACACGCTATAAAATTGCTTATTTAAAAATTTTATTTGTACATAATTGTTTTCTTCTACTGAACGGCAGAAAACAGGCTTTGAATTCAGTGAACTTATTTTATTTTTTTTTCAATTCAGTGAACTTATTTTATTTTTTTTTTCAATTCAGTGAACTTATTATTTTTTTTTAATTCACTGAACTTAATTTTATTTTTTTTTAATTCACTGAATGAAAATGAAATTGAACGAATTCAGTAGTGAATTAATTCAGTAAGGAATTATTTCACTTTTTTTCCGTTCGATTTATAAAATTGAACGTGTTCATCACCAGTGAATTAATTCATTTGATTTAATAAAAAGAACTATTGCAATTGAATTAATTCGTAACAAAATAAATCGAACGAAAGCAAATATGAATTAATTCCATTCAATATATGGTGCTTAGTGAATTAATTCATCGAATTTTTAATTCAGAATTGAAAAATTGAATTAAGGAATTAATTCTTCAAAGCTCTGGTCGTTGAAGTTGAAATCGTCCAATGATTACTATGTGAAGCCATGATGTGATGAGGACTAACCATTATCTCTGGTTGTGTCTGCGTCAATAAGAAAATTTTCACATCTGTGTTTATTTTTAATTTCCGCTTACATTTCAAGGGCTAATAACAAAGAAGACGATAGAATACAAAATTTGAATTCATATGAAAATATAAGACATGCCTTAAAAAATTAAAGTGTTGGAAAAATTGTATACCCTATGAATAAATATACAAATGGAGGGTTAGAAAGTGAGGGAAAGTAATTTTGACTTAATTTGCAAGACAATTAACAAAACAAAAAATTATGCGTCCAGACACCTTAATGAAAGCAGCCGATAAGAAAGTGAAATACTACAAAAGGGGATTGTTCATAAGGGTTGCCATTAGGGTTTATGTCGCAGAAATTCAGCTATTTTTCAATCCCGCAATCCCGGGAATTTTGTGCGGGATTTCCTGGGATTTTTTTAATTTTTTTCCAGAAGTTTTAGCTAGTATATTACAATTTTAGAAGTTTTACTTAAATTTAAAGCATTGATTTTTTTATATTATTTTAAATAGAAATTAAAAAATGAGATTTAAAATTTAAGAAACTGAGTTAGAAAAAAAATATAATTTTTTTTAGATGCCAGTTGAATTTGGTTTAGTAAAACCGAAAATAATTTTATCAGCCATTACCAAGTTTACCAACAAAAATACTCGTACCTCGGAAATATTTTTTCTTTAAAATTATGATCTTTGTTCAAATAAAACAATATATACAACATTTCAACATCAGATTTTGAGTTGCAAATACCTCCAAAAAACTAGTGCCGAACTTAAAAAATTTGTAATATTTTCGTATTTTTAATTGGTATATAATATAAGTATTGTGGATTCTTTTTTTACTTCAAATAATTACATTTCTATTCCTTTATTTCAATTGTACTTTTTAAATTTTATTTATTTCAAAATAATATTTTAGTGGCTATTTTTATAAAAAGATTTAGGTGAATTTGCCAAAAAATTTGTGTGAAAAATGATAATTTTTAAGCTTTTTTATAAAAATAATTCTAGACGAATATTTCTCAAAATCCGCATGTTATGTTTAACCAAAAATCGATCTTAGTTCTGACTATAAAACTGGTCCGATACAAGTTTGCATCCACTAACAATTCATGAAAGAAGGGATGAAAATAAAATACCCGTGTCTTTCACTTTTTCTTTTTTCTATTCGTTTAACCGATTAAACTGCGAATTAATATGTAGTTAATACATTTCCAAAAGTTTTTTGAAAATTAAGACGGCTTTCCACACAAAGGTATTACCTAAATATTAATTCGCGATTTAAACTGTTAAACGAATTGATCTAGAAAATGTGGAAGACATGGATATTTTATATTTAGCCCTACACCCAGGAAAAAGATTGGTTGGAATTCGATCAGAACTATTAAAATGAATTTGTCAGGACGTTATTTTATTTGGAGTTACCTATATACTACACCAAAAATATTTTACTAGGTATTAAAAATAGGGAAAGCAAACTAAAAAACAATCCTTTTAATAAATTATTGGTATCTCCAAACAATTTTAAAATTAGTATCAGTTTAGTAATTCTATGCAGTAGAAGCAGCCATTTATTTAGTGAATATACAAGAAAATTGGTGTTATCTATCACCTTTATTAATAAAATTTCAATATTCGAAAGTGGTACCTACAAATACGGGTATCCTAATCAAATAAGACCTTAAAGTCGAGCTTCTGTAGAACCAACCGAATTGTGTGGATTGTATTGATAACACACTCAACTATTAATTGGTATTGGTAAACGAAGTTTATACTATATTTGTTTTCCAAACTAAACATATAAATTCAAAATTAGACATTAAAATTAATAAGTGTTTGTGGTTTAGTGGATGAGGAGTTGGCTTAGTACGCCAGATTTCCGGGTTCGAATATGACTAAGAAAATTAAAAGTAGTTGTAGTGCAATGGGTAAGAGTGTGGATTATTAATCAGAATAACCGGGTTCAATAGGTGAATTGAAAAAAAGTTTTTAATTTCAATAAAATTTTGTGGAACATAATAATATTTATGTGGAATATAATATTGAATTAGACAACCGAATATTGGCTTTCATGACGAAAAATATAATTTAATATAAAGATCGTTGTCGTAACCGCACGAATTCGATTGGCAACAAATTCGGTGGCCACAACTGAGACTGTTTTCTGGGTGTACTTTGAGAATATATTAAGTAGATTTTCTCATGGGTACGACCAAAAGATGAACTTTGTCGGACGGTGTTTGGTAGAAATCGGGTTTTTCAATTACCACATAGGTCGGATTTATTTTCTAACGAGCGGGAATTCCCGGGATCCAGAGAAATTCTAAAAAAAAGAAAACAAAAACCCTAGGTACCATACAAAAGAAATTCTAAATCGCACTGCTTCCATAAAAGACCAGCTTCTTCCACATAAAGGAATCTTATCTAATAGAAATATTCTTTGTTGGAGTCTTAACCAGATACTTTAACTTTTTTGATTTTTATTGAATTTTGTAATACCTAAAAATTATAAAGTACGTTGCAGTCATAAATTATAAAACTCAGATGAAACCATTGAAATGTGTAAAATATATATTTTTAATCAACACCAACTAATGTAAGTTTAGTTTAGATAACTGAAGTGCAAATTCCTGTATTTACTTTGTGATCATAGTAATTTTGAATATGCGTGTTCCAAAATTTACTTCATTTCCTTTTGTCATAGTAGAAAATTTATACAAAATTAATTTGAAATAAAAAGGATATAAAATTTGTAATTCAGTTTGAATTTTAAGGTACATTTATTTTAAAGAATAATCTGGTATTTTGCTAAAAGTAATATTTTCTAATATTTCAAAGGGCTAATTTTAAAATTCGATGTCCTCATACGTGATATTCACCCTGAAATCTATCAGAATTGATTTTCTGAATGCCTGATGTATTTTTAGTGTTGTAGTTAGGTTTTGGGATTTCCCGGACTTTTTTATTTCCCGGGAAACAGGAATGAAAAAATTTTATTCCCGGGATTCCCTTTTTGAACAAAATTGTTAATGAAAACCACCTATATAAGTAATTTTTGTTAAAAAAAAAAACACTATTTCAGTGCAAATGCAGTCTGTGTGGTGAGAATTCAAAGTAAAAAATATCAGAATGTTGAACATTTGATTTCACATAAATTACTCGCAGCACTGACAAATGAATTGCATGATTCCAGTAGGCACCTACTACTGGACTGTCGGAAACAAACCGTTTCATCACACTTGGCCCATTAGATATGGTAGCCACAATGTTATTTTCCAAAGACAAATAAAACTCTTCTACACTCTAAAAAATGTTTGTAAATTTACTACTATAAAATGGGTAAAATTTTGTTTAATTTTACGAAAATTCGGTAAATATAAACAAAATATGCGGTAAACTTCTTTCATACACACTTCCATACACAATAATACATACACAAAGTATTTTTAGACATTATGTGTTTATAAATAAACACATTGTGCCTAAAATTACTGTTGTTTTGTTAAATAAAATTTTTACGCACAAAGTTGGTAAATATACTATCCTATAATAGTAATAAATACTCTGACATTTCAAATTGGAAAAATTGAAAAAAAAAATTTTAAATAATAAAAAGAAAAAGCGAAAACGGATTATTTTTTGTGAATTACAACATTTCCACAAACACATTAGAGTCTATAAATAAGCATGAAATTGTTTTTGGTAATTATTGTTAACGCATGTGGTAGTCTAAACCTCATTTCAAAATTGAAAACGCCGAAAGAGAGATACGGCCTACGCAGGAACAACTGGGTGCAATGACTCCTGCTGAACAAAATGCCTTCTTTGCAAGGGAGGCAGTCAACCAACAACCGTCAACAATAACGGGAGAAAACGTCGTAAGAGAGATACGGCCTAGGCAAAACAACTGGGTGCAATGACTCCTGCGCAACAAAGTCAGTATTCATTGAGTACTGCCTAACTTGCAAAGAAAGCATTTTGTTGAGCAGGAGTCATTGCACTCAATTCTTCCGTTATTGTTGACGGTTACTGCTTCCCTTTCAAAGAAGGCATTTTGTTGAGCAGGACTCATTGCACCAATTCAATAGTTATAACAAAATTTTATATGAATTTTATACAAATGCCTTAAGATCCCAAAACGACTAATTGGGACATAAACGAATATGAGAGAAGGACTCGGATAATATTATTAATAAAATACGTACCAAAAATTAATTTGTTATTTTATTTAAAAAAAATTTTTCGGTGGTGCTTAGACTTAGCACAACTGTTGTAAATGTACGCATTTTATTGGATTTTTACGCACTTTCTGTGGATTTTTGCGCATTTTTTGTGGATTTTCACGCATTTTATGCCTACATTTACACGTGAAACGTGCTTTTTTACACACAAATTTAGAAAATTAACACACTAATTTCAAAATTTCATTTAACTTTTACGTACTTTCAATGTAAAATTACAAATTATTTGTGCACCAACTTAAACACAATGTGCGTATTTTTTTTCAATTACGCACATAGAGTAAATTTACCCAATTTATAGTAGGAGTTCAGTTTCCTACTATAAGTTGGGTAAATTTCAACAGAATTTAATTAGAGTGTAGTCTTATGTCTACAATTCTTCTTATTTCATCAGCATTACATCTTCCTGATATATAAACCAACCCCAGGTTATAAAATGAATTATATTCTTGTCCATTCATCTAAGATTATAGTAAATCTCCTATTGTTAGAAATATTGCTCGATATTTCTTTTATCATGATATCTTTTACATGATTGTAGTAATTTAATATAATGTTCTTTACATCGGTTTCATTTTTTTGCAATGCCAGGTTTTTATTATAAAAACTTTCTCGAATAAACGAAGATCTAGTTATGGTGCGGATTGACTACAGCTAATTTGGATACCATTTCAGGAAATGTTTGCCCTACCATAAAGCCTTTAATGCCTATTCAGCTTACACTTTTTCTTCAGGTACTTTGCTAATTTTAGCTGAAATGTTATTCTTGTTGTTGTTTTCTTCAAGAGAAGTTGCATGACCATCAATTTTTTTTTTTTTTTTGTCAACAAAATTTAGATGTCGGATAACCAAATTTAGATACCACCGTTAACCATTAGTCTTTTCTTTTCACATTTATTAATGAAAACGTTACTTATAAAATTATTGACCTGATTGAAAATTATTAATATAAAGGCGTATTTTAAATTTAAAGTCGACTTTATTTTTAATCAAACGGTTTTGTTCATTTTGTGTATGAAAACCTTACAAAAATATTTATATTTTCAAATATTTTGATTGGTTGAAAATAAATTAACCAATCAGAATGCTCCAAAAATAAACCAAGCCAACCAATATTTTAACAAAGTCGAATTTAACTAAAATATACATTTGAAAAATTTAGATTTGTAAGAAACAAGACTTTTTGTTCATATTTCTTTTAAACATTTTACCAAGTTTTTAGATTTTACTACTTAAATTTTGAATAAGTTATGCGAAAAATCTTTATTAGTTGAAATGCTCCTTATTACTTGGCAAAGATTTTATTTGTGTGTCAAATAAATGTATTCCCTTTTAAAAGATTTTAACAATGACATTTTTGTTTTGGTATTTAAAATGTTTTTTATGACTAAAATTAAAAAATCCTATTCGAAACAAAAACAATTTAAAAAATTTAATATTTTTAAAATTTCCCGTTTTCCCGGGAAACATATATTATTTTCCCGGGAATTCCCGGCAAACTTTTCCCGGGATTTCCCGGGAATTCCCGCCCGGGATTTCCCGAACCCCAAACCCTAGTTGTAGTGTATAATTGTTTCAAATAAATATTAGATTTGTTTTTTTCTTTTCCTACCAAGTCTTGAAAATTCCTGGCTTTCCTCTTTTATCCCTTTAACGACCGAACATAAACTGCTTGAAAATTTTTTTTTTGCGGATTCGTGATAATCGACCAAAAAGTGTCGTTAAAAATATTTCTTTTTCAACTCCTTCATCGAAAAAATCCATGGGACATATATATCCCATTGGTCGTCAACGGTAAAAATTTGTGAACAAATAACTTACTCTGCTGGTATCGAGTATAGTGTGTTTTGTTATAGTTTTTAAAGAAATAGTTGCATTTTTGGTTTTGTTGTTATTGTAAATTTTTACATAGAGTGTCGATTACAAGTTTTTTTGTTTTTCTTATCATGCGAAGTAGTTTGCATATCGCGTTTTGTGCTTAAATTCGAGTGTTCTAACGTTTTTTTTAAAATAATTCTGCTCATTTGGAAAACTCGATTAACAAGTGAAAGAAGAAACCACGTTTAGTAAAAATGCGTACTCAATTTTTCATGATCACTTTAGTAGTCCTTAAAAAAGGACTTTAAATTTTCAGCGCATGTTTTTTGGTAAATTCGGGCAAATTTTTAAGGATATTTTGCACATTCCATGCTGATATGGGGATCAAATGAAAGAGGAGAATTTGTACATTTTAAAAAAAGCAAGGACCGGAAACTTTTTATTTTTTGATTTTTAGCAAATATAATTATCGTAAAAGTATTAAAATAAAAATTCAAACGTACAAAAAAATAAAAAGAAAAAAATATTTTTTTAAAAATACCCCTCATGATGAAAATAAAAAACTTTTTCTGTTTTAATTTTCTTTCAAGAAAAAAAATAAATAGATGGAAAAAAAGAAACTTTTTTTGTGTTATAAAAAAAAAGAAAAATGGTCTCAACAATTGCAAAAAAATATATATATATATAAATACATTTTTTTTTAATTTTGTTTTGCTGTAAATATTTGGGCTAAAATGCGTTTTTGCAAGTCTTTTTTCCGCGACTTTTTTTCGCTATTGGTTTTTTCCAACTAGCCACAGAACTTTGTTCTATGAATTGGGTATTATAGTCTCTTGAATACATATTTAACAAAACCGCACTTAAAAAATTTAAAAATATTGGCGGAACGCAAAAAAGACTTTATGGCACAAAAATTGTATTAAAAAACATTATCAGCGATTTTCATTCTGCAAACAAATATACTGATGTAAGAATTTTCCTTTTTGCTAATTTTTTTCCCGCGACTTATTTTCGCGATTTTTTTTCAATTATCCACCAAACTTTGTTGTATGAAATGGGTATAATAGTCTCTAGATTACATATTTAACAAAACCGCACCTAAAAAAACGCAAAATTTTGGCGGAACGCGAAGAAACACTTTATGGTAAAAAAATTGTATTAAAAACCCTTATCAGCGATTTTCATTCTGCAAACAAATATACTGATGTAAGAATTTTCCTTTTTGCAAATTTTTTTCGCGTTTTTTTTTAATTATCCTGCAAACTTTGTTGTATAATAGTCTCTAGAATACATATTTAACAAAACCGCACCCAAAAATTGCAAAATATTGGCGGAACCCGAAAAAAGACTTTATGGTAATAAAATTGTATTAAAAACCTTATCAGCGATTTTCATTCTGCAAACAAATATACAGATATAAGAATTTTCCTTTTTACAAATATTTTTTCCGCGCCTCTTTTCGCGATGTTTTTGCAATTAACCACCAAACTTTGTTGTATGAAATGGGTATTATATTCTCTAGATTTCATATTTAGCAAAACCGCACCCAAAAAAATTCTTACATCAAAATATTTTTTTGCAGGATGAAAATCGCTGATAACGTTTTTTAATACAATTTTTTTACCATAAAGTCTTTTTTCGCCTTCCGCCAAAATTCCATTTTTTTTTAGGTGTTTGAAATTTGAAACAAAATTTTGCAAAATGTAAATTTTTTGCATCATTAATTCGTTTGCAGATTATCCTGAAACTAAAATTTTATAAATTGAAAAATAAAAACTGTGTTTCTTAATAAGGAAATTTTTTTTTCTACAATAAAACTTTTCTTTTTTTGTACAAAAACTTTGTTTTTATTTTTTCTTTTTTTGTTTGGAGTTGAAAATAAAAAAATATCATTTGTATAAAAATATCATTTGTAATTTTTTTTTTCTTTTTTTTTATAAAGATAAATATATTTTTAATTTTGGATGAATATAAAAAAAAATAATTTAGAAATTTACTTTATTTTGAACAGAATACTTTTTTATTTCTTGATGAAAGCTTAAAAATAAAGTTTTTTGTTTGTAAAATCCGGTGCCTGAAAAAAAGTTTTCTTTTTTTTCTACTGAAAATTTTAAAAAATATATTCTTCGTCATTTTTTGTTAAAATTTATATTATCACTGAACTGGGGAGATTATCCTTTATTATTTGATACCCATTTTGGAGAGAAGTGAAAAAAAATATATTCCCATTTTAGTATGCATTAGTATTTCGAAATCCTTTAAAAAGGACATCTGACGTGATGGATATGCACTTCATCTATAAAGGGTGTCTACCTTCACATATATTTTGATTCCTTATTGGGTGAGAGCAGAATTTGAAAATGTTGAACGATGTAATATATAACTGCAAGAAGAAAAGAAATAATCAACTCCATTTTATGCATCATATGATGAAGTTATAGAATTGCTTAACGCATATGCAAACGAGTAAAAAGGTTAAAGTCGGGCATGCCGACTATACAACACTAGTCTGGTTAAAAGCCAACTAATGTTTGGATCCGAAATTCGAATGGGTTAAAATGGGACTTGTGTCAAAATTTTCTACAATGTGAGTCAGCGAACCAAATTTCATTAAAATATCTTAATATTTGCGACCTGCAGTTTGTAACCAAGCTAATTTTGGGGGACCCTTATATAGGCACTAGGTCTAAACATGGACCGGTGTTAACCAAAATCTATAGGCTTCGTCCTTGGGCTGATATAGGCCGGTATACCAAATTTCATCAAAATATCTTAATATTTGCGACCTGCAGCGTATAAACAATATAATTTGGGGGATCCTTATATGGGCACTAGACCGTACCTCAAAAAAAAGTTTGCCGTACACCCTCCAATATGAAGTATTTTTGGAAGGCGATTTCAAAAAAAAAAAAATTTTTTTTGTTTTGCCGAGCGTAGGGGTCGCTGGGTTTAGCGAAAAACTTCCTTAGCAAAAGTTAAATGATTTTTTGCGAGCTTTAATTTTCTAACATTAGGGTAGTACATTTGGGTGATAGCAACTGAGATCTGGTGGGTAACTACTATAACGGGATACTTCAGGTCAAAATGCCCTTAGAGCAAAATACTGGTCTCCTCGAGAGAAAAACATCGATGTATCATACTTTAAGATCCGACTGTAAATGCCAAAGATATAACGAAAAATGTAAAAGGCGACCCCCACGTTCGGCACTAATGGGCACTAGGCCTAAACAAAGACCGCTGTTAACCAAAATCAATAGGCTTCGCCCTTGGTCTGATATATGTAGGTCGGTGTACCAAATTTCATAAAAATATCTTAATATTTGCGACCTGCAGCGTATAAACAATATAATTTTGGTAGGACCCTAATATGGGCACTAGGTCTAAACATGCACCGCTGTTAACCAAAATCAATAGGCCTCGCCCTTGGGCCAACATAGGTCTGTGTACCAAATTTCATCAAAATATCTTAATATTTGCGACCTGCAGCGTATAAACAATATAATTTTGGTAAGACCCTTATATGGGCACTAGGTCTAAACATGGGCCGCTGTTCACCAAAATCAATAGACTTCGTTGTTGGGGCAAAATAGGTCTGCGTACCAAATTTCATCAAAATATCTTAATATTTGCGATCTGCAGCATATAAACAATATAATTTTGGTAGGACCCTTATATGGGCACTAGGTCTAAACATGGACCGATGTTCACCAAAATCAATAGGTTTCGTCCTTGGGCCGACATAAGTCGGTGTACCAAATTTCATCAAAATATCTTAATACTTGCGACCTGCAGCGTATAAACAATATAATTTTGGTAGGACCCTTATATGGGCACTAGGTCTAAACATGGACCGATGTTCACCAAAATCAATAGGCTTCGTCCTTGGGCCAACGTAGGTCTGTGTACCAAATTTCATCAAAATATCTTAATATTTGCGACCTGCAGCGTATAAACCATATAATTTTAGTAGAACCCTTATATGGGCACTAGGTCTAAACATGGACCGATGTTCACCAAAAAAATGGTCTCAACAATTGCAAAAAAATATATATATATATAAATACATTTTTTTTTAATTTTGTTTTGCTGTAAATATTTGGGCTAAAATGCGTTTTTGCAAGTCTTTTTTCCGCGACTTTTTTTCGCTATTGGTTTTTTCCAACTAGCCACAGAACTTTGTTCTATGAATTGGGTATTATAGTCTCTTGAATACATATTTAACAAAACCGCACTTAAAAAATTTAAAAATATTGGCGGAACGCAAAAAAGACTTTATGGCACAAAAATTGTATTAAAAAACATTATCAGCGATTTTCATTCTGCAAACAAATATACTGATGTAAGAATTTTCCTTTTTGCTAATTTTTTTCCCGCGACTTATTTTCGCGATTTTTTTTCAATTATCCACCAAACTTTGTTGTATGAAATGGGTATAATAGTCTCTAGATTACATATTTAACAAAACCGCACCTAAAAAAACGCAAAATTTTGGCGGAACGCGAAAAAACACTTTATGGTAAAAAAATTGTATTAAAAACCCTTATCAGCGATTTTCATTCTGCAAACAAATATACTGATGTAAGAATTTTCCTTTTTGCAAATTTTTTTCGCGTTTTTTTTTAATTATCCTGCAAACTTTGTTGTATAATAGTCTCTAGAATACATATTTAACAAAACCGCACCCAAAAATTGCAAAATATTGGCGGAACCCGAAAAAAGACTTTATGGTAATAAAATTGTATTAAAAACCTTATCAGCGATTTTCATTCTGCAAACAAATATACAGATATAAGAATTTTCCTTTTTACAAATATTTTTTCCGCGCCTCTTTTCGCGATGTTTTTGCAATTAACCACCAAACTTTGTTGTATGAAATGGGTATTATATTCTCTAGATTTCATATTTAGCAAAACCGCACCCAAAAAAATTCTTACATCAAAATATTTTTTTGCAGGATGAAAATCGCTGATAACGTTTTTTAATACAATTTTTTTACCATAAAGTCTTTTTTCGCCTTCCGCCAAAATTCCATTTTTTTTTAGGTGTTTGAAATTTGAAACAAAATTTTGCAAAATGTAAATTTTTTGCATCATTAATTCGTTTGCAGATTATCCTGAAACTAAAATTTTATAAATTGAAAAATAAAAACTGTGTTTCTTAATAAGGAAATTTTTTTTTCTACAATAAAACTTTTCTTTTTTTGTACAAAAACTTTGTTTTTATTTTTTCTTTTTTTGTTTGGAGTTGAAAATAAAAAAATATCATTTGTATAAAAATATCATTTGTAATTTTTTTTTTCTTTTTTTTTATAAAGATAAATATATTTTTAATTTTGGATGAATATAAAAAAAAATAATTTAGAAATTTACTTTATTTTGAACAGAATACTTTTTTATTTCTTGATGAAAGCTTAAAAATAAAGTTTTTTGTTTGTAAAATCCGGTGCCTGAAAAAAAGTTTTCTTTTTTTTCTACTGAAAATTTTAAAAAATATATTCTTCGTCATTTTTTGTTAAAATTTATATTATCACTGAACTGGGGAGATTATCCTTTATTATTTGATACCCATTTTGGAGAGAAGTGAAAAAAAATATATTCCCATTTTAGTATGCATTAGTATTTCGAAATCCTTTAAAAAGGACATCTGACGTGATGGATATGCACTTCATCTATAAAGGGTGTCTACCTTCACATATATTTTGATTCCTTATTGGGTGAGAGCAGAATTTGAAAATGTTGAACGATGTAATATATAACTGCAAGAAGAAAAGAAATAATCAACTCCATTTTATGCATCATATGATGAAGTTATAGAATTGCTTAACGCATATGCAAACGAGTAAAAAGGTTAAAGTCGGGCATGCCGACTATACAACACTAGTCTGGTTAAAAGCCAACTAATGTTTGGATCCGAAATTCGAATGGGTTAAAATGGGACTTGTGTCAAAATTTTCTACAATGTGAGTCAGCGAACCAAATTTCATTAAAATATCTTAATATTTGCGACCTGCAGTTTGTAACCAAGCTAATTTTGGGGGACCCTTATATAGGCACTAGGTCTAAACATGGACCGGTGTTAACCAAAATCTATAGGCTTCGTCCTTGGGCTGATATAGGCCGGTATACCAAATTTCATCAAAATATCTTAATATTTGCGACCTGCAGCGTATAAACAATATAATTTGGGGGATCCTTATATGGGCACTAGACCGTACCTCAAAAAAAAAGTTTGCCGTACACCCTCCAATATGAAGTATTTTTGGAAGGCGATTTCAAAAAAAAAAAAATTTTTTTTGTTTTGCCGAGCGTAGGGGTCGCTGGGTTTAGCGAAAAACTTCCTTAGCAAAAGTTAAATGATTTTTTGCGAGCTTTAATTTTCTAACATTAGGGTAGTACATTTGGGTGATAGCAACTGAGATCTGGTGGGTAACTACTATAACGGGATACTTCAGGTCAAAATGCCCTTAGAGCAAAATACTGGTCTCCTCGAGAGAAAAACATCGATGTATCATACTTTAAGATCCGACTGTAAATGCCAAAGATATAACGAAAAATGTAAAAGGCGACCCCCACGTTCGGCACTAATGGGCACTAGGCCTAAACAAAGACCGCTGTTAACCAAAATCAATAGGCTTCGCCCTTGGTCTGATATATGTAGGTCGGTGTACCAAATTTCATAAAAATATCTTAATATTTGCGACCTGCAGCGTATAAACAATATAATTTTGGTAGGACCCTAATATGGGCACTAGGTCTAAACATGCACCGCTGTTAACCAAAATCAATAGGCCTCGCCCTTGGGCCAACATAGGTCTGTGTACCAAATTTCATCAAAATATCTTAATATTTGCGACCTGCAGCGTATAAACAATATAATTTTGGTAAGACCCTTATATGGGCACTAGGTCTAAACATGGGCCGCTGTTCACCAAAATCAATAGACTTCGTTGTTGGGGCAAAATAGGTCTGCGTACCAAATTTCATCAAAATATCTTAATATTTGCGATCTGCAGCATATAAACAATATAATTTTGGTAGGACCCTTATATGGGCACTAGGTCTAAACATGGACCGATGTTCACCAAAATCAATAGGTTTCGTCCTTGGGCCGACATAAGTCGGTGTACCAAATTTCATCAAAATATCTTAATACTTGCGACCTGCAGCGTATAAACAATATAATTTTGGTAGGACCCTTATATGGGCACTAGGTCTAAACATGGACCGATGTTCACCAAAATCAATAGGCTTCGTCCTTGGGCCAACGTAGGTCTGTGTACCAAATTTCATCAAAATATCTTAATATTTGCGACCTGCAGCGTATAAACCATATAATTTTAGTAGAACCCTTATATGGGCACTAGGTCTAAACATGGACCGATGTTCACCAAAATCAATAGGCTTCGTCCCTGGGCCGACATAAGTAGGTGTACCAAATTTCATCAAAATATCTTAATATTTGCGACCTGCAGCGTATAAACCATATAATTTTAGTAGAACCATTATATGGGCACTAGGTCTAAACATGGACCGATGTTCACCAAAATCAATAGGCTTCGTCGTTGGGCTGACATAAGTCGGTGCACCATATTTTATCAAAATATCTTAATATTTGCGACCTGCAGCGTATAAACAATATAATTTTGGTAGGACCCTTATATGGGCACTAGGTCTAAACATGGACCGATGTTTACCAAAATCAATAGGCGTCGTCCTTGGGCCGACGTAAGTCGGTGTACCAAGTTTCATCAAAATATCTTAATATTTGCGACCTGTAGAGTGCGCACAAGAATGCATGGACAGACAGAAAGACGGACGGAAAGACGGACATCGTTAAAACGAAATAAAAAAAAAATTCTAAGCCGATCGGTATACTATAAGGTGGGTCTAGGACCAATATTTTTTGGTGTTACAAACATCAGCACAAACTTATAATACACGTAGTGGTGTAGGGTATAATGATGAAACCCATCAATTAACATATACTCTGTGCCTCTTGGTTGTTATTGTTCGGCCACGATTTGAAAAAATTCGGATTTCACAAATAATGTTCAGCAACCAAAAGCAAGCCATCACGATCCATCATATGCTCGAGCATTTAGAATTCAACCAATTTAGAATAATTACAATTCGTCATTTAGAAGAGCTATGAGTGAAACCAAACGAAAGTCAATCGATATATTGTCACCTGAATTGCAGAAGGGCGTCACAACACTTTTTATCTTTTTAGAGGAGAAGCAAAAAACATTGTAGAATTACACATATTTTAGAATTAAAGGATTTGTTTTTTCTCTTGACTATAGATTTATTTCTGTATATAAGATTAAATTTTTGTAGGGACATGTATTTAGGGTGGTGCATCATAATCAATCAAAAACTTGATTTTGAATTTTTTTGTTGTTACGCCCTACTGCATTTTAGGCGACGATATATTTAAAACAAATATCTTTTTCCTAAGTCTTTTTTATGTTTGGTTAAATGAAGAGTTTATTTAATTTTATTATTTTTTTGTTTAATTTAATGAAAAAAATAAAACTATAAAACTTCTTCTTTGTTTACCTTTGACGACCAATGGGACACATATGTCCCATGCTGAATTTGCGCCCTGTAGGCAAGAATGTTTTGGTATTTCTTGAAACAGGAAGCAGAAGTCCATGCTATATCAAAATTTTGGCCTTGCAAAACCAATAACATCTAAATAAATGACATCCAAAAAGATGAACAAAAAAACTTATTTTTCCGAAGTTGGGGGCAATTAATTAGGCGCTAAGAACATATGGGGACAACTACTTGGTATAATCTGAAAGCAAAAACTCTCCTCTATTAAGAAAAGTCAGTTTGAAAAAAATCGTTTGGAAAATGAGGAAAATATAACAAAAAATAAAAATGGGACATATATCAACCATTGGTGGTCAAAGGGCTAAATGTATTCACAATTATGTCATAAAATGTTTTGAAATTTTAGTATTTTTAATTAGATAAAGTGTTAAAAATCACAAATGCTAACAAATGAATAATATATTTTTTAGTAAAAGTAGAGCATCTCACTTAAGACAGTTGCACTATTTGGGGTACGGGGAAGTCCATATAGGAAAACTGTTTTCGCACAAAGACGGACCCAAAGGTTTAAATTTTATTTGTTAAAAAAAAGAAAATAAAAGTCAGATAAGCATGGATAGTCATACACTCACAATATTTTATCCTTAAAAACAACCTAAAATACATATTAAATTAATTGAAAACACAATTAAAAAAAGGACTGCTGATTTTTCATTATATTCAAACGATTTTGCTATTTATTTTCAAACATTGTTTAAACAACCCATAAAAGAAATAAAAATAATTGAAAAGTCTATTAAAACTTTTGAAAATAAAAATGTATTTGTTTAAATAATATTGTATTTATGATTAAAATTCAGATTTTATTTATATTCAATATTTTACAACGTGTTACTGAGATGAAATTCAAAAAGGAAGTTAATTGTCAAAACTATATAAGAATAAAAATAGAAAAGAGAATTCAGATTAACTGACATAAGTGACAATATTACAATAAATTGTTGCCAGATTTATGAATACAATTAATATTTAATTATATGTTTTCCCTCACATTCTAAAAATTTTATTGAGAGCGTTATTTTCAACACTCCCTCTCGCTCTAATAAAACATTTGTAAATTGATAATAATTACATTTTCAATAAAGTTAATAATGACTTAAATTTTTCTTTGGATAATGCCTTCGTCAGTATGTCTGCTGGTTGACTGACACTTTCTAAATACTGAACATCGATGTCACCTTTAGCATAAATATCACAAGTATAAAAGTATTGGATGTCAACATGTTTAGTCCTCTTTGAAGATTGTGGATTTTTCACCAAAGTTATTGCCTCTGATTATCGCATTTTATTGGTGTTGCATCATTCATTTTTATTCCAATACTCATCATTAATTTTCGAAGCCACACCACTGATTTTGTTGCTGCACATAACGCTACAAATTCAGCATCTGTGGTAGAAGTAGCTGTTGTTGGTTGCTTCTTTGAACTCCATGCTATAGGCGCATCGTTGATTGTAGCTATCCACCCTGTAGTACTTCGCCTTGTTTCCAAATCTCCTGCCCAATCTGAGTCACAGTGCATTACTAAATTGTTGCAATTTGACCCAATACCGAATGAAATGCCTTTGTTTGTTGTTCCTTTTAAGTATTTAAAAATGCGTTTAACACCTTGCCAATGAATTCGGGATGGATTTTCAACATAACGGCTCAATACACCAACACAAAAAGCAATGTCGGGTCGCGTTGACACAATCAAATACATTATAGATCCAATGGCTTCTCGATAAGGAAACTTTTCATCCGTTTTAGTGTCCGATTTCGAAAATGTAATGCCTGTTTCTGCTGGAGTCGAAACCATTCCACATTCCTCATGTTTAAATCGTTGCAGTATTCTGTTAACATAAGGCTCCCTGCAAAAAGAGAACATCCACTTTTTAATGCATGACTTTTTTCTCTACATTCAAAATAAGATAATGCAAAAATAAAATAAAACGAGTAAAAAGGTTAAAGTCGGGCATGCCGACTATACAATACCCTACACCAGTCTGGATAAAAGCCAACTAATGTTTGGATCCGAAATCTGAATGGGTTAAAATGGGACTTGTGTCAAAATTTTCTATAATGTGAGTCAGCGAACCAAATTTCATTAAAATATCTTAATATTTGCGACCTGCAGTTTGTAACCAAGCTAATTTTGGGGGGACCTTTATATGGGCACTAGGTCTAAACATGGACCGTTGTTTACCAAAGTCAATAGGCTTCGTCCTTGGGCCAACATAGGTCTGTGTACCAAATTTCATTAAAATATCTTAATATTTGCGACCTGCTGCGTATAAACAATATAATTTTGGAGGGACCCTTATATGGGCACTAGGTGTAAACATGGACCGCTGTTAACTAAAATTAATAGGCTTCGTCCTTGGGCTGATATAGGTCGGTGTACCAAATTTCATCAAAATATCTTAATATTTGCGACCTGCAGCGTATAAACAATATAATTTTGGTAGGACCCTTATATGGGCACTAGGTCTAAACATGGACCGATGTTTACCAAAATCAATAGGCTTCGTCCTTGGGCCAACATAGGTATGTGTATCAAATTTCATCAAAATATCTTAATATTTGCGACCTGCAGCGTATAAAAAATATAATTTTGTGAGGACCCTTATATCGGCACTAGGTCTAAACGTGGACCGATTTTAACCAAAATCAATAGGCGTCTTCCTTGGGCCGACGTAAGTCGGTGTACCAAGTTTCACCAAGTACCTTAATATTTGCGACCTGTAGAGTGCGCACAAGAATGCATGGACAGACAGACAGACGGACATATAATATATCTAATTAAAATAATAGATAGCTACCTAGAGGATAGAGTATTGCTATATGAAACAAATGAGGGCGAAAGGCAATATAAAGTCTCTGCAGGGGTCCCACAAGGATCCATACTTGGACCCTTTTTATGGAATCTCATGTATGATTACCTCCTAAAATTGGAGCTGCCAGAAGGAGCCAAATTGGTGGGATATGCGGACAATGTCGCGTTAGTAGTAAACCAAACATCTTCAGCATTGGCAGAAATAAGGACAAACGATAGTCTTGTGCGAATAAATAGATGGCTGACAATAAACCACCTAAAACTAGCACCCAATAAAACAGAGGCTATACTGGTCACTAAAAGAAGAACTTTTACAGCACCAAAACTAAGGGTAGCAGGATATGAAATCAACTTCAGCAAAAGTTTGCGATACCTTGGAGTATTCCTTGACGAAAACCTCTCTTTTTATGATCACGTTGAAAGAGCATACAACAAAGCTTTAGGTACGGCAACTAGGTTAGCATATATTATGCCAAACTTACGCGGTCCAGGCCAAACCACTCAAGCTAATATCAGGAGTTGCATTTTCGCAAATGATGTATGGAGCTATAATTTGGGGTAACACAGCAAGAAACTCTTTATTGCTACTACGTAAGCTTGGAAGAGTACAGAGACTGTGCTGTATAAGAGTGATATCTGCGTATCGCACAATATCAACATCAGCGGCATCCGTACTTTCTGGTATACCGCCAATAGAATTGCAAGAAAAAGCGGAAATTTACAACGAAATGAAAATAAGATCAACAGGAGAAAATACAGAATTAAACGCAATAAGGGCAGAAGTAAAAAGGCAGGCAAGGATCCGCTTATATAAAAGATGGCAAACAAGTTGGGATGAGGACCCAAATGCCAGATGGACATATAAAATGGTACCCAATATAGAGCTATGGATGGAAAGAAAATACGGAGAAATTGATTTCTACCTATCACAAGCAATGACCGGCCATGGTAATTTTGCATATTATCTGAAGAGGTTTAAAATAAGGGAAAGTAGCATTTGCGATATGTGTGGTAACCATGAAGATGATGCAGAACATACGCTATTCCATTGCTAACATTGGGCTTCCAAGAGGGAAAGTTTAAAGGATTCCATTGGTTGTGAATTTAAACTATCCATATTTTTTGAAGTTATGATGAGTGGATCAGAAAATTGGAACAAATGCAAAAATTTTATTGAGCATATAATGCGGGAGAAAGGAAGAATTCAGGAAGTAAACAGGCTAAACTCTCAGCCTGATAGGAAGTAATGCTAACGCGGTACCGAATAGGTGGATGGAGCTGAAGGTGGTTTTAGTTGGTAAGAATCCGACATATCCTGTCATGGAATCTTATGGAAGATTTACACCTTCAAAAAAAAAAAAAAAAAAAAAAAAAAACAGACGGACGGACGGACATCGTTAAATCGAAATAAAAAAAATTCTGAGCCGATCGGTATACTATAAGGTGGGTCTAGGACCAATATTTTTTGGTGTTACAAACATCAGCACAAACTTATAATACCCTGACCACATAGTGGTGTAGGGTATAACAAATACAACAACACATAGCGACATGACGCACAAGCATAGTTTTCTACTGAAAAATTGTTAAATTTACAGTAGTATCGGATCTTTCCTATGACACGCACGTGTTAAATTCATTGATGGAAATGCCAAATTTTGAACTACTAACAGCTCCAGAAAAAACACAAATCAAAAATAAAAGTAGTTCAAATTTGGCATTTCCATCAATGAATTTAACACGTGCGTGTCATAGGAAAGATCCGATACTGCTGTAAATCTAACAATTTTTCAGTAGAAAACTATGCTTGTGCGTCATGTCGCTATGTGTTGTTGTATTTGTTTTATTTTATTTTTGTATATTATTTAATTGGTTCTAGATAAAATAGTCTTTCTTTTTGAAGTACTCCTTAATATTTTTGCTGGGCTGTTGATGAATTTTCAATTTCATTGTTTTTCTGCAAGTCTGAATCTGTATTCCAACAAATGACTCAGCAGGTCCATAAGTAATATTGAACTCACTATGCAATGCTTTAAGAAGATCTAGAATGAAAGATATATTATTTCCACATACCAAGCCATCATCTACATAAAGTGCTAAATATGTTGTAACTTCTTTCGAATTATAGTAAAATACACATAAATCTGCAGATGATTGAATAAAACCAAAATTGCATAGAAAATTCACTATTTGTTTATTCCACCGACGAGAAGCTTGTTTCAAACTATAAACACCCTTCTGGTTCTTGAAGTTCTTCGTGTTGTTGCAATACTTGCTGTTCATTACTTGCCATTTTATCAATTTCATTATTTGCTTCTCCTCTCTCTTGTTGTTTCACATTCATTTCAATTATTTGATTTACGTTTTCATCATGTTTTTCATTAAACATTATAGGTGTGTTTCTTTACTTTTTGGGTAAAGTTCGATAAAATGAGAGTAAGCACAAAATCCTCTCACAAAATGACAAAATTACCCAATAGTACAGGAACGCAAAAAACCACTTTTCTAGCCCAAAAACTTATTTCAAAGAATAATGTTAAACAGTGATGGGACTTGAAAAATTTTGTTTTGTGCCAAGTGTGTGACTAAAATGTGCCAAATGGGCCTTTATTGTGCCAAAACTCAATTTTCACTTAGAACCCGTGTTTTCAACTTTCATTTTGTAAATGCATTCTTATGGAATTAATTCTATCTTGAATTCTTATGGACTTGAATGATAAATTAAATTCATCCGGAATGCAGCCAATGAATGAATTCTTTAGGAATGGTTGCACGGAATGGTATACATATAAACATTTTCTAAAACTGAATTAATTTTTTCATGAATTAAACTTAAATTAATTCTTTCGAAGCTCTGATATAAATTTATAACATTTGAATTTTTAAAATTCTATGGATTAAGCACCGTAAGTTGTTCAGTTTTCACGTGAAAAAACTGTTATACTCCATATAAAAAAAAAATTATTTTTCACGACAATGAGTTTCACGTGAAAATTGTGCAAACTTAGTTTTCACGCAAATTTAATGTACAAGACTATTATTTTCTGGTGAAAAAGTGACATTTTGTGTTAATTGTGATTGTGGCTTTGTTATTAAATTAAAATATTGTTAATTTTTTTAACTTAAATTGCAATTTAAAGCATTTAAAGTCTGACAGAAATTTTTTCACGTGAAAAACAACTTACGGTGCTTTATTCGGTAATATCTTCGATGCTATTTTTTAGTTTTGCTTTATTCGAAAAGGTATTTTAATACCAATAAATGCTTAGAAACTAAAAATTAAAGAATTGTTATTTTTTAAATTTATTTTCTATTAAATTTTGTAGATAACCAAAATGTGCCAAAATAGTATCGGTTGTGCCATTGTACCAACCAATCTTAGATTGTGCCAAAAATCCCATCACTGATGTAAAAATACGTATAATTTCAGTTTGCAAATCGGCACATATAGACATATGTATTCGCATTTAAAAGTTGTTTTTGATTTTATTCAATTAATTTTAACAAAAAACCAAGTTTCTTTTGCTTATTTCTTTATTTAATTACAATTTTTAATTTAATTTCACAATTGTTTTTTGTTTATATTTGCATAAGCTGTTTTACCAAAGTTTACCCGAAGAAAAAGTCTGGGTAAATTTTGGTAAAAAGAGAAGTACTAATACACTCTCATTAGCGCTCTCATTTACCCAATTCTCGAGTACGGGAACGCTTTTGGGTAAATTTCGGTAACTTTGGGTAAATTTCGGTAACTTTGGGAATGTACGGGAACACACTGTATGTCTCTTCTAATGAAAACTTTTCTACTTTCTGGGTCATAAACACGATAAGCTTTACTTGGATCGTTGTATCCAACCATTATATATTTTATGGAATTCTTGTGAAACTTTGTCCGTTGTTCTTTTGGGATATGTACAAATGCTTCACTGCCAAAAATACGCAAATGACTAACAGCTGGCTTTTTGCCATACCATTTCTCGTATGGTGTACATCCTCCATACATGGTACTACTTAATTAGGTGGACTAATTAATTGATGATTTCATTATCATTGCATTGATATCAATTGTAAGGAAATTATTTTCATTACCATTTTTTTAATTAATGGTAATGATTCTAAAATTTAATTTCATTGATTAATGACAATGATTTTAAATTTCATTACCATTGATAATGAATAAATTAAAAAAAATAATTGCTATTGGCAGAAAAACGTAAAAATGGAGTAAAACTCGCTGAAATGGATGATGGAATATGCTCATTCAGGCTCATGCTCATTTGAAATTAAATATTACTTTCCATTCCATTGTTATTTCTATCCAGGTAAAGTTTAACGGAATGGAATGGATCCTCCTTAAAAAATTATGTTTTATAACTTCCCCGGCCAAACCCGTTGTTCGTTTTCATTTGTCTGAATTTTTTTTTAAACAAATGGTTTTTAATCAATTGTAATTAGTTTTTTTATACATTAGTGTAATTTCATTACCATTAGTAATGATTTTTCTAATAAAAAATATTTCATTACCATTAAATGGTAATGAAATTTTTTTCATTGTCATTAGTATGAACTAATGGTAATGAAATTTCAATGGTAATGAAAAATTCCCATGTATGACATCCTCCAATAACACTAGAAGCGGTTCTGTTTTTTAAATATACAGCTGTATTTGTTGCTTCAGCCCACAGGTTTATTGGCAAATTTCCACCATGTAGCCTTGATTTGGCTCGTGGAGTTGAAAGCTCGTGTTTAATTCCATTTTGAAGTAAAAAATTTCGTACCTTATCATTACAGAATTCTAGACCTCCATCTGAACGAAGCCTTCTAATAACATGACCATCAGCTCTCACATCGGCATAAAATGACATCAAATTGAATAGAACATCTGTTTTGTTTTTTAAAAAATATACGAAACAAAATCTAGTCATCTTTTAACAACATAAAATAATTTTCTCCATTTATTGAAGACGTACTCATTTTACCACATAAGTAAACGTGAAACACTTCTCCTGGTCTAATTGCCCGCGTGGCTTGATCTTTTGGGAAACTTTTTCTATGTCGTTTGCAATATGCACAACCCTCACAAAGTGGCATATATTTCTTGTCACTAACATTTCTTATATTTATTCCACTCACCGTTTTGTTATTAATCATTTCTTTAAGAGTTTTATAATTGACATGCCCAAATTTTTCGTACCAGCATTTCAATGATTCTGCAATTGCTACATTCAAGAAAGCTGATAAAGGTCTTAAATCCATTTTGTATTAACCTGCTTCACGAGTACTATTCACAATTGTACTACTGCCTTTCTTGAAACAAATTCGAGTGCCACCTTCTTTAAAAATGACGTCCATACCTTTTTCCGTTGCTCTTGATACAGACAGGAAATTTTTGTCCAGATCTGGAACTAATAACACGTCCTTAATAGTATGTGTTGGACCGTATACTCGACTTCTAACTTCAATATCGCCAATGCCTTCAACAACTAGCTTATGGCCGTCTCCAACTCCGACATAATAATCTCCTGTTTTAAAATTACTTATTTCCTTAAATAGCTCCCTCTGAAAAGACATGTGATCTGTAGCTCCAGAATCTGCATAGAAAACATTTTTAGATTTTTGTTGTTGTTTTATAGCTTGCAAAACAAACAATTGCGAATTGTTATTAGCTATTTCACTTCTTCGTTCATTCGCCTCGCGTTGAACCATTAGTGAGTGTATACGATGGTTTGCATTTGGTTAATTACGTTGGTCACTCGCCTTTTTAAAACACTCTCTTGCCCAATGACCCTTCTTATGACAGTAATTACAGCTCCCATTTCGTTTTAAATTTTGGTTAAATTTTCTGCCGTGGTTGTTGTTATTTGTTTTATGATTTTTGTGGGTACTTACTGTGAATGCTGATTTTGGTGTGTTGTTGTCGCTTATATCAGCTGTGCGCAAATTAAGCAGGGATTCCTCAATAACTAAATGATCGGTTAATCTCTCCAAAGTTTGTTCGTTTCTTGGAACAGCATACCAGACAGTTCTTACATGGTCGTATCTAGCAATAATCATTGGTTCCTTTTGTTCTAGATCTATGTCTTTCAAGTCAAAGACTGAAAGACATAGAACATATATTTGCCACAAAGTTTGCTATGCTCTCTTCTTCATCCATCTTGCAATTAATAAATTTTTCGATAAATATTTGCGCCGATTGCTCACATCTGAGCTGCAGTATTGCAGTCAGTCAGATATTTTAATTGATCCAGCATTAACTCTCTCATGGTAAATGCTTGTGCTTCAGCATCTTTCTCATCCCATGCCTTCTGGTTGGTTGCGGGTCGTAATTCAGTTCCCAAAATATAAGGTTTCAACTTGTTTTCTGCCATGTATATCTCCATTTGCCGGCGCCATAATTGGTAATTTTGTCCATCAAACCGATGCAAGTTGTATATTTTAGACTCAGACATATTCTTCTGACTACTGACAGTTGGTGTTACTTGTTCAATTGAAGCTTCTTCCTCGACCAAACTTTGTTGTATAATTGAATCTTGATGTAATACAGAGTCTTCTTCAATCAATTCTTGATTTAATTCTGAATTTCCAGAAGTTTCCTTCGAAATGTTCATAAGACTTTTAATTTAAAATTAGTATATGTATATTTTCAGCAAAATAAGCTTAAATATTTGCAGACTCTGGGCCCATAACCTTTTGAAAATAAAAATGTATTTGTTTAAATAATATTCTATTTATGATTAATTCAGATTTTATTTATATTCAATATTTTACAACGTGTTACTGAGATGAAATTCAAAAAGGAAGTAAATTGTCAAAACTATATAAGAATAAAAATAGAAAAGAGAATTCAGATTAACGGACATAAGTGACAATATTACAATAAATTGTTGCCAGATTTATGAATACAATTAATATTTAATTATATGTTTTCCCTCACATTCCAAATATTTTATTGAGAGCGTTATTTTCAACAAAAACTATTATCAATTTTTAACTGACAAAACGTAAAAAAACGATTTTGTGGTTTGTTTTTCCATATTTGAAAGTTGTTTTTTTTTTGCTTGGATTTTCAAAAAACTACACCATACACAACAGACACGTTCATATTTTTATTGGCTATGTTTGTGTGTATGAGTAAAGAATTTCTTGTAATTTGATTTGAAATAATTTTGTATATAAACAAACTATTTTAACAAAAAGAAAACCGAAAATATTTGCATTTTTTGTTTTAAAACAGAAAACAACGAAATTATTTAAATTATTTTTTCAAAAAATAGAAATCTAAAAATAGAATATGTGACTGAAAATAACTACTCCTACAGACGATACATATTTTTTCTGGTTTGTTTTTTATTGGTTGATAAAAAAAGTTAAACAATATGTTTCAATGTATTTTAATTGATTCAATTGAAAACAAACTTTACCTATTACTTTTTAAATAAACCTCAATCGGTTATGGAAAATATATTGTGAGTGTAGTTATAGATATATAAATAAAATTCCAAAAAACCTATTATTTTTTTTTTTAATCGAGCATAAAGCCTGATTTCAAATGCTGGAGTATCCCACTATGCAGAGTTGATAATTGTCTTTTCCTTTTTGGATTAACATTTTCTTTGTATCATGTGGATTAATGTAGCATTGTGAACCCAGCTTAAGAATCCAGCTTTTTCAAAATCGACAACTAAATAATTTTTTTTAGCAGTGCTGATTGAACTACTTACTCTTTTAATTTAAACAATACTCATAATCGTTTTTTAAGTTGTATAAGTACTATTTAGTTAACAGTTTTATATAAAACTGATAAGTGTTTGTAAATTTAAGGGGGTTAAATACTGCAACAACAGAATTTTAAGGGTCATATTTAAACGGTTGTCAAAAATTCAAATAACAATATCTTTACTATATTATTCTTTTATTTAAAATATATATTAGCTGTGTTTGTGCGGCAAGCTATCAACGTTGGCTTATGTCATTCCCATACAAATTTGACATTAGAAATTTTGAGAGTTAACACTAAACGTTGACTAATGTCAAATTTATATGGGAATGACATAAGCCAACATTGATAGCTTGCCGCACAAACACAGCTATTATTGTAGTATTTTCAAAAATTATTTCTGTTATATTTCTCCAACCACAATCGCCAGGGTTGCCACTTCAATATTAGCCTTTTTTAAAAAAGGGAAAATCGGCTGCCCCTGTACAGCCTTCATTAATTATTGGAAAATAAAAATGTAAAATGATTCTTAATACCAGATAAATTCTCTAGTCCCTATCGTGGCCCGATTTTTATTTTAAAAAAATTTTTTTAACAAAGTTGCCACACAAACTTGAAAAATCCAAAAAAGGCAAAAAAAACAATTTTACTTGGGAATATAAAATTTATTTGACTGAAATTCAAAACAAGGGCCACGATAAGGACTACAGTTTTTTGTTGGCTACGAAAGAAAAAACCGGGTCGAAATTGGTTAACCCACCTGGGATGTACAGTGGCAGCCGATTTTGAATTCATGGTTACGAGAAAAACGCGTTTGAAGTCTAAAGTTAATTTTAAGCTAAGAAAACAGCAAAATTTCTAAAAATTGTAAATGAAGAAAAGTTATATCTCCTAGCTTGCTACATGTCCACCAAATTTGTGGCGAATCGGTTAATGGGTATTTGATATATTAAACCTAATAGTCTTAAAAACGATGGTAGATATATAATTATACATAATGCTACACATATTATTTTGAAAAATCCTATAATTTTGTACAGTTTTTAATTTATTTCGCATTTTTTTTCCATTTTTATATATATTGATTACTTTTATAACTTATATTAAGCCATCAGCACCTGCCCCATATGACGTGTCTTCAACATCCATCAAGGAATCGTCATTGGCTTTTCTTTGCAATTTTACATCTTTTGATAAAGTACTTATCTTTTTATTCTGCCCTGTTTTAATATATACGATTTATAATAAAAATAAGTTAATAAAAATGCAAACAAAAAGTGTTACACGCAAATTTACCACATAGAGTTTTACTTTGGGACTAAAACATATTTTACAAAAAAACATGTGAAAATTTAATTTCATATAATTTTTTATTGAAATTTTCGGAGCATATAGACAAATAAAATATAAAAAAATTCGAAAACAAAAATTTTCCTAGAGTCGATAAGGAAATTAGTGCGAATTTGGACATTTGTTTAGTAAAATTCAAAGCAATTTGGCTTTATCCTACCATAAGCTTATATCGCTGGCAAGCCTTGTTTAATTTCTATAAAAAAAAACAATAAGGGTGTATGCAAGTGAAAAATTAAATAAATGTTTACATTAAACAACCTTATTTACATAATTTGTTTAAGGATAATAAAAAAAAATGTCAGGCAAAGACAAAAGAAACCAAAAAGCGATATTTTAAAAGTTTTAAAGCAAACAGATACAATTTATTGTAGTTAAAAAGTTTATTAAAGGAAAAGCCAACAAAAAATTTAAAGAAAAGATTTCTACAGCAATAGTTATAATTATGGCAAGTTTTTTCTGGCATATGCCATTAAATTCCATTTTTGCCATTTTTTCAGCCATTTGTCTATTTTTTTTAGACTTTTCATTAAAAAAAAATGCTAAAAAATGCAGTAAAAACTAAATCTTTGTAAATAATTTTTGAAAAAAATTACAAAAAAACCATATTTTTTAATATTTATTAAAATTACATTTTTTTTTTTAATTATACAAATATACGGCGAACGCTCTTAAGCAGTTCACCGGTAAATTCCTTCATTATTGTATTTTTGTTAAAAAACATTCAGAAAACATTTAAATCAACTATTATACTTTTAAATTTTTGGAATAAGCGTGCCATTTTTGTGTTTTTTTCGTGCCATTTTTCCTGCCAATTTCAACCTTTTTTGTGCCATTTTAAACTTTCCCTGGGTATAATATACATATAAAATTAAATACCAGTATCTTATACATTACCTGTAATTTTAAATGTTTAGTTGTATGTAAAACAAAAGGAATTAGTTTCTTTTTTTTTAATTTTTCTCCTTTAACAAATTTGCAGATCGTTTTAGGAGTGGATGTTTCAATTTCTTCTCTCAGATTTCTAACTAAAGCTCAATAAAGGGAGTTCATTTATTTGCGCTTAAGGCCCATTTATATCATATTTTAATCAAGAACTATAAAATGATGTACATATATAAAAAACTATTACATTCGTTAGGAAATATATTTTACATTTAAACTTTTTAGCCTAAGGTGTGTACATGTAAATTACAAAAAGCATCTCATTAGCAAATTCGGCCTTACACCATTAAGGTCGGCTAACTTATCTAAAAGAATTCTTATTTTAACACTATTTAGAGTTGTCTTGATGAAAATTTTACTCTTGGTTAAGGTATTGAAGTTGGTCTTTAACCTTAACCACAAATAAAATTGGCATTAAAATGACTCTGGATAGTCTTAAATTGAGCGCACTTTTAGATAAGTTAGCCGACCTAAATAGATATTTTTAGTTTCGGATTTATAGCTGACTGTTTTCGTACTAGATATGATAGGGAAGATTTTCTTACAAATCCATCTAAGGATAAGTCCGCTCAGGAGGGGAACATACTTTCCAAATTTTAAGTTCCTATCTCCATCAGTTTGAGCTGTGTGCTTAATTGGAACCAGTTTTCTCTTTTAAACATACTTTTTACCACTTTGTTATTAGTAATTTCAAAAAAAAATTTTATGAGAGTTAAGCTATACTAGAGGGAAACATTTTAAGTTTCAAATTTCTAGCCAAAGGATTTGGACAACCCGTTAAGGGGGAGGCTTTTTCTCCTTTGAGCCCCAATTTTTTACCATGTTCCTTTCGAAAATCCCAACAAGGCTTATGAGTTAATTAAAGCTTCTAGCTCCAGAGATTTGAGATTATTAATGGGAGCCATTTTTCTCTTTTAACCCTATCGAGAACAGGGTCTTGCCAGACTTTTCTTTTTTTGGATTTGGTGGCTTTTTAATATAACCCTTTCAGACCCAACCAGCTTGCAAAAATTTATTGATTTTATAACTTTAAGGTAAAATTGAAATAAAACTGTTAAACTTTCCCAATGTCGATTTATATTTTATGAAATATAATTTAAGTAAAATTGTAATTGCAACTTTTTATCCAAATAAACCTATTAGTATTGAAAACATTTGTAATTTTAAGAGAAAACATCACATCTCACAATCGTGTATGCTGGGTCTCAAAGGAATAAGCGGAAATATATCTTTATTAAAACTTATTGAATTTTTCCATAAAGATGCAAAAAATATAACAAAATGATTGCCTTCTACCTCTAGGCGTGGAAATAGCCCCCAAAAATTATTTTGTATACAAAAGACCCATGAGATCTGGCTTGACCAACATTTAAAAGTATTTTTTTTTTATAGAGACGCAACACTTAGGAAATTCTTCCTATTAACGTGTTGATTTCTTTGGAAAGGGGATAGAGAAGAGAGGTAAGGTGATGAAAGGTGAAAAGCTTTAAATATAGCAACATTGTAATTGCGCGAGATATTGATTCTTAGATATCTTCCCGGGATTGCCGGGAATCCCGTCCTTTTTTCAATCCCGAAATCCCGGGAATTTTCTGCAGGATTTCCCGCGATTTTTTTTATTCTTTTACAGAAGTTTTAGCTATTATATATTGCAATTTTGGAAGCTAAATAAATTTAAATTTGAAGCACTGATTTGAAATTAATTTAAATAAGAAATATTTGAAATCAAAAAATGCGACTTACAATTTTGTAAACTGAATTAGTTTAAAAAAATATTATTCAGGCCAAAGTGTTTTTGGATGTCATTTGAATTTGGTTAAATTAAACCTAAAACAAATTTTATTAGCCATTACCAAGTTTACCAACAAAAATACTCGAATTTGAGAAAAAGTTTTTCTTTAAAATGGTGATCTTTGTTCAAACAAAACAATATATACAAGACTTCAACATCCGTATCACAGTTCCAAATACCTCTAAAGAAACTAGGCATCAAAAATGATTAATATTTTAGAATTTTCAATTGAGTATTTTGAGGTTTTTTCACTTCAAATAATTTTATTTAAATTTCAACCGCTATTCCTTTATTTCAATTGTATTTTTTAAATACTATCCCAACAGACAAATCGTTCCGTTTACGTACCGTTTTCGGTCCGTCATAAACGGAATCCAACTCCGTTTACGTACCGTTTTCCGGATCCGTATACGGACCAGAAAACGGATTTTAAGGAACATCGAAACTGATTCGAATCCGTTGAAAGTCTACCAATGACGGACCGTTATGTCGTGTAAAAAACTGACAAGTCCGTTGAAAGTCCGTCATTGACGGACCGTTTACGGACCGTTGCGTCGTGTAAAAAACGGACAAGTCCGTTGAAAGTCCGTCAATGACGGACCATTTACGGACCGTTATGTCGTGTAAACGGGGTGATTCCGGACCAAAACGGACTGTATATCTATCTAAATAGACTAATTTTGAGTAAATTTTTTTTTGATTTTTAATAGATTTATTAATAATGATATTATTTACATTTACACTATATGCAGCAGATCAGTTTAGCTCTTTATTTAGCGCATCAATTCACAATAGTCACCCATAATAAAATCGATCATCTACATGCAAAAGAAAATATAAATTAGTTATGGTATAATTGATTGTATTTACGATGGTGTTTTACTCGAAACAACAACAATTTACACACAATTTTGGAAAAATTGGGTAGACGCGTTAACGTACGTGGAACGGAGCTTTTGTTTCAAAAAAAACGATCTTACACAAACCATTGTAAAACACGCACTAAATTTTATTAATCTTACCATATATGTATGCGACTTGAAGTAAGTTAATTGATGATGTATTGGACCTATTCCATCTAGCGCCACCAATTTCTCGCCACAGAAAGTTTTTAAAATAATTTAATTGTTTTTATTTTGAAAACAAATTAAAATCAATTAAGTCCATATTTTATGTTACGGGAACGGAGTTAAAACGTATTGTGTTCGAAAATCCGATTACACGGTCCGTTAATGTGCCGTATACGTACAAGCTGTGACGGATACGTGTATTACGGACCGTTAATGTGCCGTAAAAGCCGGATTCATGATTCCGTAAGTGCCGGAGAGTCCGTAAAAATGTTTCTTGGGATGCTTTTTCAAATTATTTTGGATTTCTTTATATATTAATTTAAAAGTCAACTATGTAAATTAAATAATTTATTTTTATATAGTTGTGACATAAAAAATTTCTATTCACAAAATACCAATTAAAGGTAAAAAACTATTTCATGAATGTTTTTCGTTCAATTTGAAATCAAGTATTATCAAATTTTCCTTTAAATTATTTTCAAATTAAAAGAGACATGATAAAATTTCTACAAGTAAATTTCATGGAATAAAAATTTAAAAAATTTGATAAGGCCAGCAGGATAGAATACATATTTTCGGGTCCTGCTACAAACCCATCCTCAATATTCTATGCCTTTATGGGTTAAGAATTGATGATGATGATGAACATCAACGAAATTCTAACAAAGATATTTCTGTTATTGCTGTTTTTGCTTTGAACTTTAATCCTTAAAGTATCGCAGCTGCTTCCTATGGAGTTCAACTCTGATCGACAATTTATGAAACACAGATTTATGAACGACAACGAGCTGTTAATTTTACGTGCATATTATAATTATGTTTTTATCATAAATCCATGTTGATAGTAAACAATTAGGCATGCATATTAAATTATATTTTTCACTATATCTAGTGTGTTAAGATGAATAAAATATTATAGTGTCGATTTTTATAAAAAGATTTAAGAGAATTTCCCTAATAATTTGTGTGAAAAATACTCACTCCTAAACTTTTTTATAGAATAATTCTATACGAATTCTTTTGAAAATCTGCATAGAAACATAAACATTAGAGTTGTCCAAAAGAACATGAAAGTTGGAATTCGCGATCTCCACAATGTTGCCCCTATTCTTTAGTGTCTAAAAACTCTCTGTGCCAAATTTCAGCTAAATCCGCTTTTAGTTAGTGGTAGCAGAAAATGCCCAATAAGCACGTAGGTTTTAAAAATTCAAGTGCTTTAAATTTTGCTTGAAGTAAAGTATATTTCAAATTCTAGCACTTGTTTTTTTAACAAAAATATTTCAAACTTGAATTTTTGTTTCCCTTTTGCTGGAGTATGCTATTGAAATAAAATGTAATAAAAGTTGAATTCAAGCCTTGAAACTGGAAAACAGGGCTGGAATTGAACTTGATTTCAACTTGAATTCCAGTGAAAATGTTTATAGGGTGTTATCTTTTAAGAATTAATAATTTGTCTCTACAGTAATTTATACAAAAAGTAGGGTTGATTTTAAATTGAATTATTTCTTAATCTGTACGCTATTATTTAACAATTTTTTTTAAATCTATTCTTAATTAACGCGAAGAAAAGGAATCAAAAAAAAATTAAAAAATTAAGTAACTTTTAAGTAATTCGAGGTTTTTTTTTTAAATTATAGAAAAAAATACATATTTTAGTTAAAATTTCCAAATTTTCCGAAAATATGTAATTAAAAATTCAACTTGTTTTTGCCTTGTATACGCAAATTTCTCAAATCTGATCTTTATTTTAACGAAGATTATGAATCAGCACTGGGCGCTGTGGTGTAATGGTTAGCGCGTTGGACTGTTACACGTGAGGTTGCGGGTTCGAGCCCCAACCAAGGCAACATCAATTTATGAAAAATAGTAATATGTATGAGTTTTTTCTATCCCTCATACATATCGCAGCGATCTCCTTCGGTGCTCCCATAGCACTTAACCCCACCAAAGTAAAATAATATAACAGGGCTATGAACTACAAAGCTTCAACAAAGTTCGCCAACTTACCATCAGATGGCGCGCAACAACTGTTCTAAAATTCAACATCTCGCGCAATTACAGTGTTGTCATATTTGAACCCTTCATCTTTCACCACCTTTCAGTTCTTCTCTATCCCCTTTCCAAAGGAAGCAACACGTTAATTAATAGGAAGAATTTCCTGAGTGTTGCTCCTCTTTAAAATAAAAAAAAAAATAAAATAAAAATTTATGAATTATACGCGATTTTTGAAAATTTATAAAAACTCAAATTTTTTGAGGTATTTTCCTAATTACCTGTAAACGGTGTTATCGAAAAATCCAATTTGAAATACTTTTACAATTTACTTACCACGGGCCTTCATTATATATAACGCTGATTTTAATTTAAAAAGGATAAGAGATATACTTGCAAATTAACTTAAAATTTGACTTTTTTTAATATTTCGCTATTATTTAGCTTGCTATAATTTTATTGCTACCAAAAACCCTATCTCACATTCCACAGATACATATTAATGCAAATAAGAAATTTTCATAGTCGTAAATATAAGAAAACATCCTGATCAAAATTGAACATTTTCTGTATAAAATTTTCGAATTTCGGCTAATCCGCGACTCTGATTTCAATTTTGATTTCATATTCGTAATGTACACTTAAAAATATATTAGATTTGATATGTCGCAATCGTAATAATTATATTTAATTTTTCTAATTTTTTACATTATTTTTAATTAATTAAAAATAATAGAACAAGTACAACCTCGAAACTTCAATTGCGATGTGCTACCTCTAAAGAAGGACCAGTCTAATAGACATACATAGAAATATGTAAAAATAGACATTTTTGGATTCCTTATTTAAGAAATAGTTAGCAAAAATTCTGACTATAAAACTGGCCCGACACAAGAAAGAAGGGGAAAAATTAAAATACCCGTGTCTTTCACTTTTTTCTATATAAATTCGTTTAACCGTTTAAACCGCGAATAAATATTTAGTTAATATATTTCACTTTAAAATTAAGACGGCCTTCCATATAAATATATTACCTAAATATTGTAGTAATTCGCCATTTAAACTGTTAAAAAAATTGAATGAAAATAAACCATTTTTAGAAATAAAACGAAAAAATTTGTTTTCATTTTTAAACTTATGACCTCAAGCCGAATATAGAAAAACCCCATTACACAACAACAGTAAAGGTCAACTATGAATTCTTAACAAAAATTAATTTATTATAAATCTACCTCACATCTTATTGCATTTGGTATGCTGAATACGAATTTGATATCCATTGGCTGGTCTTTGAAATATGGTAATTTTTATCATATTAGTAAATAGTGGTTTCAAAAAAAAAATTGTAATATATATGGGGGATTTTATGTCAAGTGACCCAACTTTTGAAATCGATGACTTCCGATTTGAATGAAATTTGCACCAAGTTAGTCCTATTGGGTAGTAGTTTAGATACAAATTTTCAACAAGATCGGTAAAAAAGTTTCTGAGTTAGAGGGTGTCACAATTTGACATTTTGGCCAAACAGGTGTTCTTTCTCATCCATGTAACTTATTACCTATTGGTGTAATCAAAATTTGTCACAAACAAATTATATAGCTATTTCTGCAATCTTTCGAAAAAAAATTTTTTTTTAATTATAAAATTTTTTTTCAATATTTTTTTGAATTAAAACTTTTTTTTTTATTTTTTTTAAAATGGTACTTTTTTTTTTTTGCTGAAAAGAAAGCTTAGTAGGTCTTTTCCTTTAAGGTAGTTTTGGTCGCTTAGTGGGATAAGAGTGGGATATGTACTAAAAAAAATAATTTCTAATTCAAGAGGAAAATATGAGGTCAATCAGAGCATTTTGCGAATTAACGATTGTGCAAAAATTAGCGGGCAATTTTATGCATCCACTATTTTCGTAGACAGCAACTTTTCCATCGCCGATATCTAATAACTGGTTTGAGAATGTGTTAGCAGATGGATCTTGAAATTTTATGAAATTCTGTATGTGTATTTGGTAGATATGTATGAGAATAGGTCGATTTTCTGACACGGGAACAGGCGACATACCATGCGAAAAACATGGATTTTCAAGGTTAATGCCGCATTGTTTATTTTCATTGCAAATCCATTCGTTCCCCGTTCTGTTTCATTTCGTTCCACATTCCATTCAATTTCGTTCTCTGTTTCATTGCCATTTTCTAGAGTTTCAATTCCACTCGTTCCTCGTTCAATTTCCCCGTTCTTTCCCGAAAGTGTTAAAAAAAAGTGTTTAAAAAAAATGGTCGTAAACCAACACTATATTACTTTCCTTAATAAAAATGTATGTTTAAAAACAAAAAAATAAAAAAAAGTGCGCGACAAATTTTCTCTCCCGAAATAGTGTTAAAAAAAGTGGGCGTGGACAAATTTTCTTTCCCAAAAGTATGTTAAAAAAATGTTTCCACAAAAAAAGTGTTTCCACAAAAAAAAGTGTTTCCAAAAATAAAGTTTCCACAAAAAAGAAGTGTTTCCACAAAAAAAGTGTTTCCAAAAAAAGTGTTTCTACAAAAAAAAGTGTTTCCACAAAAAAAAGTATTTCCACGAAAAAAAAGTATTTCCACTAAAAAAAGTGTTTCCACAAACAAAAAAGTTTCCACAAAAAAAAAAGTTTCCACAAAAAAAAAGTGTCCCAAAAAAGAAGTGTTTCCACAAAAAAAAGTATTTCCACAAAGAAAAGTGTTTCTACAAAAAAAAAAAAAAATGTTTCTTCCAAAAAAAGTGTTTCCACAACACAAAAAAAGGTGTTTCCACAAAAAAAAAAATTCAGATGTGATAAATGAGATAGTATGAGATTAGATTAGGTTAATGCTATAAGTGCTGCCTGGTTGTCATAGTAACGCCAAGGCCTGGTTGTCATAGCAATAATAAAAATAATAATACAGTAAAACTCGATTAGTACGAACTCGAATAAGACGAACTAATTTGAAAGTCCCGACTTTTGGGCAACAATTTCAATAAAAAATATCCGTTAATAAGAACTCGCTTAATCCTAGAACACTAATGTTAGTCGATTCGACTAACAGCACTTACATTTTTGTGTACAGCTTTTTTCTCGATTTACCGATCGGTATAAATTCTCTTGTATTCTCAGTCAAAGGTGTTCTCTTGTTCTGAATGGTCACATTGTTGCAGTAAGTGTTGCAATTTTTTAGTCATTTAGCAAAATGTTGGTCGATTCGACTAATGGATAGTGTTACTAGTTCTTATTTATTTATTTATTTATTTATTTATTTATTTATTTATTTATTTATTTATTTATTTATTTATTTATTTATTTATTTATTATTTTCAACAATTGGTCTCAAGAGTATTTGTTATTAATATAAATTTTATACTAATAGTTTTAAAAAAAATTAAATTTGTAAATTGATTTCAATTTAAAATAAAACCAACTGTCAACGATGTAAAGATTTTTTGGTGGTTCAAATATAGATATTTAAAAAGTCGATTCGACTAATAACATTGTGAGACAAATGGTAGGGGTCAGTGATCGGGAAGGGTTCAAACTACCGGGGAAAGTTATATCGGTAAAAAAGAAGTTATACGTGCACCGGCGTTTCCCTGGGTCACCCCTAGGAATCGAGATATATCGATTTGACCTTTGGTGGTCTTTTTTTTGACATAACTCGAGAACCACTAGTCCGATTTTGCTCAAACAATTTTAAACAATTCTTTTAATCTGTTCATATAACGTTTTTCTATATACTCAACAGTTTTGCCGGTAAAAATAAATGTATGAAGAAAAAAATATTTTTTAAACTGAAACATTTCTTGTACTATTTAATAGAAAACGTGTCTAAAAATATTGCTAAAGCTACTAAAAATTAATTAAAAATGGTGGGGGGAGGAATGCTTAATCTGAGTAAGTTAATAACAGCAAATGTAAGACTCCCTGTGCGGTCAGTTGTGGTAAGAGTACCTGTCCCGTGACCGGTGAAAATAGGACCGGTCTGAAGGAACCCGCCATGTGACCCGTCTCGTGACCGGTGAAAACAGGACCGGTCTGCATGGACCTGTCCTATTACTAGTGAGAACAGGACCGGTCTGAAAGTACCTACCCAGCGACCTTTCCCGTAACCGGTGAAAACGCAACTGGTCTTAAAGTATCAGTTCTGTGACTGGTGAAAAGAGTACCGGTCTGAAAGTACCTGTCCCGAGACATGTGCAAATGGGACTGAACCAGTGGTACAAATATTAGAGTTGTCGATTATTCGGGTTTTTATTTTGATCGATTAACCCTTATATGCCTGAATTGTAATGGCAGGGAATTTTCCGGCCAAACTTCATGGAAATATAGACCTATGCCAAAGAAATATTTTTATTATTTTTACAGCTTTGCAGCAACCCCTAGCGTAGATATTGGGAATTAAAGTTCGATCGTTAACATCCCAGCAAAAATAAATGGAATGACTTCTAAATGAATCACTTCCTTTATTACATCACAAAGAATTACTCCCTTAGGAATGGGTTTTAAACAACATCTAATGCTGCAATAAATATATGCTAGTCAGAAGTTCTTTTTCATGGGTGATAAGAAGTTAATATTTTGTATGGGGGTTGCATAGGAACGTGCTATTACACAAATCAGAAGGTTGCGGGTTCGAATCCCACCAGATCGAAAAAAAAATTTTGGAATTTTTTTAAACAATTAATAATTTTTTGTATTTTTCACTGTAAATTTTTTATTTTTTTCTATTTTGTACACTCAAAAATTAATTTTTGAAACGATTTAAAATTTTCTTTTTAATTATACCCTACAACACTATGTGGTCAGGGTATTATAAGTTTGTGCTGATGTTTGTAATACCAAAAAATATTGGTCCTAGACCCACCTTATAGTATACCGATCGGCTTAGAATTTTTTTTTATTTCATTGTTATGATGTCCGTCTGTCCGTCCGTCCGTGCGTCCGTCCGTCTGTCTGTCTGTCCATGCATTCTTGTGCGCACTCTACAGGTCGCAAATATTAAGATATTTTAATGAAACTTGGTACACCGACTTATGTCGGCCCAAGGACGACGCTCTATTGATTTTGGTGAACATCGGTCCATGTTTAGACCTAGTGCCCATATAAGGGTCCTACCAAAATTATATTGTTTATACGCTGCAGGTCGCAAATATTAAGATATTTTGATGAAATATGGTACACCGAGTTATGTCGGCCCAAGGACGAAATCTATTAATTTTGGTGAACATCGGTCCATGTTTAGACCTAGTGCCCATATAAGGGTCCTACTAAAATTATATGGTTTATACGCTGCAGGTCGCAAATATTAAGATATTTTGATGAAATTTGGTACACCGACTTATGTCGGCCCAAGGACGACGCCTATTGATTTTGGTGAACAGCGGTCCATGTTTAGACCTAGTGCCCATATAAGGGTCCTACCAAAATTATATTGTTTATACTCTGCAGGTCGCAAATATTAAGATATTTTGATGATATTTGGTACACCGACTTATGTCGGCCCAAGGACGAAGCCTATTGATTTTGGTGAACATCGGTCTATGTTTAGACCTAGTGCCCATATAAGGGTCCCCCCAAAATTATATTGTTTATACGCTGCAGGTCGCAAATATTAAGATATTTTGATGAAATTTGGTACACAGACGTATTTTGGCCCAAGGACGAAGCCTATTGATTTTGGTGAACATCGGTCCATGTTTAGACCTAGTACCCATATAAGGGTCCCCCCAAAATTGGCTTGGTTACAAACTGCAGATCGCAAATATTAAGTTATTTTAATGAAATTTGTGTGAGTCAGCGCACCATAGAAAATTATAGAAAATTTTGACAAAAGCCCCATTTTAACCCATCCGAATTTCGGATCCAAACATTAGTTGGCTTTTACCCAGACTGGTGTAGGGTATTGTATAGTCGGCATGCTCGACTTTAACCTTTTTACTCGTTTTTTTATTTTAATTTAATTAAAAAAAAATCATCATGCATCGTGTGGGGTTTGAACCCACACTCGTTGGCATTTCAAGCAGACGCTCTACCCCATATGCTATCGCTTGTTATAACCCTACGGGGAATGGGACCGGTCCCAGATGACACGCAGGATAGGTCCCAAGGGGGCGGAGGTCTTTTTGTTTGAAAGAGACATATCACTTTAAAATGGCGTTGTCATTGGAAATGACCAATTGCCACATTTTAGACACCTTGTGACATTAAGGTGGTGTGTCTAAAAATAGCTTTTCAAATAAACTAATAAAAAATTAAGAATTAAAAATAATCTACTTGGCGTCGAAGTAGGGCTCGATAACACAACCCCGTGCTTGTAAGGCAAACGCTCTACCGTCTGAGCTAATGTTGCTTATGCGTGATATCTGGCTGATGGTAAAGTTATATATTTTTCGTTTCAGTTCAAATTAAAAAGAAAAAACAAACACTACAAGCAAATAAAAAAAAATGGAAAAGAAAAAAATAGAAAAGAAATCAACACTAACACACACACAAATATAGTGGAAGTGCCTTCATTATGCCCCCGATTGACCAGTCACGGGAGAGGTCCTTTAATGGCAGTTGACTCATTTTTTGCGTTGGCCATAATTAAATTAAAAAATCAATTAATAATTAGAAAATTACCTCAAAAACTCTGAGAATATAAATAAAAATTTAAAAAATTACCGTTAAGTTAAAAAGAAAATTAAATGAAATACCAATTGTTAAAACTAAAACAGCTTTAACATTAAAAAAAGTTGAAAATACAAAACTTAAAATTTTTTAGCAAAAAATTATAAAAATTTAAAATAAGAGCTAAAATAAGCAAATCGTAAAAAAATAAAGTTCAAAATAAATAAAAGAGTAAAATAAATAAAAAAATATTTTAAAAAATATGCCGCGAATTTTATTTTTTATTTCGGTATCGGTTAAGTTTTTTAAAAGCAACAGTGAAAGTAACGAATCAGAAAATACTTAGGAAACTAATTCATTCTCTTTGGTTAATATTTGTACTAATTTATTAATATGCCTTCGGTTGACCGGTCACGGGATAGGTCCTTGGAGGGCAATTGACTCCTCATTCCCCGTAGGGAACTGATAGCTGACTTTTATCAGTCTTGTTTAGTAAATTGATTTTATCTCAGGGTTGGCAGGCAATACTGCTAAAACACCGTTATCGATTCAAAACCCTTTCAACTGACTACCTTTACCCCTAAAATACCGTTACCGAAATACCCGGAATACCGTTATCCTTAAAATACCGTTACCGAAATAATTGAAATACCGTTATCCTTAAAATACCGATACCGATATAAATGAAATATCAATACCCTTAAAATACCGTTACCGAAACAAATGAAATATTGTTGTCCCTAAAACACCGTTACCGTTATTTTTAATTTTCTTCTTTTGCTAATTTCAAGTGGTTATTGAGTATTTTTTGTACATTAAGTTGATAAATTGGTTCTGTTTTTATTCTAGTTCGTTTTTTGTACAAAAAAATTGCGGGATGCATCGAAATAACTGACTACCGTTACCCTTAAAATACCGTTACCGATATAACTGAAATACCGTTAACCTTAAAATACCATTACCGAAATAACCCAAATATCGTTATCTTTAAAATACCGTTACCGAAATAACTGAAATACCGTTATCCTTAAAATACCGATACCGAAATAAATGAAATAGCGTTACCCTTAAAATACCGTTACCGAAATATCATAAAATATCGTTACCCTAACGATAACTGCATTCGTTTCGGTTACCATCCATGTTTTATCTTCATTTCTTTCATTTTTTATTAACAAAAAAAACATTGAGTAGGGAACATAAAATATTTTGTAAACACGAATTGCACGAATGTCAACACGAGCATTAACATACACAAATCAACATTCGTAAAAAATTGCCATTTTTCACTAATGTTCCTTAGTGTATTCCACGCTTAACATATTGGAAAATATATAAAGTTGTTTTTTTAAAGTGTTTTTTTTTTATAAAAAATAATACACTCATAGAAAGAAATAAAGCTGTAAAAATAGGAGAAAAAGCTACTAAAAGTTTTGTAATTAAAAATGACCTTGCAAAAAGTTGCAGCATATTAGTAGATAAAAAATAGTTTTTTCTGCAAGGTAAAACTTATTTTTACTAGTTCTAACTAAAATGTTTACAGGATTTTTCTTTTTCTGTTATATTTAATATATTTAGTAAAAATTTGATCAAAATGGATGTTTTAAATTACAATATTTTAAACACAAACAAAATTGTAATATTTACATTTTTGGTATTTTTACAAAAAATATTTGAAGAATTACATATTTATTTAGAACTTTTATATTTCCATAAAATTTAAAAACTACAAAAAATTATTAATTGTGTAGAAAAAGCTACAAAATTTTTTTTCGACCTGGTGGGATTTGAACCCGCAACCCTCTAATTTCTTTGCCAGCACGTTCCTATGCAACCCCCATACAAAATATTGACTTCCTATCACCCATGAGAAAGAACTTCTGACTAGCATATATTTATTGCAGCATTAGATGTTGTTTAAAACCCATTCCTAAGGGAGTAATTCTTTGTGATGTAATGAAGGAAGTGATTCATTTAGAAGTCATTCCATTTATTTTTGCTGGGATCTTTAAAATGTTAGAAATTTAACATAGAAAAGTTGAAGATAATCGTCAGTTTTTTATAGAATCCCTAGCAAAAACAATCATGTCAGTTAAGAAAAAAAACTACTGAACCGATTTCCAAATGCTGTTTTTGTGTGAAAAAAAAATCACTCGAACTTTTAAGGCCTCAAATCGTAAATAAAATTAAGAAGCTGAATAATTTTTACTTTTATAAGAAAGACACAATCCAAACAAACTGCATAAGATGAAAATTTCGGCATAATCGGAGTTCTCAGTTGGGAGACTTCTTTGGAAACACTCTTTCACATGTTGATGTAAAAGAGTTTTGCCTTCAACATTGAGATTGGGTAAAGGGATTTTTTGTTTGAGATAGCAATGAATTTTGTATTTTGTTTGAAAGGCCTATGAATGACATTATGTGTGAAATATGACACCGTTTAAATGAACGCCGCGGCTTTGCCAGGGAGCGCACATCCGGGTTGTGCAGACATCGGTTGTTTGTGACTTATTAGCATAGACATTAAAGGCGTGCACTTGTATATCTTAAAGTATTGCTAAAATAAATATACCTACCATGTACATATCTGTTACTATTGGTATAAATAAGAGAAGTAGTGTAACTGATGTTGTGTGGTTTTGTTTCAACACACTCACTCTATTCATAAAGACAATACCAGTTATTTCTTGTTTTGCATTGAGTGAGGCATTTATTTGTTTCTTGTTCTCAAATACCTATTGTACCACAAATATTATCAAATAATTGTCGGTGAAACAAATAATCAAGTAATTAAAGACTAAATTTGTGGTAAAATTTGTATTTAAAAATGAATAAAATTCAAGTAAAAGAAAAAATTGTATTTAATTTAAATAAAATTAGTGAAAAAAGAGGGCGTATCAAGACATGGGATTGCTTTGGTCGAAATAATCGCAATATATTTATTGGCAGCGTGGAATAAGTGTCGATTGTATAATCTTCATTATCTGTTTTATTTGTTTGCGCGGATCATAGAAAAACAAATATATTACGCTCATTCTCTCTTTATTCAGTTACACACGATCTGCTAGAAAGAATAACAATACCCACTTATACCAGAAACATCAATATACATTCACATCAGTAGACACACAGAAACTTGTACAAATAAATATAACTGTACACGCCTTTAATAGACATGCGACTTTATGGAACCTCACAAGAACAAGTCTAAAGCGGTCAAACCGTATTATTTCGGTGACAAGTTCAAAGCGCTTCTGTGTGAGATAACCATGCCCTCAAATCGGCCGTGCAGAATGTCCAGGTCGCGTAAGCTATGTGGCACGTATCGCCACCTGTTGAAACCACATGTCGTTCCGATCCATATCATCTAATTTTGGCCAAAGAAATCATCATAATGTGATAATTACCTTTGAAAAGAAGATAACGATAGGAATTTTCTAATTGAGAAATAAATTGCTCATGTATTAGTTTATTCTGATTCTTCCGATTACAAACATTCATTGTGTAGGTTATGATTGACAAAACTTCAATTAGCCACACTCATCGATGTGTCGCCCATGGTGTGTCTCATTAAGAGATGATGCTACGGGTCGTAGCTTGTGCAGAGAGTTGCCGGTTTGATTCTCGGTCACGTAATACAGAAAAAGTTTTCATATAGAGACAATTGAATGATTAAAAATACTTTGTCAATTCACACATAAACTTCTTTCTGTAAATGAACTATAAAAAATTGTATTTCATATTCGTAACGTATATAAAATTGTTCAGAATTTATGCAGAAATCCTGAAAAGAAACTTAACATTTTTGGGGACCTATAAACATTCCATTTTGCCGAAATTTGTTCGGTATATATATCTTAATTTTTAAGTTAAAATTTATATGTATACTTTCATATATTCGTTAGAACATTGTTCTACCTCAAGTCCATATCGTTAGCTGAAATGCAAAACCACGTAACTAACAAAAAATTCAAAATCGGTTTTTTGATCGATTATGATGCATATCAACGAATTCCACGTCTTCTCCAATTTTTACTGTCATATAATAAAAATTAGACATATTATTAGCGAAAATCGAAAGCACGTAACCACATACTTGTTGCTTGAAAATTGTAACTAACACATATTTATTTCTATTGAATTTTATTTATTCATAGTAGGATTTGAATTTTTATATTTCACTAGCGGATAGTGCTACTACGCTCCCCTCCCCTAGTAGTCCTATTTTCTCATAATTATAGTGATTATAGTTTGAAATTTTTACTTTGTTAATTATAATAAATTTTTTTTGGAGATCCCACAGTCAATATGATTCGTGTATTAGCGTATGATCCCTCTGGAGTAATTTATTTTAAATTAAGTGCAACAGATGAGTTTAAGGAATTTCCACAAAGAATTGGAAACAAATTAAAAGCGTTTGAAACTTTGAAGTTGCATTTACAAAGAATAAAAATTTCAAGCAAAAATGGCAACATCTTCAGGACCTTAAACCATTTCTTCCACCCGATTGTCATTATTATTACAATGAAATTCCATTTGAGAAGTAAAGGTTTAATTTTTTCCTTTATTTGTATTGTAGTTATTGTTGTTAATTATCTTTTGCTTTTGTAAATCATTTTTTATTTTCATATTTAAAAAAAAATAATAAATATATAAAGCGATATATTAAATAACAAGAGAACAACTTCTTTTATTCTACATTTTATGAATGCAAAACAAAATTTTCCTTGAAACTTAAAAAAAATTCATTGTAGTTACGTGTTTTTGTTTAAGAAAATACGAGTTCAAAAGCGCATAACTAACTTAACTCTTTGAAACATTAATAAATTATTACTTTTATTCCAGAAATGAATTAATCAGTCTATATTTAGAAAATCTGCGATATTTGATTACCAAAACTCCATTTATTTTTCAATATATAACATTTTTTGTTTCTCCTGTAAAATAGTAAAAATGTTAGTTACGTGGTTTTGCATTTCAGCTAACGATATTCGAATATGATATTTTGAAATAACAAAAAAATCTAATATTACAATAATAATAATAATAATAACATCGTATTCGAATTTGGACTTGAAGTAAAACAATATACTAACTAAATATATGAAAATCTCGTAAACGGTGTAAAGTTGGTATGTTTATGAGTTTAATATCAAACTCCATACATGAAAAATATGTTTATATTTATACAAGATTTACATGGAATTTACGAGTTTATATGAAAACTCCTAATATTTATGTTATTGGTATCAAAGAGTATACATAATAAAGAGATTGGGGGACTCTCTATCACTGAGAAAGCATTTGTTCTATTATGTGCCTTGGAACAGGAACATACTCAAACCAATATCACCCAGCAAACATGGCAATACGAGGAAGATTCTCCGAACATATCGCCTGGAAGAAAACATTTATTGCCGGCAATATCAATTTCGTATTCCGGAAGTTTCCTCCGTCGGAAACAACTGTAACACTAAATAAATTCCCGGATACAAAAAAAAACGATTTACTTTTTTCATTATTAAATTTAAGCTTGAAAGACAATACCTACATACATAATCCATTGACCAACTTATAAATTATTTTGATTTTATCTTAGCCGATTTTTCCCGCGCAATTAATCTTAACTTTTCACGAGTTTATTTCCTATTATCTTTTGATTGTTTTTGTACAAATTTAGTTTTAATTTTTTCCAAATTGATAAAAGATTTCAAACAAATTTGCTTTATCTTCCAAATGATACAAAGATGATATTGCCGAAATATTGTCATAAAAAGTTATGACAAAAGATAAAATTTTTGAATTATTTTTTTTCCAAACATCGTCGAATTATCTTCCAAGTGATAAAAGGAAGACAATTTCAAAGTAAATACTACTTGATTATTTTCATTCAAATGACAAATAGATGATATCGCTTTAATATCTTCTTGGAAGGTATCTTTTAAATGTTTGCAGGGTCATTATGTGCGCTCTTTGTATGACTCAAAACATCGATTGTAACCAGGGATGGAAAATAATAATTTAGTTATAAAAATCAAGAATGGAACTATACTATGGAATTATACTATTTCAACAGTATTATAGCCCTAGATTATGAATTTTAAAAAACCATACGTAAAAAATTGCAAAATAATAGCGGAAAGCGAAAAAAGGCTTTATGGTACAAAAAATTAATTAAAAAACTTAATCAGCGATTTACATTCTGCAAACAAATATATTGATGAACAAATTTATCCTTTTTGCAAATTTTATTTTTCGCGATTTTTTTTTGCAACTAGCCACCAAACTTTGTTGTATGAAATGTGTATTATAGTCCCTAGATTATAAATTAAAAAGAAACGTACTTAAAAAATTGCAAAATAAAAGCGGAACGCGAAAAAAGACTTTGTGGTACAAAAATTAATTAGGAAACGTAATCAGCGATTTAGATTCTGCAAACAAATATATTGATGCAAAAATTTTCCTTTTTGCAAATTTAATTTTTCGCTATTTTTTTGCATCTAGCCACCAAACTTTGTTGTCTGAAATGTGTATTAGCCCCTAGATTATAAATTAAAAAAAAACTCACGTAAAGAATTGCAAAATTATAGCGGAATTTGAAAAAAGACTTTATGGTACAAAAATTTAATCCCTAGGTTATATATTTAAAAAAACCGCACTTAAAAATTGCAAAATAACGGCGGAATTCGAAAAAGGCTTTATGGTACAGAAAATTAATTAAAAGAAGTAATCAGCGATCGACATTCTGCAAGCAAATATATTGTTGCAAAAATTTCGCTTTTTGCAAATGTTTTTTTCGCTATTTGTGCTAATATTTGCTAATATATAAATATTTAATTTTTATGTTTTTTAACGAGCCAAAGACGAATCTATTTTTTAGTTACATACATTTTTAAATATGTAAGAGCGATCTAACATTTTTTGGTATAAGAGCCCGACTAAGTGAGCCTTTTCCATCCCTGATTAACCAGTCGGAGTTCGTTCTTGTTCCAAGCCGCCTAATATTTTTTCAAATAAAAAATATTGAGAGAGTTGCAAGGCCATTGTTGGTATTTATTTGAAAAAAACTGTTTTTTTAAAATAATTTTTTGCGACTTTGTGATGTTTTAAAAACAGATACGGTGACTTGCCGTTTTACGTAAGTTCAGTGACTGGATCCTTCTAGGTTCTTCCCGCACCCGTGCTTATTATGACACACGGTGAATAATAAGTGACATGTCATATGTCAATTAGTTTCAGTTAGTCCTATGACTTGTTAACTTAGAGCAGTATAGTGATATGTCACGAAAATATTATTTTGTACTAGTTCAGCAACAACATACATATTGACTAATATGTGACTAGTTTTTTAACAAATATTTTTCTATAGTTCTGTGATATGTGCACTTAAACTAGTCACTTGATATTTTATTTCGCACTAGTTTCGGTACATATCACATAATGTCTAACATGAGACTACTTCCGTATTAGATAATTTTAACTTGTTATATTGCATACTCTCTTAAACGAATAGTGTGATATGTTATAATCGACAAGCTTTGCGACAAGTCACAAGTAGCTCAAAAGGTGGAAATTGTCACCTCCTATGACAAGCCCATGTTAAAGGTGCCGGTTACTTCCATATAAAAATATTGAATCGAGGACCGGTAACACCCACAAAGATCCAATCACGTGATCAGCTCTCCATTTCCCGTAGGGTATTTAAAATAAAACAACACTAATCTTGTTGGCGAAACCTTATTTTTTTATACTTATTTATTTATATTTATTTTTTATTTATAAGTTATACTGCTTAGTAAACTGTGCATAAATACGCAATGTGTAAATGAATAAATATACGTAATATATTTTAAAATTGTTGGCGTATTTGGAATATTGTTCTTCATGTTCTCCCTAAATTCCTCAGTATTTTCTTTTAAAATATATATTATTATTTAATAAATTTACCCCTAAATTCATAAACGCCTTTAAAATTATAGGAGGTTTATTGAACAAATTTTGTATAAAATGACGTTTTGTAAACCTCCCAGCAAAAAAAAAGAGATGCCGAAGCAGTAGAAAAAGCAATACAATTGATGATCTAGATGTACTTCTTTTTTAACATAAACACTAATGATTTTAACATTGAGTTGTCATAGGAGAGGAGTACTACCACTTTAACATTTTTTCAGTACTTTTTGAACGAGTGCAAAAGAAGCTCTTTTTCACCAATTAAAAGTTAAAAAAAAATTCATTACAAAAAAAAATATATTTTTTTTACTTTACAAAAGTTTTTTATTGCCGCCAGCGGGTATCGAACTTACGATTGCTAGTCTAGCGCTCTACCACTGAGCTATTCTTTGATATGAAAGTTGACTGGCATAAAACCACCACCTTGTTACTGCGAGATATTGTTCCTTATTCTCTTCAATAAAAGTACTTATTAAACAAGTGTAAAAGATGCACTCCTTTTCAATATTGTTTTCAGTACTATTTTTACAGTTGCATAAGAAGCAATTTCTGACCATTTTTTTTACATATATGTTCATTAGAGTGGTCCAAAAAAACATGAAAGTTGGAATTCCCGATCTCCACAATGTTGCCCCTATTCCTTAATGTCTAAAAACTCTCTGTGCCAAGTTTCAGCTAAATCCGCTTTTATTTAGGGGTAGCACAAAAAGTTGTCTTTTAAGAATTAGTAATTTATCTCTAGAGTAATTTATACCAAAAGTAGGGTTGATTAATTATTTCTTAACCTGTACGCTATTATTTAACAATTTTTTTTTTATTCTGGTCTTAATTAATGTGAACAAAAGGAATTTGAAATCAAAACTTAAAAAAAATAAGTAACTTAAGTAATTCACGGGTTTTTTTAAATTTATACAAAAAATACATATTTTAGACAAATTTTCTAAATTTTCCGAAAAGATGTAATTAAAAATTCAATTTGTTTTTGCCTTGTATGCGCAAATTTCTCAAATCTGATCTTTATTTTAACGAAGATTATGAATCAGCAATCGAAATTTGAAAAAAAATTTGTGGTTTATCAATTATTCGCGGTTTTTGAAAATTCAAAAAAACTCAAGTTTTTTGAGATATTTTCCTAATTACCTGTAAACAGTGTTATCGAAAAATCCAATTTGTTATACTTTTGCAATTTACTTACCAAGGGCCTTCATTATATATAACATTGATTTTAATTTTAAAAAGGATAACAGATATCCTTGCAAATTAACTTAAAATTTGACTTTTTTTATTTTTTCGCTATTATTTAGCTTGCTATAATTTTATTGCTACCAAAAACCCTATATCACATAATAGGACATTCCACAGATATATATTAATGCAAAAACGAAATTTTCATATTGGTAAATATAAGAAAACATCCTGATCAAAGTTGAACATTTTTTGTATGAAATTTTCAAATTTCGCGAAATCCGCGACTCCGATTTCAATTTTGATTTCATATTCGTAATGTACACCTAAAAATATATTATCTCATTTTTTCCATTATTTTTAATTAATTAAAAATAATAGAACAATTACAACCTCGAAACTTCAATTGCGATGTGCTACCTCTAAACAAAACTTTTTTGGTGATTTTTTTGATCAGACCACATTTTTTTTCAAAGTGGCATATTTGTAGGGTTGTGGAGCTTGAAAATTCCAACTTTTTTTTTTTTTGGACCAGTCTAATGTACATATATTTATAAATTTAAAAATTAAGAAAAATATTGAATTTAAACAAATTAATTATAAATATTAAAAAAAAAATTAATAGAATAAAAAAAAAAATTAAAAAAAAAATATTGCTCCCGCCGGGAATCGAAACCGGGACCCTCTGTTTGGAAATGCCAAGTGATACCAAAATCACTTTTTACGATCACTTTTAGAGCAATTACTCTTTAGAAGCAATACTTACGTGATTTTTTGATGTTGTTCAGAAGTAACTCTATTGATTTTTTGAAGTTGTTCAGAATAACTTTTAAAACAACAGTAAAAATATACAACAGATACTTGTGAAGCAGTGAAGAAAGTAGTTAGAGTAGTCAAGTACATTGAAGTCTGACAGTACAGTCGCCAAAAATAATCTGGAAAGGAAGTGGAAGAGAAGAAAAATAGGGGAAAAAATTAGATATACAGAAGCATAATTCCTTATATGACTCTTATGTATGACACGACCACTTTCAGTGACGACGGTTGTGCCGCGATTCTCCTTGACTCTTTCCTCCTTAAAACGGTTACTTAATTTAGTACCGATTCTCCTATTAGTCCTTACGTAGATTACTTGGCCAGGAATGTATTTCTTAACCGGCGTTTTCTTCCTATTGTGGTACGCAATGTCCTTTTCCTGTTTGCGCCTTAGTCGTTCGACATTTGATAGCCTTGTGGTCTCATAATCTTGGGGAGAAAAATCAACGGTTCTTCTGAAGGATAGATCCACGGGTTTCCTATTGGTGGTAGAGTGTATTGAGTGATTATACTCGTTGACGGACCTTTCCAGTAGTTCTTCAAAATTCCTCGATGTCCCCTCATCTTTAAGGCATCTCATTATTTCTGCCAAAGTGGAGTGGAAGCGTTTATTTGTGCATTTGGTTCACTTTAATAGGCGGGCGTAGTAAAAATATTTATTCTCAAGTCCTCTCTTATCATAAACAAAATAGAGGCCGAATTCAATGAGGGTTCGTTGTCCATGACGACATTCTTCGGTACCCCATAGGAAAATAGAAGTTCCCTAAGTGGTTTTCTGACATCTTCGATCGATCTACCATTAAGTTGTCTAACCTGTACGTACTTTGAAAATTTGTCAATTGAAGTCAATATCAGTTTCCTATCGGTTGAGAATATGTCGATGTGAATTGTGTGACCAGGGTACGTAGGTATCGGTGTTTCCCCCATTTCAGACGTATTAGGATGTCTTTCGTATTTGTTCCGTTTGCATGTTGAACATTATTTTATAATTCTCCTTATCTTCCTTGCCATTCCCGGGAAATAATATTTTTCTATAATTTGTGTCATTACGGTGTGCCCTAGTGTGTTCTTCCGAGATTATGTTCCCTTGGTCAGTCTCGGATGTTATATCTTCAACCGTTAATTGAGTGAATCTGCACTTATAATTCAAAAAATGGTCCGCATACACGTTCTGGATTTTTCCCATAATAGGTTCTGTCGTTTTGATTCCGTTTATCACAGATGGATTAAGATATCTTTTAAGTATCCCTATGAGTTTTTGTTCGTCATATTCGGGTTCCGTTATTAAGTGTCGATGAACTCCTGGAAAGATAATTTTAAATTAATATGAAGGTGTAGTGTCAATATTTATGAACAATTGGTTCCTAAATACATTTACTGGAATTTCGACGCTAGGTATCAGGTTCTCAGAGGAACTTTCTGCGCTATGTTGAGTCATAGTAGAGGAATCTGACTGGTTCTGGACGACATTTATTCCTGAACGATTTCTGGACAAAGCATCGGCTACTACATTAGTCTTACCAGGTTTGTACCTTAATTCGTAATTATATTATTCCAAGATACACTTCCAACTTTTCATTTTAGAATTGGTATTGTTGTTACTAAGAGCGTAGGTAACGGGCTGATGATCCGTGTAGATACTTACCTTCCTCGACCCGTAAAGATAATTTCTTAAAGAGCCTAATGCCCATATAATTGCAAGCACCTCCTTCTCATTGGCTGCGTAGCTCTCTTCAGTTTTGTTAATTGTCCAACAAATAAATGTTATTGGCTTGTCATCTTGACTTAGTACCGCTCCGATTGCGAAGTTCGAAGCGTCTGTTGTTAGTTGAAATTCCTTCTCAAAATTAGGGTATGACAATATCACTTCCCGTGATACCAATGCGTTCTTTAAAGCATCGAAAGCCCTTTTTGCTATATCATCCAGATCGATTTTGATCTGACTAGATGCGTGATTGAATTTTAATATGAATTCGACTTTCTTTGGGTTCATTTCTATTCCCTCTTTTGATACGATAAATCCTAGGAATTCTACTTCCCGTTTAAAAAATGTACACTTATCCAGTTGAATCTTTATATGAGCCTGCTCCAACGTGTTGAATGCTTCGTTTACGTGTTTCGCATTAGCCACGAATTATTGCCTATAAACGTTTTGGCATAAATTCCATGCATTTGTGCTAGGGTAGTTGTAAGCTGATCTAAAGTTTCACAAAATATTCGCTTCGGACAAAAAGGTGTTCGAAGATGGTCGTTTAATCTATTACCTACCGCATTGCACTTTACAACTGTTTAAAATTTGTCGTCCAGCTTTATACGAATTACCATATACAAGAATTCAAATTATTATAAGAATTCAAATATTATAGCTGCCTAATGTTTTGTATTATTAATTGCGGATTTCGTAAAATGATATGATTGTAACAAATAGATTAGCATTTAGTTTTTTTATAAATGGCAATGCTTTGGAATTAGCATTTATACTGAAAAAGCAATCCCTCAATGCTTTTCCCCCATATATGCTATAGACTCACATTAACATTTCGTCGGCTTGCCTGCAAGTAGTGCTATGTGTTTTTCAATAGATTTTCAGGAGATCGAAAAAACTGTTAAAAAATACCCTTTTAAGATATTTTATTGATATCATATGCCTTAGTGATGATTTTAGTAAATGAGGTCGTGAATCATTAAGGCAGATGACGTCAATAAAATATCTTAAAAGGTTATTTTTTCAACAGTTTTTTCACTCTCCTCAAAACTTGTTAAAAAACACATAGCACTACTTGCAGGCAAGCCGACGATTTGTAGGAACAAGATACCATTTCTACGAAGACAATTTTGATGCAGTGCAGTGTTATTACTAAAATCGCAAGATACTTATCTTGTCATTAAAGCATTTTCAAGTGGACTTGCTTGGAGTTGTAAGATATATGTAGTTCATTCCTTGTTCTGCAAAAGCCACACCATTGCACCAACATGGGGCTATAAGCTAAAGCGCATGCTAGAAAATGGGAAACATCAACGTCTTTCTAAATAAATTAATTTTACAGATGTTATATTTATTGTAATTAGAAAAACTACAAAGCTAGCTTGCATTTCTTTCTTTTATGAAAAATTCTATATATACCAACCTTCTAGTATGATGATACTACCTCTCAAATACTGCTTAATGATTCACAATAATTTAAATAAATTTTTTCGCGTTTTAGTATTTTTTTCTGATGTTTTTAAATGTTATTTAAATTCTTATTTAATCACAAATATTTTAAATGACAAATAAAATTTTACTTATAAATGTTTGTACATTTCCGCACATTATGCCTAACATTTATTTTTAAGCACAAATTGTTAATTGTACGCACAAAGTGTGTAATTATAAATACAAAAATGCCTATTATACCATTAAATGCGTGCTTTTGCAGATATAAATCTGTAAACAAGAATTTTACACATTTGGTGTCTAAATTTAGGCATTATGCATTATATTATATAATAATTTGCATACATTATAATAGTGAGTTTACAAGCATTTTTTAGAGTGTACACTTTAAAAAATGGTTGTAAATTTCCTACAATAAAGTATGTAACATTTTGTGTAAAATAACACAAAGTCCCTATATTTAGGCATCAAGTGTGCAAAATTCTTTTCTATACGTTTTTGTCTACAAAAATACTTACATAACAGTATTAATAGGCACTATTTATTTATAATTAGACACATTGTGTGTACAATTAGTATTTTGTGCTTAAAAAATGATATTAGGCACATTGTGTGTAAATGTACGAACATTATAAAGTAACAGTTCTTGTCATTTAAAAATATGTGAACGAAGAATAATAATAAATAAATTACAATTCCAATAAAATATATAAAAAACTATAACACAACGCCATAAAATTAATTAAAAATAATCGCGGAGACCTAAGCAGCGTGCTTCAGCGTTTGTCTGCTTATTGAGAGGTATGCAATGAAACTTATTTTTTAAAGAAACAAACGCTTATAATGTCTTAATTTTCGATTCCACAGAATTAATTTATGCAATTACATTCATCTGACATACTGTTCAAATATGCGACTAATTGCTGAATCTTTTCCACAATGCTTGGGTACTAAATGGTGCTTATCTTCAACTGTACAGATGCAATAGTTTAAAATTCAGTTCGATCGCCAACAAGTGCAACAAATATTTGTAACATTCAACTGCAAATTTCTTACAGTTCTTATGTACGAATAATTGGAACTCGAATTCAGATTCAAGACATCAGTGCCTATATAAAATTACTTTCCAGCTTATAGAGAGTACAACTTTTGATGAGTTGACGACAGGGAAGTTCATCCCGGTGTCACCCAACAATTTCGATGAAGTTTGAATATGTGAAATCGAAGACAAAATTGATTAACCCGTATATTTTTAGCAGCCCAATCTTACATTTAGGGTTTAATATAAACATTTAGACAGGATACTCGTGTTCCTTGAAAGAAATATGAAGTATCTTTAAAAATGTTTACCCTGTTCCTTTTCTTAGCCCTACTTTACCGCCTAGGAATGAGATTGGGCTGATAACAAAAAACAAGCTTTCATTAGTTTTTTTATAACATTTTCAAATTTCGGCGCAATTGGTTTGTGACTCCTAGAATACACTTAAAATTTTCAACCCATTTTGTGGGGCTTTTTACATTATACTAAAATGATTCTTTTTTCAGTAGGCTAGTGCCACGAGTTTTATGAGGGGTAAAAACCTGTTAGTGAAGTAAGTCTAACTTTGGTTCAGCAGAAATTTATGGCAGAGGCATTGGTGCATAATACTAAAACCTTGAACGAAACTGATTAAATGATGCCGACTAATCTTCCAAGAGATAAACCAAAATAATACAGAAGGTGCCCTACATGGGTAAAAATTATGTATAACAAATGAAAACGTGGTAGCAGCAGTTAAGAGTAAAACAAAATTATATTAAATATGCAAAAATTTTTTATAATAAAACATTTTGACAAATACATTCCTTTAAAGTGCTTTAATAGATATTAAAGAAAAAACATTTTCGCGCTATTTACGTGTAAAGATACGCATTTTTTTTAGCATTTTCAAGCATTTAAATTGTATTTTTAAGAGTTTGTGCTTATATTTGCTACTAATATAAGCACAAAAGTGTGTATAATATACACACACTTTATGTCTATGGATATTACGCACATAAAGTAATTTTACTAACATTAAAAAAATTTATGGCAGGTAAAAAGTTACCTACTATAAATAGGGTAAATTTAAACAGAAATTTATTAGAGTGTAGGATATAAAAAATGTTCCAGTGTCAAAGAGTTTTTCGAATACCAAAATGTTTCAAAATCTAATAGGTTTAATATAGAATCAGTGCTTAACGGGCAGTTTTATAATCAGAACTAGCTTCTTTAAAAATTTCTTATTAAAGTAGGGCATACACGTTCAATATTATTGATCAATTTTCCAAAAATCAACCAATCGGAACATTTTATTTTTAAATAAATACTTTGTTCTGATTGGTTGATTTTAAAAACATTGATCAATAATATTGAAAGAAATATTTAAGAAAAACGAAATTTCTTACTTAAAAATATATAAGAAAAAATCAACCTTTGTTCTGACTATGAAACAGGCCCTAATTATTACAACTTTTGAATAAAAAAAATAATTTTTCAAGAAGAATTACCTAAAATTTTAAAGGCTTCCCATCCCAAAATTTTGGAAACAAAAACTTTAAATTAAAGAAAATAAACAACTAATTAAACAACACGATGGGTTCTTAATAAAATTCGGATATGGGATAAAATTCTGCGGCAAAAGTTGCCAAATATTCAAATCTCAATAAAACCTTCTATTATTACCCGGTAATGAGTTTTGTAAGAAGAAGCTAAGGTATGCGATTGGAGATTATGAGATTTCCTAAACTCATACAAATAAGTCCGTAAAAATAGCAGAAAAAGTTACTAAAAATTAGTTAAAAATGATGCTGCAGAAAAAACTGCTAATATTAGCAGAATCAGTTTGCTAAATATTAATACAATGAAAACAGCAAAAAAACTGTTAAATTTACAGAATTTTAGTAATATTTGAGCTAAATTGTTGTTAATTGCAAATAACAATTTAACCTGCTAAAATTAGCAAAAAAAAATTGCTGAATAGTAGTTTAATAAAAATAGCAAAAAAAAACTGTTAAATTTACAGAATTTTAGTAATATTTGAGCTAAATTTTTGTTAATTGCAAATAACAATTTAACTTGCTGAAATCAGCAAAAAATTGCTAAATAATAGTAGAATGAAAATAGCAAAAAAAAACTGTTAAATCTACAAAATTTTTGCTAAAATTTTCTGAAATCAACAAAACTTTTGCAGATTACTAGTGGACTGAAAAGGTAAAAAAGGAGCGAATGAAATGAAAATTAATAAACAAATAATAAATGTGTATTTAAAAACATACTTGGGACCAGTTTATTGAATGTGTCAATGAATTGATATTTTTTCAATTGGCATTGTTCAATGCCTAAATGCCCATTTCTAATTGATGAAAGAAGTATTTGTTTTCATGTTTTAATAAAAGAATAAATTAAGAAAAAAAATTAAAAATTTGCGTATTTCTTATATTTTTTTTATATTACAATGCTTTTTCTTCAATTATGTGTACATTTCATTACCATTGTCTTCATCAATGCAAATTGAAAAAAAATTCATTGGCATTGAATGGTGATGAAATTTGTTGGCATTGAAATTGAGATAAAGTAATGCCAATTATATTTCAATGCCAATGAAAATTTCCCAAGAATGATTTTTTTGTAAAAGTGGTAATATTTATAGACAATAATATGTTAACCATAACAAAATGTATTTCAGAAAACCTTCTTTTGATTTTCATTATTTGCTGATCGGATATGTACTTCCGAATTTATTTGAGTTTCCATTTCCACCTCTAAAGCTCCACCCACAGGAAAAAAGGTGTGGCCGATTAAAAACATCGTATTCTTTAAATAAGCTTAAAAAGTAGAATATTGGGGGAAAAAATTAGGGTAATCCCCTAAACTCCACTTGCTCCCAAGAGATACTTTTACTCACAATTTTCATATTAAAATCGTTCGTCCAAAATAAACCTTGATCTTTGAAAATTAATGTATTACGATAAATATAAACTTTTCTCATAAATTTTAATAATTTAGATATTTTATGAGTAGGACAAATTTTCAACCATTTCAATTTAGCTTCCCAGTGTAGAAAATCATTACCAGATATGTGGTTATGTAACTACATACTTGGTAATGGTAACTAGTTAATTTTGTTATTACATTTCTTATTACCTTTATATGGCAATGTCGCAAAAAATAATGAGTTATGGTTACACACCAGCATACGAAAAATCAAAAAATATATCGTTACCTATGTGCTTACCAGTACTGAAAAAAATAATGATTCTAAAAATAGATTTTCAAAAAAATAAATTATATAAAAAAAAAATATTTTTTATTGTATTTTTTTTTAAATAAAATTTGCTGGTGCGGGAATCGAACCTGGGTCTACAGATTGCCAGTCAATAGCTCTACCATCTGACCTATATCGACATGTAATATTTAATAGATAAAAACATAATTGACCTGCTGCACACAAGTAAGCTTACTCGCCAACATACAAAAAATCAAAAAATATGTGGTTACATATATCCTTACCAGTATTTAAAAAATATTGAGTCTAAAAATAGATTTAAAAAAATTTTCAAAAAAATCTAGAACATTATTTTCTATTTGAAATAATGAAAAAATAAGTCGCTATAAGTAACTCATTATTATATGTTTTAAAATAATGCAGAAGGTAAGTGAGTGTCATTACTGGTAGTCCAAAAAATAATGATATGTCATTACCGTTTCTATACTGGGTTTATTTAGAAACTTTTTGCATTATTTTTGTCCAGTTAAAAATATGCAGTAATTTTTATGAGTCATTTAACATTCTGTTTATAAGCGCTCCAAAATTGGTGGTTTACAAAAAATTTGTAAAATTTGCAAATCTTCTGTTAAAAATTAGTAACTAAAATTCAGCAAAATACTGTAAAGTTAGCAAATTTATTGTTAAAAATTAGTAACTAAATTCAGCAAAATAAAATAGCAAAAATGTTTGTAAGTTAGTGATGTGGAGGTAGCAAATAAATTAACTAAAAATTAGTTAAAAGTTTGTTAAGTTGAAGTACAAACAGTTTTACTAACTTTTCTACAAACTTTTTTCTATGAGTGTAATTTTCTATTATATAACGAATTATTTTAGCAAGGGCATGTCGATTGAGGTAACTCCCTACAAACACTCATTAACTCTACACACAGAGAGTTTTGCTCGACGAGTTTTAATAAAATTTTTCATTAAAAGCTTCATATACTTTATGAAACTTTTTCATTGAGTGTATGGTACTTTTCATAAATAAAAGGAATTTCCATATATTTAGTTAGAATATTGTTCTACCTCAATTCCAAATTCTAATATGATATCGTCATATTAGATTTTATTTGTTGTTTCAAAAAATTTGATAATTTTCATGATAGACAATACAATTATTATTATTGGGCATCACCCCAAATCTTCAGTTGTCCGCAATAAGAAAATGATAGCTTGAGCATTACTTACGGATGAGATGGGCTCCTAAGAGCATTAAATTAGAAAACAGATTTAAGACGGTCGGTTCAGAGGTTTTAAAAGTAGTGCACTTAAGTTTAAAAAAGAAGGAAATTGTAGTATTCACTTTAAAATAAAAGGTAAGTTTTTTAGTAGAAGTCAGCACGATTCTTTTCTTAAATATATCTTAAGTAATTTCGTTTGAAATCTATCTTTGTTCTGACAATAAAACTGACCCTAAATACTAATTTTTTGGTAAGATTCCTCAAAACTCTTGTTTTAAATTAAGAAAAAAAAATTAAAAAATCGCGTATTTCTTATATTTTTTTATATTACAATGATTTTTGTTCAATTATGTGTACATTTCATTACCATTGTTTTCATCAATGCAAATTGAAAAAAATTTCATTGGCATTGAATGGAGATGAAATTTTTTGGCATTGACATTGAGATAAAGTAATGCCAATTATATTTCAATGCCAATGAAAGTTTCCCAAGAATAATTTTTTGTAAAAGTGGTAATATTTGTACACTCATAGAAAAGAGTTTGTAGAAAAGTTAGTAAAACTGTTAGTACTTCAACTAAACAAATTTTTAACTAATTTTTAGTTAAAATTTAATTTTTAGTTCATTTTTTTGCTACCTCCACATTACTAACTTACAAATTTTTTTGCTATTTTTTTTTTGCTGAATTTAGTTACTAATTTTTAACAATAAATTTGCTAACTTTACAGTATTTTGCTGAATTTTAGTTACTAATTTTTAACAGAAGATTTGCTAATTTTACAAATTTTTTGTAAACTAAACCACCAATTTTGGAGCGCTTATAAACAGAATGTTAAATGGCTCATAAAAATTACTGCATATTTTTAACTCGACAAAAATAATGCAAAAAGTTTTTAAATAAAGCTAAATTGAAATGATTGAAAATTTTTCCTACTCACAAAATATCGAAATTATTAAAATTTACGAGAAAAGTTTCTATTTATCGTAATACACAAATTTTCAAAGATCAAGGTCTATTTTGGACGAACCATTTTAATATGAAAATTGTGATTAAAAGTATCTCTGGGGAGCAAGTGGAATTTACGGGGATTACCCTAATTTGTTCCCCCAATATTGTACTTTTTAAGCTTATTTAAAGAATACGATATTTTCAATCGGCCACACCTTCTTTCCTGTGGGTGGAGCTTTAGAGGTGAAAATGGAAACTCAAATAAATTCGGAAGTACATATCCGATCAGCAAACAGTGAAAATCAAAAGAAGGGTCTCTGAAATACATTTTGTTATGGTTAACATCATGATACAACCATACTAGGTAGATCCATTAGGGAGATTTTGACAGTTCATGGTTTTATTATGACAGTTCAGGGATTTTTTCGTATGCTTTCGCTATGTATCAAAAGTAGCCGATTAAATTTTTTGTTTTTGTTTGTTGTGTTTGTTGTTCTAATGCATCTACCATTGTGTCAATTGTGTATGAAAATTATTGATTCCAATCAGGCCTAATCTTCTCTCTTGTGTTTCATTCAGAGCTTAGAAAAGATAATTCTTTTTTGAATCAATACGAATAAAAATTTACTAATTTTATGAATCAGTAAATGTATTAAAATATTTTGTAATCAATGATTTGATTCAATTTTGATTCGATTGAATAATTTGTTTTAAGAGATAATTCGCGAAGAATAAATCAGATCAGGGGGTAACCGCGTAACTCGATTGGAAAAAAATTTTAGAATTTGTAAATCTTGCATATATTGTTAAAAATATAATTCTGCATAAAAATTCTACTTTTTAATTTATTTTTATCGTAGTGTACACACATAAAAATTGAAAAAGTAAGATTTTTGCAAAAACTTTTCTTTTTACGAAAGGTACAAAATTTACGAATTCGAAAATTTTTTTCGAATCGAGTTACGCGGAAACCCTCCAGAGTTTTGAAGAATTGATTCAAAAATTATTTTCAAAGATGATAAAAAATCTGAGTTATAAATTCGCGAATAAAGAAATATAAAGATAATTGTCGCGAATTATTTTTATATTTTTTTGATTCGCGAAGACATATTATTGACTAAAATTAATTCGCAAATTAAAAAAAAAAACATTTTTAAACCTGAATAAAAACAAAAAATATCATTCGCGAGAAACAAAACAATCTACATAATCAAAAATAATTTTTTTTTATTCTGTTTTAGAAAATTTAGAAAGAAAATTTTGACAAATTTGACAATTACCATCATTAACCAATACTGAGAAATCGTAGACACAAAAGTGAACAAATATTTATTAGACTAATTTTTTAATCTTTTGACTTTCTCTCAAGAAAATTTTTAGGATTTTTTATGTTTAAATTAATTAAAACTCGTGGATATAACCCTTGAAAAGTTCATACTATTTATAAGTAATCATAATCACACAGTTTTTGAATGGGTTAATTTTATTTTAGTTTTTGCGTTGTACAAAGTTCTGGTTGAGTAAAAATGCAATATACTCGTGTTTATTAATATTTGAATATTTAAAATATAAAATTTGTAAAAAATTGCAAACACAAAAACAGAATTATTGTCAAATTTGTTAAAATTTCTTTTAAAAAAGACATAAAATATTAAAAAATAAACAAAAAAATTTTATGCAATACCGAAATCGGTATCGTTCTAAAATGGCTCGAATTTTGACAATTTCGGTATTACCGAAATCGGTACTGGAAAGCCTAGTTAACATATTATTGTCTATAAATATTACCACTTTTACAAAAAATCAATCTTGGGAAATTTTCATTGGCATTGAAATATAATTGGCATTACTTTATCTCAATGTCAATGCCAAAATTTTTTAAATTTGCATTGATGAAAACAATGTTAATGAAATGTACACATAATTGAAGAAAAAGCATTGTAATAAAAACAAAATACGCGAATTTAAAATTTTTTTTTCTTAATTTATTCTTTTATTAAAACATGAAAACAAATACTTCTTTCATCAATTATAAATGGGCATTTAGGCATTGAACAATGCCAATTGAAAAAAATTTCAATTAATTGACAGATTCAATAAATTGGTCCCAAGTATGTTTTTAAATACACATTTATTACACTGTGAGACAAATGGTAGGGGTCAGTGATCGGGAAGGGTTCAAGCTACCGGGGAAAGTTATATCGGTAAAAAAGAAGTTATATGTGTCCCGGCGTTTCGCTGGGTCACCCCTAGGAATCGAGATATATCGATTTGACCTTTGGTGGTTTTTTTTTGACATAACTCGAGAACCACTAGTCCGATTTTGATCAAACAATTTAAAAAAAAAATAAAAATTACAATTCCTTTAATCTGTTCATATAACGTTTTTCTATATACTCAACAGTTTTGCCGGTAAAAATAAATGTATGAAGAAAAAAATATTTTTTGCCTAAAATATTAAAAAAAAGTAATAAACAAAAGGTTATTGATTTTTATGGTAGCGGTAACAAACATTTATTTTTACCGGCAAAACTGTTGAGTATATAGAAACAGATTAATGAACAGATTAAAGGAATTGTAATTTTTAATTTTTTTAAAATTGTTTGAGTAAAATCGGACTAGTGGTTCTCGAGTTATGTAAAAAAAAGATATATCTCGATTCCTAGGGGTGACCCAGCGAAACGCCTGGACACGTATAACTTGTTTTTGACCGATATAACATTTCCCGTTGGTTTCATCCCATCCCGATTTTGACTGTCGCATAGTGTTATTTATTTATTTATTAATTTTCATTTGATCCTTTTTTACCTTTTTCCAGTCCACTAGTAATCTGCAAAAGTTTTGTTGATTTCATAAAATTTTAGGAATAATTTTGTAGATTTAACAGTTTTTATTTGCTATTTTTATTATACTACTATTCAGCAATTTTTTTTGCTAATTTTAGCAGGTTAAATTGTTATTTGCAATTAACAACAATTTAGCTCAAATATTACTAAAATTCTGTAAATTTAACAGTTTTTTTTGCTGTTTTCATTTTATTAATATTTAGCAAACTGATTCTGCTAATATTAGCAGTTTTTTCTGCAGTATCATTTTTAACTAATTTTTAGTAACTTTTTCTGCTATTTTTACGGACTTATTTGTATGAGTGTAGACAATAATATGTTAACCCATGATACAACCATACTAGGTAGATGCATTAGAACAACAAACACAACAAACAACAACAAAAATGTAATCGGCTACATTTGAGACATAGCGAAAGCATACGAAAAAATCCCTGAACTGTCATAATAAAACTCTGAACTGTCAAACTCTTCCTAATGCATCTACCTAGTTTGGTTGTATCATGATGTTAACCATAACAAACTGTATTTCAGAGACCCTTCTTTTGATTTTCATTGTTTGCTGATCGGATATGTACTTCCGAATTTATTAGAGTTTCCATTTTACCTCTAAAGCTCCACCCACAGGAAAGAAGGTGTGGCCGATCAAAAATATTGTATTCTTTATATAAGCTTAAAAAGTACAATATTGGGGGAAAAAAATTAGGGTCATCCCTGTAAACTCCACTTGCTCCCCAGAGATACTTTTAATCACAATTTTCATATTAAAATGGTTCCTCCAAAATAAACCTTGATCTTTGAAAATTAATGTATTACGATAAATAGAAACTTTTCGCATAAATTTTAATAAATTTAGATATTTTATGAGTAGGACAAATTTTCAACCATTTCAATTTAGCTTTATTTAAAAACTTTTTGCATTATTTTTGTCCAGTTAAAAATATGCAGTAATTTTTATGAGTCATTTAACATTCTGTTTATAAGCGCTCCAAAATTGGTGGTTTAGTTTACAAAAAATTTGTAAAATTAGCAAATCTTCTGTTAAAAATTAGTAACTAAAATTCAGTAAAATAATGTAAAGTTAGCAAATTTATTGTTAAAAATTAGTAACTAAATTCAGCAAAAAAAATAGCAAAAAAGTTTGTAAGTTAGTAATGTGGAGGTAGCAAACAAATTGACTAAAAATTAAATTTTAACTAAAAATTAGTTAAGTTCAAGTACTAACAATTTTACTAACTTTTCTACAAACTTTTTTCTATGAGTGTACAGTTTTCGTGCGGATGGTGTGTAGAATCGCGTAATATCTTCCCGTATTCTTCACTGTATCATAAAGTTTCAGAACTCTTTCTATAGATTTTCGCCATGAATTAAATTCACCCGATTTACCGGAAAATTCCCTCAGTGATTTTACTATATCGGGAACTTTATCAAGTTCCTCTAGTCTGGTAGTGACCGTCCCAACAGGATGGTCGGCTCCCTCATCCGTCAGCTGGTCTGACGGTGTTCGGAGTGCCTCTTTTATCGTGTGGCCTATTTGTTCCCTCTGTTTTGGGGTAAAAGCCGCCGCAGCCCCGGTCGGTTGCGTCATTGTCAAGGATCTATTTAGTCTCTCTGTCAATTGTTCAACTGCTTCGTCAGGCATTAGTTCGAAATAAGAGGATTTGAACAAAAAATTAGTTCAAAATGGGAAAAAGTTTAAGTTTCAGATATTTTAGTTAAAGTTCGAAAGGATATTAAAAATTTACGCGAAGTGTGGAATGGTAAACCTATCAATGGGCACCAGTTTTCCTTTTAGATTACAATTTTTTTTTTCTTTTTTAGTTTTGGTGAATTCGACTCGAGTTGAAATTTAATAAATTTAATAGAATTATTATGAGTTAATAATTTTTAAGTTAAATAGAACAATATAATTATTAATAAACTTAAATAGCTTACATTAGAACTACTGGGATCATAGCTGGTTCTTGGTCCTCTTGATGTACGTATTGTGTTGTTTGGAAATTTGCCTTTGTCACTTCCCAGTCAGAAATCGCCAGTGGTACAAAAAATCAAGCACTGGCATACCACTGGGTAACCACTGTATTAAAAATAAATGACTGGCAGAACACTCATTTGGGACGCTTTGCCAGCGTTTGCGAAAAGCGTTTTACCAGTATTTGTTTTACAAAAATTTCGGTGGTTTATAAAAAAACCACTGGCAAAGAATTGGCTTAGAGTGATATGCCAAGGTTTGCAACCAGTGGTTATCCAGTGCTACCTAGCCAATGCTACCAGGCGTACAAAAATCAATTCACTGGAAAACCAATGATTTTATAAAAATGCTGACGCTTCGTTAAAAAATGTTTGTAGTCGGAAAGCTCCGAGTTCAAATACGGTTGCAAGGAAAAAATTGTTTTTGGAGTTTTTTTAATTTAAAATTTTTTTAGTTTTATAAAATCAATTTTTTTGTTTGTGGGAAAGCTCCTTCAAGACCAACTTTTTTTTTGCCCTCCCAACACTGGCATACTAGTTACAAAAAATTGTTTGCCAGTACTAGCATTTTCGCATAGCCAGTAGTTGTCCAGCTATTATCACTCATTTATGTGTTTAGCCATTAAATATTATATGTCTCGTTAGCTCAGTGGGAAGAGCAATCGTCTGCCAATCTGACGGCCTGGGTTCAAATCACGGCAGGTCCAAAAAAAATACATATGAACTTTTTTTTAATTTTATTTTGGAAAATGTATTTCCAGACCACTTATTTATTGGTTTTGCCAGCGTTTTGCCAACGTTTAACAATTTTGTTCCTCCAGTGCTTTTCCGGCGCTTTTTGAACAGCCGGTCCTTTTGTCTAATGATGTTATCATTTTGGGAATGGGAAAGCACTTTTTGCCAGTACTTGTACCACCTGTTAAAGTGCTTTGCCACCGCTTTCCCGTTTGTATTTTTCTGACTGGGTTGTTATTATATATTTCTCCTTAAATGTTTGCTTGTTCCATTAAGTGTTCGAATATGCTTTTTGGTATTCTTTAATTAACTCTCTTCACTTGATTTTGAATAACTTTATAAGATTTTAGCACAGTTATTAAAAAGTTTTTGTAAATGTTCACTTCTTACAATTCTTTGCTCCTCTTTTTTCTTTATACTGATAGAGGTACCCGTGAGTTTCGCAGCAGTTAATTATTTAGTTATTTTTTATAAATATTATTGATGTTTTTGCTTAGTATTCACTTGTTCTTCAATTGTTTCTATTCTTTAATTATTTCTGTTTACTTGATTTAATTTTTGCAATGTTTTAGCACAGTTCTTAGGTGTGTTTTGTAATAAGATTTTACACTCCTTTTTTTTAATTATTATTGATTTTTTTTGTTTAAAGTTCACTTATTCACTAAATAATTCCAATGGCCTTGCAACTCTCTCAATAATTTTTATTTGAAAAAATATTATGCGGCTTGGAACAGGAACGAACTCCGAGTGGTTAATCAGGGATGGAAAAGGCTCACTTAATCGGGCTCTTATACCAAAAAATGTTAGATCGCTCTTACATATTTAAAAATGTAAGTAACTAAAAAATAGCTTCCTCTTTGGCTCGTTAAAAAAATTAAAATTAAATATTTAGATAATAGCAAATATAAGAACAAATTGCGAAAAAAACATTTGCAAAAAGCGAAATTTTTGCAACAATATATTCGTTTGCAGAATCTCGATCGCTGATTACCTCTTTTAATTCATTTTCTGTACCATAAAGCCTTTTTTGACTTCCGCCGTTATTTTGCAACTTTTTAAGTGCGGTTTTTTAAATATATAACTTAGGGATTAAATTTTTGTACCATAAAGTCTTTTTTCAAATTCCGCTATTATTTTGCAATTCTTTATGTGTGTTTTTTTTTTTTAATTTATAATCTAGGGGCTAAAATACTCATTTCATAAAACAAAGTTTGGTGGCTAGTTGCAAAAACATCGCGAAAAATAAAATTTGCAAAAACGAAAAGTTTTTTCATCAATATATTTGTTTGCAGAATGTAAATCGCTGATTAAGTTTTTTAATTAATTTTTTGTACCATAAAGCCTTTTTTCGCTTTCCGCGATTATTTTGCAATTTTTTAAGTGTGGTTTTTTTTAAATTTATAATCTAGCGTCTATATTACTAATTTTATACACAAAAATTTGGTGCTTAGTTTGCACAAAAAAAAAATCGTGAAAAAAATATTTGGAAATAGGAAAATTTTTGCGTCATTGTATTCATTTGCAGATTGTTAATCGCTGATTAAGTTTTTTAATTATTTTTTTCTACCACAAAGTCTTTTTTCGCGTTACTCTATTATTTTGGAATTTTTTAAGTGCGGTTTTTCAAATTTATAATCTACGTGGTTAGTTGCAAAAAAAGAAAATTTTGGCATCGTTTGCAGAATGTAAATCTTTTAATTAATTTTTTGAACCCCAAAGCCTTTTTTCGCATTCCGATATTATTTTGCAATTTTTTACGTATGGTTTTTTAAAATTCATAATCTAGGGCTATAATACTGTTGGAATAGTATAATTCCATAGTATAGTTCCATTCTTGATTTTTATAACTAAATTTTTATTTTCCATCCCTGGTTACAATCGATGTTTTGAGTCATACAAAGAGCGCACATAATGACCCTGCAAATATTTAAAAGATACCTTCCAAGAAGATATTAAAGCGATATCTTCTATTTGTCATTTGAATGAAAATAATCAAGTAGTATTTACTTTGAGATTGTCTTCCTTTTATCACTTGGAAGATAATTCGGCGATATTTGAAAAAAAATAATTCAAAAATTTTATCTTTTGTCATAACTTTTTATGACAATATTGCGGCAATATCACCTTTGTATCATTTGGAAGATAAAGCAAATTTGTTTGAAATCTTTTATCAATTTGGAAAAAATTAAAACTAAATTTGTACAAAAACAATCAAAAGATACATAGGAAATAAACTCGTGAAAAGTTAAGATTAATTGCGCGGGAAAAATCGAGATTAAATCAAGATAATTTATAAGTTGGTCAATGGATTATGTATGCAGATATTGTTTTTCAGGCTCAAATTTAATAATGAAAAAATTAAATCGTTTTTTTATTGTACCGGGAGTTTATTTAGCGATATCCCTTTTATCTTCCATATGAGTTATTGCTTTCATATTGCCTGAAAGTATTGTTTTAGTGTAACAGTTGTTTCTGACGCAGGAAACTTCCGGAATACGAAACTGATATTGCCGGCAATAAATGTTTTCTTCCTGGCGATATGTTCGAAGAATCTTCTTCATATTGCCATGTTTGTTGGGTGATATTGGTTTGAGTATGTTCCTGTTCCAAGGCACATAAGGTGTAGTATTGACTAGCCATTGATTTGTTCAACCATGAAACGAATTACATGCAAAACAAAAACAACAAATAAAAGTTGTTGTTGTTTAACGTGTGATTTGTTTCATGTTCGCACAAATCCATAGCTAGTCAAGACTATAAGTAATAGAACAAATGCTTTCTCACTGATAGAGAGTCCCCCAATCTCTTTATTATGTATACTCTTTGTTTCTCAGGGTAGGCTAGTCCAACCCTGGCTTAGCTGGCTTCGGCTTAGCGCTCGATCCTTTTTTTTTTCTTTTACGGAATGCTACGGGGCCAATGCTAAGTCTTGACTTGTCACTAATCGTTTTCGCGCGGGGGGACTTTTTCGCGTCGGTAAGTCCCTTCCTGCTCGGGCGCCAATTAAAATGTTATATTTTTATTTTAATTTTTTAAAAATTTTTGTGCGCCGTATCAGAGCACACAAAGTTCTTTATTTAGCGAATGCGAGATTACAAGTGGTTTTTTAATTATTATTATTCTTAAAATCTACCCTAACAAACAACCACAGGTTTTGTACATTAGCTGATCACGCCATTTTGCTGTGTTGGCATGTGCAATAGCCAGACTCTGTGTCAGCATTTCTGATGAGAACAAAGCTACGTTGCTGTTGGAATTTTGAAATCGTAGACACAACGTCAGCTTTCTGAGCGTGTGACATATTTATTTAATTTTTATGTTTTTAAACATATTTGGTGTTAACTTATATATACCTAAAATGAATACAAAATATTAAATATTATGAATAAAAAACTTAGATATAAATATGTACAGTGGTGGAAAATATAATAGAAACGATTCAAGTTTTTTATAATTTTATTCTCGTTGCCTTTATTTTTAAATATCAAAATAGTGGCTAAATTTGCCCCTAAAGGCGAGAAGATGGTTCAAAAAATTGTACAGAATTTTAGCGTAATGCTTGCTTTTTTATTTTGTCACTTATTTTAAGTGGGCGTGGCTTTTAACGAAAAATTAGCCATATCGACTTTTTATCAAATTACATAGTAAAATTTAGAGAGTACTGATCGGTTCTGTACAAACTGCATATTTTTGTAAATCCTATAAAATTTCCTTAAGTATTGCATTATTTTTATATAGAAATAGTCGCCAGACTTAAAATGGTAGAACCATAAACATGACCAAATGTTTCTTTGTTTTTAGCGATTTTAAAAGAAAGTTAACAACACTGAAATTTTAACATGAAATGCTTTTTACTATAACTTAAAAAAAATCTTGACTAATTTGTTATATTGTGGTAGGAAAATCATAAAACTATTCACTTTAAAATTTCAGTGTTGTTAACTTTATTTAAAATAGCTAAAAACAAAGAAAAATTTGGTCATGTTTAAGGTTCTGCCATTTTAAGTCTGGCGACTACTTGTAGATAAAAATAATGCAAGACTTAAGGAAATTTTATAGGATTTACAAAAATATACAGATTGTCCAGAACCGATCAGTACTCTCTAAATTTTACTATGTAATTTGATATAATGTCGATATTGCTAATTTTTCGTTAAAAGCCACGCCCACTTAAAATAAGTGACAAAGTAAAAAAAACCTTACCCGAGTAAAAATAGTTATATATTGTCATATATAATGTTATTGAGTTATAGCGGACAATGAATGGAATCACTCTATATATAACTACATAAGCCGTATAAAACTACCCGAGTAAATATATAACATATATTTTTTAATATTAAAATATATTATAATATAAAATATTGTATGCGAACTTATATGTTTTTATATGATGATATATAAGAAAATTTTCTAGAAATTTTCTCATATGTAATCATACTAAATCATATATCACTATTTACTTTATTGCAAAATACATATACATAAAGGAATATATTATTGATAAAATCGTTAAAAATTTTATATACAAATAGATACGAAAAATATTTTTAATTTTATTTTATATGTACACTCTAAAAAATTGTTGTAAATTTGCTACTATTAAAAGGGTAATTTTTTGTGTAATATAACGCATAGTGAGTAAATATAAACACCAAATGCGTAAAATCATTTTGTACGCACTTTCATATACAAAAATACACACATAACGTAAAAATAGGCATTATGTGTTTACAATTAACTAGTTTGTGACTAAAATTAGTAGTAAATTCAAATTTTACTCACAAATTTTGTAAATATACTAACATGTAGTAGTAATAAAAATACTGACATTTCTTAATTTGAAAAATTAAAACAAAAAATACAATAACAGAAAAAGTTATTAAAAACTAAAATTAATAACAAAAATGAAGATAAAGACTATAAAAAGTAAGGTTGTATTGATGCAGCTGGAAAAACAAATAGTAATTCATACCCTATTACCCATTAAAAAAGGAAAGTACTCAAATTCCAAATGTGAACAAAGGCTCCACCAATGAGGATGCGTCTTCAACCGATAAGGTGTTGGTTAAAACTACCTTTTCATAATCACCGAAATTTCTTGAATCGCAAAATACAGCTGGAATATTTAATCTTCCAAAGTGAATAAAAATTACTCTCTTGGATCAACAATGTGAGGAACAAGGTTACAATGTTTATATCGCTGGCGCGGCGATTGAGGTCATTCTCAAGTAATTGGCTAAATTTCTTAGAGTAATAATCGTGAATTTTTTAAATTATTTAAAAATACTTAATTACAATAAACGACAATAAACAAAAGAAAAATATCGTATTGTTACGAAAATGGCTTGGCCTAGTATAGAAAACTGTGGACTTTTCTAGAAGAAAATAGCCCAAGAGACGGGATGGACAAAATACATCAATCTGGCAACATAGTAGCACATTTAATTATATACCTAAGAATATGCCATGATTAATTACGCATTAGAATTGTATAGTTGGTTAATAATAAGTGTTTGTGTGTATGTATAATGTCAAGCCTAATGTAGAGTTATATTGTATAGTTGGTTAATTATAAATGTTTGTGTGTCTGTATAGTCTCTAAGCGTGATGTAGACTTATTATAAGTGTTTGTGTGTTTGTATAGCGTTAAGTCTAATGTAGAGTTATATTGTATAGTTGGTTAATGATAAGTGTTTATTATAACAGTTTGTGTTTGTGTATAGTGTTAAGCCTAATGTAGAGTAATAATGTATAGATGGTTGTGTATATAGTCTGTAAGCGTATGTAGAGTTAAGTATAGCATGCTAGAATTATCCAGTGTGTTGTAGAAGTATGGCTGTTACTATATAAGGCGCGCGTTAACATTAGTAGGAGGGGAAGTTGATAATTAACAGTTGTGCTGTTAAGACCGCGAGTTAATATCGTGTTAGAGTTAGTAGCGCTCTAGTAATGGTCATAATAGAGAGAGTTTGTAAATAAGCAATAGTGTGTAAATAAATACGAGTGTCTAAGCTATTTCAAACTTAAGTGTGTTCGTGTTTTGGTTATTGGCTAATTGGTTGTTATTATCGCTGCGACAGCACCAGGACGGTTTATCTAAGGGAGATAAACGAACGTTTTATAAGGTAAAACGTAACAAATGGTGTCAGCGTTGGAACTGGTTATTTTGATTGCAATAGAAAAGAATCCGGTTTAAGGGAAATAAACCAACGTTTTTAAAAAGTAAAAACGTAACAATTGGTGTCAGAAGTGGGATTGCGAAAAATAAGTAACCAGGAGATTGCCAAATAAACATAACTAAAAGCAATGCAGTTTTAAGAGCTTAAAGTGGAACAGCTCAAGCAGGAATTTAGTAAGTTGGAGCTGCCGACAACAGGTAATAAGGCAGAACTTCAGAGAAGACTTATAGAAGAATTCAAGAGACGTGGCGTGGACATCGATACTTACGAGTTTGAAGACAAAGAAGAAGAAAGAGAAAAGAGAGAAACAGAAGTAAGTACACGTACGGCTACAGCTAATATGGACATCAACGCGATACTTTTCGCTCTGAAGGAAATTAAAGCCGATTACAGAGCCACCAATGAACAACTTTTAGTAAAAGTTCAAGAAAATTCTAGAAAAACGGAAGAAAATTCTAGAAAAATGGAAGAAAATTCTAGGAAAATGATGGAAGAAAATTCTAGAAAAATGGAAGAAAATTCTAGAAAAATGGAAGAAAATTCTAGAAAAATGATGGAAGAAAATTCTAGAAAAATGGAAGAAAATTCTAGAAAAATGATGGAAGAAAATTCTATAAAAATAATGGAGAAAATGGAAGAAAGCTCTAGAGAAATGGAAGAAAGAAACTCTAGCAAAATGGAAGAGAATTCTAGAAAAATGGAAGAAAATTCTAGAAAAATGATGGAGAAAATGGAAGAAAACTCTAGAGAAACTAGAGCCACAAATAAGAAACTAGATGAAGTTCTGGAAACACTTAGAGGCAAAAATAAGAAACTTCTAAATGGAGATCAAGAAACTTCGAGAGCAAATGAGGAACTACAAGTTGAAGCTGGAGCTATAACTACGAAAAGTCTATATGAGATTCACGAAACTTCTAGAACTGCAAATGAGAAACTTCTGGGTGAAGTTCAGGAAACTTCTAAAGCTACAAATGAGAAACATCTGCGTGAAGATCCAGAAACTTCTAGCGCTACAAATGAGAAATTTCTAGATGAAGATCGGAAACCTTCTGGAGCCACAGATGAGAAACTGCTAGATGAAGTTTGTGAAATTTCTAGAGTCACAAAGGAGAAACCGAAGGCAATCGAAGAGGTCATGAAGCAAAGAGTGAATTGTGTTGAGGCACAAGGCAGCAAATTTTACGAAAATGCGAAAAATCTAGATGAGATTCACGAAACTTCTAAAGCTGCAAATGAGAAACTTCTGGGTGAAGCACAGGAAACATCTAGAGGCACAAATGAGAAACTGCTAGATGAAGTTCGGGAAACTTCTAGAGCCACAGATGAGAAACTGCTAGATAAAGTTTGTATAATTGCTAAAGCAACAAATGAGAAACCGAAGGCAATCGAAGAGGTCATAAAGTATAGAGTGGGTTGTGTTGAGGCACAAGGCAGCAACTTTGAAGAGATGCTGGTCAATTTTGAGAGTAAAATGGAAAATTTGGAGAATGACCTAGAGGAAAATGTGAGCGATCTCCAATGCCAAGGTGAGCTGGTTCGAGTTGTTCGAGAAAGCTCTAGCAGAATAAAGACATCATGTTTTGATAGCAGTAAAGAAATTGCTTCAACTTTGCCGGTTTGGTTATCTACAGAAATGAAATTTCCTAGAAGTTCTACTGCGACTGGAGATAAAATGATATTTGCTAAAATGACAGCGGCTTTGAAACGTTTTGCAGAACACGAAGTCGTTCCCGATGTGATAGATACCGCTCCTATTCATCTTTTGAATGTTTACTATGATGATGTTCAGGTTAAAGAAGGTAATGCATTGATTCCAACTCAGGTGCAAAATAACCCACAGTTAAGTTGGAATGCAGACATCAACGCATTTTATACTGCGAGTATACCTAATCCTGATGCACCAACTAGTAAGGAAGCCACGTACCGTGAATGTCATCATTGGCTAGTGGAAAATGTGCTATCTAACCGTATCCGTCCGGGACCGCCAAGAGGTAATAGTTTACATCGTTATGGCTTTCTAATTTTCAAAAGGAGAAAAAAAAAAAGAAGAAAACGATGGAGCTGCAAGCTCTGTGGCATACAACGAGGGCCAGTTGCTTCTATTTCTCTACACTCAACGAAATCTAGGATTGTCGTCAAAACCACAAACTCGTCGGGACGGCCTTTATAAAGCAGTCAATGGGCTAATTGGCATGGTTGATGAATGTACAAGTATAGCAGCCTACGATCTAAAATGAGGTGCGAACATCTGAAGAAACTAGCCAACTATGGAAGGGGAACATCTGTGCCTATTCGGGACGAATAGGTTTAAGTGGGCGGCAGTGTTACGAAAATGGCTTGGCCTAGTATAGAAAACTGTGGACTTTTCTAGAAGAAAATAGCCCAAGAGACGGGATGGACAAAATACATCAATCTGGCAACATAGTACTACATTTAATTATACACCTAAGAATATGCCATGATTAATTACGCATTAGAATTGTATAGTTGGTTAATAATAAGTGTTTGTGTGTATGTATAATGTCAAGCCTAATGTAGAGTTATATTGTATAGTTGGTTAATTATAAATGTTTGTGTGTCTGTATAGTCTCTAAGCGTGATGTAGACTTATTATAAGTGTTTGTGTGTTTGTATAGCGTTAAGCCTAATGTAGAGTTATATTGTATAGTTGGTTAATGATAAATGTTTGTGTGACTGTATAGTCTCTAAGCGTGATGTAGACTTATTATAAGTGTTTGTGTGTTTGTATAGCGTTAAGTCTAATGTAGAGTTATATTGTATAGTTGGTTAATGATAAGTGTTTATTATAACAGTTTGTGTTTGTGTATAGTGTTAAGCCTAATGTAGAGTAATAATGTATAGATGGTTGTGTATATAGTCTGTAAGCGTATGTAGAGTTAAGTATAGCATGCTAGAATTATCCAGTGTGTTGTAGAAGTATGGCTTATACTATATAAGGCGCGCGTTAACATTAGTAGGAGGGGAAGTTGATAATTAACAGTTGTGCTGTTAAGACCGCGAGTTAACATCGTGTTAGAGTTAGTAGCGCTCTAGTAATGGTCATAATAGAGAGAGTTTGTAAATAAGCAATAGTGTGTAAATAAATACGAGTGTCTAAGCTATTTCAAACTTAAGTGTGTTCGTGTTTTGGTTATTGGCTAATTGGTTGTTATTATCGCTGCGACAGCACCAGGACGGTTTATCTAAGGGAGATAAACGAACGTTTTATAAGGTAAAACGTAACAATTGGTGTCAGCGTTGGAACTGGTTATTTTGATTGCAATAGAAAAGAATCCGGTTTAAGGGAAATAAACCAACGTTTTTAAAAAGTAAAAACGTAACAGTATGATAAAAAAAATTATAATTTTTTAGGAAATTTTTTGAAATTTACGCATTTAGTGCGCACAAACATACACGTTATATGTGTAATATTTTTTATTTACACACATAGAGTAAATTTACCCAATTTATAGTAGGAGTTCAGTTTCCTACTATAAGTTGGGTAATTTTAAACAAAAATTAATTAGAGTGTATATAACTATATCGTCGGCTTGTCTGCAAGTAGTGTCATGTGTTCTTAAACAGGTTTTCAGGAGGGCGAAAAAACTGATTTATATTATCCTTTTAATATATTTCATTGACAACATATGCCTTAACCCTTTGACGACCAATGGTTAATATATGTCCCATTTTTATTTTTTGTTATATTTTCCACATATTTCAACCGATTTTTTTTAAACTGACTTGTATTAATAGAGGAGAGTTGTTTCTTTCAGACTATACTAAATAATTGGCCCCATGTTTTTTTAGCGCCTTATTAATTGACCCCAACTTTTGAAAAAAAAGTTTTTTTGTTCATGTTTTTTAGATGTCATTTATTCAGATGTTATTGGTTTTGCCAGACCAAAATTTTGGTATTTCATGGACCTGTGCTTCCTGTTTTCAGAAATACCAAAAAATTGGGAATAGTTTTGTTTTCTTGCCTACAGTGCGCAAATTAAGCATGGGACATATGTGTCCCATTGGTCGTCAAACGTAAATAAAGAAGAAGTTTTATAGTTTTATTTTTTTCATTAAATTAAACAAAAAAACAATAAAATTAAATTAACTATTCATTCAACCAAACATAAAAAAGACTTAGGAAAAAGATATTTGTTTTAAGTATACATATCGTCGCCTAAAACACAGAAGGGCGTAACAACAAAAAATTCTAAATCGAGTTTTTGATGGATTATGCTGCACTAGGCTAAATACATGTCCCTACAAAAATTAAAATTTATATACAGAAATAAATCTATAGTCAAGAGAAGAAATATATCCTTTAATTCCATAATATATTTAATTCTACACCCAGAAAACAGTCTCAGTTGTGGCCACCGAATTTGTTGCCAATCTAATTCGTGCGGTTACGACAACTATCGTTATATTAAATTATATTTTTCGTCGTGAAAGCCAATATTCGGTTGTCTTATTCAATATTATGTTCCACATAAATATTATTATGTTCCATAAAATTTTATTGAAATTAAAAAACTTTTTTTGCATTTTCTGGTATTGAACCCGGCCATTCAGGTTAATACCCTCTTACCCACTGCACCACAACTACTTTTAATTTTCTTAGCTATATTTACTGTTTATACATATGAATATTTTATTTTAATTAAAAAAAAAAATATAAAAATTTTTGTCTTGTCCGGGATTTGAACTTGGAAATCCGGCGTACTAGGCCAACTCTGTACCGACTACACCACAAACACTTATTAATTTTGAATTTATATGTTTTGCTTGGAAAACAAATATACCCTGCAAACATTACAACACGAAAATGTTTCGCAATCGTATCGCCTGGAAGAAAAACTTTATTGCGGCAATAATCATATTCTTATTGCGGAAGATCCCCCCTTCGGGAGTAAATGTCCTCTCTATAGCGATACTCCCAAGCAATACGAAAGCGATACTTCTGAATGATAAATCGGCGATATCGCTAATTTATCACCTGGAAGACAAAAAGCTGATCTGCATACATAATCCACTAACAAGAACATTAATTATCTTGTTGCCATCATACCCGGTTTTTCTGCGCACGAACGAATTTGTTTCCCATATTTATTTTATTGATTTGGTTTTTCCAAATATCTTCTAAATGATAAAAGGAAGATAATTTCAAAATACTACTTGATTATTTTCATTCAAATCAAAAATAGAAGATATCGCTTTATTATCTTCTTGGAAGATATCTTCCAAATGTTTGAAGGGTAGTAAAAAATTCGTTTACCAGTACCAATCAATAGTTGTATGTGTTATCAATACAATCCACAATTCGGTTGATTCTACAGAAACTCGACTTTATGGTCATATTTGACTAGGATACCCGTATTTGTAGTTACCACTTTCGAATATTGAAATTTTTTAATTGGTAACACCAATTTTCTTGTATATACACTAAATAAATGGCTGCTTCTACTGCATAGAATTACTAAACTGATACTGATTTTAAAATTGATTGGAGATACCAATAATTTGTTAAAAGGATTCATTTTCCCTATTTTTAATACCTAGTAAAACATTTTTGGTGTAGTATTCACTTATAGGCAACTGCAAATAAAATAACGTCCTGGCAAATTCATTTTAATGGTTTTGATCGAATTGCAACCAATCTTTTTTCTGGGTGTACAATGTTTTTTGCTTCTCCTCTAGAAAAATAAAAAGTGTTGTTACGCCCAATTTAGGTGACGATATATCGATTAACTTTCGTTTGGTTTCAATCATAGTTCTTCCAAATGACGAATTGTAATTGTTCAAAATTGGTAGAATTTTATATGCTCGATCATATGATGGATTGTGACGGCTTGGTTGCTGAGCATTGTTTGTGAAATCCGAATTTCTTCAAAACGTGGCCGAACCATAACATTTGATGCAAGAGGCACAGAGTATACTGCTGATGTTAATTGGTGGGTTTATCATTTTCACATGCGTTAGGGTGCGTACAGAGTGGCCGCTTGTTGCCGAGCCGAGCCGACTGACGCTTATTGCGAGAACCAATGCGAGAAAACTGGTACTATACAAATTAGTACAAATATCCGCGAACAGGTCATAGTGGGCGCCGAGCTGGTCAGAGCGCAAAGCTGATTGAATACGAGAAAACAGTTCCAAAGCGTATTTCAGCGCCGAAAACATTGTTTATGTTATGTTAATAAAATAAAAATTAAACAAAAAAATTAAAATTCAAATAAATAATAAAAATTAAATAAAATCATAACAATTATAAAAAAAACTTGTAAACAAAATTTAAAAAAAAAATGTAATAAAAATTTCAAGAATAATTGAAGAAATGCGTTAATAAGTAAAATTTTAAAACTCAATGTCAGTTTTTTGTCTCAACAAAATAAAACACAAATAATAGATAAAATATCAGCGCTGATTCTCGCATTCAATATGCTCACCCAAACTTGTTTCTCGCATGAACAATTTCTCGCAATAAGCGCCAGTCGGCTCGGCAACAAGCGGCCACTCTGTACGCACCCTTAAGCAATTCCATAACTTCATTATCTGCTGCATAAAATCGATGTTGATTAGTTCTTTTCTTCTTGCAATTATATATTACACCGTGCAACATATTAAAATTTTGCTCTCACTCATGGAGGAATCGATATATATGTGAAGGTAGACACCGCTTATAGATGAACTGCATATCCATCACGTCAGATTTCCTTTTTAAAGGATTTCGAAATACTAATGCATACTAAAATGTGAATATATATTTTTTTCACTTCTCTCCAAAATGGACATCAAATAAGAAAGGATAATCTCCCCAGTTCAGTGATAATGTAAATTTAGAAAAAAAATTACGAAGAAAATATTTTTAGAAAATTTTCAGTAGAAAAAAAAAGAAAAACTTGTATTAAAATGTAGAAATTCCCCTCTTTCATTTGATCCCCATATCAGCATCAAGGAATGTACAAAATATCCTTAAAAGAGGATTTGCCAGAAACCATGCGTTGAAAATTTAAAGTCCTTCTATAAGGACTACTGATGTGATCATGAAAAACTGAGTACGCAGTTTTACTAAACGTGGTTTCCTCTTTCATTTGTTAATCGCTTTTTCCAAATGAGTAAAATTATTTTGAAAAAAACGTTAGAACACTCGACTTTAAGCACAAAACGCGATATGCAAACTACTTCGCATGAAAAGAAAAACAAAAAAAATAATAATCGACACTCTGTGTAAAAATTTGTAACAACAACAAAACCAAAAATGCAAATATTTCTGGAAAAATTAAAACAAAACACACTATACTCGCTACGAGCAGAGTAAGTTAGTTGTTCACAAATTTTTACCGTTGACGACCAATGGGATATATGTATATGTGCCATGGATTTTTTCGATGAAGGACTTGAAAAAAATATTTTTGACGACACTTTTGTTTAGAAATCTTGGGTCAATTATCACCAATCCGCCAAAAAAATTTTTTTTTTTAATTTTCACAAAAAATATTTTTTAACCCTTTTGATTTGGCCATACACTACTTGTTGGACGTTTTTGGACTCCGCAGCGCAAGTGAAGAGAAGGGTTAGAGGGAGAGGGTTAGTTTTTGGGGTTAATATACATACATTATCGCGTAAATAGTTATGCTTTCCAAATAATCAAACTATTTAATTTCATATTAAACGTTATAATACGTACATATGTATATTTATTATATATTTGAATTCAAAAACGTTTTTAGGGTTAAGTTAATTTAAAGTTACTATTCTAAGTTTTCACAGTAGCTTATATATTTTAATTAATCTTTGATTAAAACACTTTGTGTAACTTCAATGGCTGTTTGAAGGTTTACAATTTTTTGCCGACGTAGCACATACAAAAGCAAAAAGGAGATGTTGAGTTGTTTGTTATAGTTTTCGAACTGAATTTTTTAACCAAACGCAAAGGCCGACAGCTGTTGTGTGTGGTGGGTCTGGCTGCCGCTTTGCGTTGGTTCGATACTCGAAGACGTTAGAGCCAGGGTTGGGTAACCTTCATTGTTCACTAAAGTGAACAGCAAGGTTAACGATTTTATGAGCGACGCTTCAGGTATAAAAGACAATATAAAGTCCAGCGGAAAATTATAAGTTACTTTTTCATCAAAAACTTTAATATTTGATACGTATTTGACATCCAACAAGGATAAGTTAGTAATGCCTAAAAAAGTTTATATTAAATAACTTAGAAACTATCGGCTTAAAGCATATAAAATCAACAATTGAAATTTCCGCACTCTATTTGAATTGTATGAAACTTGCTATAACTTGGAAAATACTTTGTATAGCTAAAATTGGTGTTCAATTTGGGGAAAATTATCAAATTTGCTATAGACTTTCCGTACATATTTTGGTCTAACTTTTGTATTATTTTAGGTATGTGACTGGTTGATATATCACTTTAAAGCTTCTGAAAGCGTGCCTGAAGTTGGTCTGCAACTCATTCTTTAATTTGATAATTTCTGATTTATTAAAAAAAAATTAAATTTTTGAGAATTTTTCTACAATTAATTAATTGTTTCTATCCTTTTATAATTGATGCCAGGATTGAGCCACGTAAATAGTTACTATTTTCAAATGAAATTTAACCATTTATCGTTATCAAAGGTCTAACGCCATTTTATCTTAATACGCGGTTCGGAATACTTTATCGTAGCCTTTTAATATTTATGTATTAGTTCTTAATTTTTTATCAATGACACTGTCAAATATCAGTTTGGTACTCCTTTTGGTTCCTGAGTTATAGTATAGTATTAAATAAAAAAAAACAGTTCGATTTTTCAGCATTTGTATGAAAAAAGACCCAATAAGAGTGCCAGTATAAGATTTCGTAAAGGCAAAAAAAAAGTAATGAGGAACAACATAAGCGTGTTCGTTTACTTAATACAAGTTACTACTTTTACTAAAGCTGAAAAATTTTAATATAAAAAGTAAACAAAACTTTCCAATTGTAGTAAAAGTAGTAAGAATTTCGACTAATCGAACACACCGCATATATTTTTTCATAAATTTTAAAGAATCCATATACATATGACGATTTAAATCGCGGATTTCATTAAATTAAACTTTGAAAATTTTATGAAAAACGTCGCCGGAGTCTGAAAAGTCCTCAAAGTTTTATTGAGATGATTACACGGATTTAACTCAGAGATTACTTTTTAACAACAATACAAAAAGTTAATATTTCCTGAAAAGTTTTGAAATTATTTTCATTATTTTTATATTCACTTTATTTATTAGAAGCTGATTTTTTATACTTCAGTTATAAATTGTAACTAAAAACTTATAATATTTTAAAAATTCTTGTTTTTTAATTATTTTTTCGGAAAGTTTCGCAGACCTCCTAGGATGCGATTAGGGACGCTCAGGGCTTCGCGATCAACATTTGGAAAACTTTGTATAATTAAATTTTCATATCGGTTTTGGTATAGCTGTGGGAGTTAGATGTCGTTATTAACAAAACAAATTACTGGCCAAATTTGCTTTGACGCTACACCAACATTCCGTATTTTAAAGTTAAAACACTTTGCAGGATGGGAGGAAGTGCAGGATCTAACGCTAGTCAATTACTTGCAGGCAATCAAAAATTGAGTATTTCAAAAGAAATTATTTCAGGAACATAACTACCCAGTGTAGAAAATCATTACCAGATATGTGGTTATGTAACTACATACTTGGTAATGGTAACTACTTACTTTTGTTATTACATTTCTTATTACCTTTATATGGCGATGTCGCGAAAAATAATGAGTTGTCGTTACACAACAGCATACGAATAATCAAAAAAATATATCGTTACCTATGTGCTTACCAGTACTGATAAAAATAATGCGTCTAAAAATAGATTTTCATAAAAATAAATTATATAAAAAAAAATATTTTTATTGTATTTTTTTTTAAATAAAATTTGATGGTGCGGGAATCGAACCTGGGTCTACAGATTGCCAGTCAATAGCTCTACCATCTGACCTATATCGACATGTAATATTTAATAGATAAAAACATAATTGACCTGCTGCACACAAGTAAGCTTACTCGCCAACATACAAAAAATCAAAAAATATTTGGTTACATATATCCTTATCAGTGTTTAAAAAATATTGAGTCTAAAAATAGATTTCAAAAAATTTTCAAAAAATCTAAAAAATTATTTTCTATTTGAAATAATGATAAAAATAAGTTATTATCAGTAACTCATTATTATATGTTTTAAAATAATGCAGAAGGTAAGTGTGTGTCATTACTGGTACTACAAAAAATAATGATATGTCATTACCGTTTCTACACTCTACGATATCAACATGTATTTGGAAAGACCTAAAAAAGAACTCCACCATATCTTTCCGAATGAAATTTGGAGAATTTCAAGTGAAATTAATTATGAATTCTATTTGGAATTTGTCAAATTTGATCTTAAATCTGAACAAAAATAACGGTAATTAATTGTTTTCTTACAATATTGAGAAAATTTTAAGAGAAATTTCGACTTTTTATTTCGAAATGAGAAAATTCTGAAATTTAGAAAATTCCATTAGAAGTTCAGTTCTGCAATTTTAATGAAAAAAATTCAAAATAAAATTTAGTCTTTTTCCCAAAAGCACCGTAAATGGTTTTCCCGTTGAAAAATTTTACTCGAACTTTAATTTTACTCAAATTTTAATTTAAATTATAAAAATGAACAATTTTTCAATTTTATATCAAATCACAATATACAAAAAATGTGATTTTTCCCCAAGAAAAATAATAGTCTTGTACATTAAATTTGCGTGAAAACAATCTCTACTCAGTTTTCACGTGCAATTCATTGTCGTGGAAAATTATTATACCCTACACCACTATGTGGTCAGGGTATTATAAGTTTGTGCTGATGTTTGTAACACCAAAAAATATGGGTCTAGGACCATATATTATAGTATACCGATCGGCTTAGAATTTTTTTTATTTCGATTTAACGATGTCCGTCTGTCCGTCCGTCCGTCTGTCTGTCCATGCATTCTTGTGCGCACTCTACAGGTCGCAAATATTAAGATATTTTGATGAAATATGGTATACCGACTTATGCCGGCCCGAGGATGAAACCTATTGATTTTGGTGAACATCGGTCCATGTTTAGACCTAGTGCCCATATAAGGGTCCTACCAAAATTATATTGTTTATACGCTGCAGGTCGCAAATATTAAGATATTTTGATGAAATTTGGTACACCGACTTATGTCGGCCCAAGAACGAAGCCCATTGATTTTGGTGAACATCGGTCCATGTTTAGACCTAGTGCCCATAGAAGGGTCCTACTAAAATTATATGGTTTATACGCTGCAGGTCGCAAATATTAAGATATTTTGATGAAATTTGGTACACCGACCTATGGCAGCCCAGGGACAAAGCATATTGATTTTGGTTAACACCGGTCCATGTTTAGACCTAGTGCCCATATAAGGGTCCTCCCAAAATTGGCTTGGTTACAAATTGCAGGTCGCAAATATCAAGATATTTTGATGAAATTTGGTTTACCGACCTATATCAGCCCAAGGACGAAGCCTATTGATTTTGGTGAACATCGGTCTATGTTTAGACCTAGTGCCCATATAAGGGTCCCCCCAAAATTATATTGTTTATACGCTGCAGGTCGCAAATATTAAGATATTTTGATGAAATTTGGCATACAGACCTATTTTCGCCCAAGGACGAAGCCTATTGATTTTGGTGAACAGCGGTCCATGTTTAGACCTAGTACCCATATAAGAGTCCCCCCAAAATTGGCTTGGTTACAAACTGCAGATCGCAAATATTAAGATATTTTAATGAAATTTGGTGCGCTGACTCACATTATAGAAAATTTTGACACAAGCCCCATTTTAACCCATTCGAATTTCGGATCCAAACATTAGTTGGCTTTTACCCAGACTGGTGTAGGGTATTGTATAATCGGCATGCCCGACTTTAACCTTTTTACTCGTTTTTTATATGGAGGAGTATAACAATTTTTTCACTATCAAACAGTATTTTACTTTTAAAGTCGACTTTATATTTAAACGGCTTTGTTCATTTTGTGTATGAAAATCCTAAAGAAATATTTACATTTTCAAATATTTTAATTGGTTGAAAATAAATTAACCAATCAAAATGCTCCAAAAATAAACTAGGTCAAAGCATGCTGCCACCCTAAATTTTAACTAAAGTCAACAAAAATATACATTTGGAAAATTTAAATAGTAAGGGCGTTTATTTTTATTTAAAAAATTTTCAATTAAAATTGGAATTTTGTATTAAAAAATGCGAAATTTTAAAATGAAATTTTTTTTTGTCATTTGAAATTAGAAAAATTTCAAACGAAATTGATCTACATACAATTTTGAAAATCTAATTTGAAATTTAGATCTTCTAACTACATTTCTCCACAAACTTTAATTTTTTTATAATCAATATTATCAGTTTTTTAATGAATATGTTAAAATATCTATTGAGATTTTTTAAATGACGACGAAATAAGAAAAAAATTTTATATTTCATATTATTATTCATAACAAATTTGTATTTCTTTCACTTTATCCTGTTTTCTCTCCTTTTTCCTTTTTTCTCTTCTTTTTCTCTTCTTTTTCTCTTCTTTTTCTCTCCTTTTTCCCTCCTTTTCCTTTTTTTCCTTTTTTTTCCTGGAGCCGCGCATGCACTACTTTTAGGCAAGCCGACGATATATTGTTAATCTCAGACCCAAGTTCGAGATTAACTAATATATTTGAGATTAATAAAATATTTTATCAAAAACAATTTTTTTTATATATTTTACTCAATTTTTTCATTGAATTAATATTTTCTGAGCTTTTTGTTACTTCTAAAAGTTCTTTTTTTTAATTTAAAAAATCTAATTTAAAAAAATTAACATTTAAAATCATGGCCCGGCTCGTAATGGGTTAATAAGTCTAGGCATGTTGCATATCATTGGTAAGTTCATCATTGTTCTGGTCCGATAAGTTTTGAATGGAGAAATAAGCCATTGAATATTGTTGTAGATCATCTTCAACTCCATGAATCGGGAACTATGAGCCTCCAACAAAAAGAAGTGCATTAAAATTTTATTTAAAATAAAAAAGCTTAACATATTTAAAAAAAATTAATAAGTCCAAAGAAAATTTCCATATTTAATAAAAAATGATCTAGTCTTTAAATAATAACGGATTTATGTATACATTAACGTCTTTAATAGTTACTGATTATCATAGTCAGGCATGATAGTCAGGCATGTGATGAATATCGAAAACGATTTGATTTTCAATGGTTAATATTTTACGATCTGTACAATAACAATTATTTTTTATTTCCTAATTTAGATGTCCGGAGTCAAATAAAACGATAAATAATAATTGGAACCCAATTTGATTTTCGCGAAACTAATTATTATAGATTGAAAAATTGTTCGTTTTCGATTTTTATCACACCCCTGAGTGTGTAGGACCTAAAATCCTGCTGCCCTCCAATACAAAGTTTTTTTTATCCCCTAGTAAAAATGATGATTATATATCAGGGCAAGTTTAAAATGGCACAAAAAAAGTTGAAATTGGAAATTGATTTTTATATAATCATTTATGATTTTATACAATTATAACTTGTCGAGTATTGTGAAACATACATATATTTTTATATGATTATATCAAAAGATATTTAATTACCCAAGTAAAAAAATGATATCGACCCATATGAAGTTATATTTAATTATATATAATCTTTTATGTAATTAGATATAATTACATCCGCAAAATGAGAACATCTTATTTTATCGAATTGTATACAATTGTATACAATTTGGTACAATTTGATACAATTTTATGCAATTCGATACAATTGTATCCGAATTTTGTCCTCATTCAATTACATCAAATTATATCTTTTTGTATAAAATTATATAAAATGTTATAAAAGTGGACATAGTTTGATACAATTATATCTAAAAATTGACTTTATACTTTAGATCATATTACATATGACCACACCTAACAATATACAAAAATTATTTTTTTAAATAAAAAAGATATGCAATATCTGGAGACAAGACCTGGGGTATTTCAATTACAATTGCAAATAAATGTAATTGAAATTAAAAAAAACTCAATTACATTTCATGTAACTGTAATTCAAAATTTTCAATCACAAGTAATTGTAATTGAAAGTGATTTCAATTACAAATTTCAATTAATTCTAAAGTGTTTTTTGTTAAAATCTTGTAGAAAAAACTGACTGGGATAGGTTGGATAGGCGTGGATAAGTATAAAAAGAATACGTCATGTTGGGCTCACCCCTCACTTGTGCTTTTTGTCATTATTTCTTTTCCGTAAAAATGTAATTGTAATTGACATTTTTTCAATTACAATTATATGTAATGTATAATTGAAAATTTTCAATTACAAATTACTTGCAGGTAATTGGTTTTTTTTTAAATTACAATTACAAATAATATGTAATTGTAATTGAATTTTTTTCAATTACATGTAATTGTGTAATTGCATGTGTAATTAATTTCCAAACATAATGATTAACCCAAAGGTCTGCTGGAGATCCTATAATTTCGATAAATCTTCCATTACTTTTATCCAGATTTACCATGACAGTGCATTAAACATGAACAAAATTTTCTTTATTGTTAGTAATTTTAAAATAAAGTTAACAAGACTGAAATTTTAAAGTTAATAGGATTATGTTATACAACCAACATATAAGAAAAAAATAGTAAAAAAGTAGTAAAATATTACAAAATAGTAAAAATTACTAAAAATATATGATGCAAAAAATAAACTCACAAACGAATCATGCACGGGTTATATATTCTTATTCACGCTCACGCACGAATCAAGTACGAATTATATATTCTCAGACTCACGCACGAACGACTTGAGTATAGTAATTATTACTCACGATCACGTGTGAATAACGTGACTCACGAACATTTCTAGTCACGCGCCAATCCCTAGTAATTACTAAATCTAAAACTAGTTCAAAATCATTGTTAACATAGAACCACATATAATATAATACGGTTTTATATGGACCTTATATATTTTTATATAAAGTCACTATGAAATAATTGCTTGTGTGGGATGATATATAATTATAGATGATTTTAAAGGGTGGTTAAATTTTAAGAGCCGATGTTGATTTTGAATAAAATTTATTTAGGAAATTATTGCCATTTATTTTTATATGATAATATTGGTATGGTTCAATTATGTGTGGAACAAAATATCGGCCAAATGGCCGCCGCGACCTCGGCGGCACACCTCCATCCGATGGTCCAAATTTTCTATGACGCTGAGGCATAATTGAGGTTCTATGCCGTTAATGTGCCGAATTATCTCATCCTTTAGCTCTTCAATTGTTGCTGGCTTATCGACGTATACCTTTTCTTTCAAATAACCCCAAAGAAAGAAGTCCAACGGTGTCAAATCACATGATATTGGCGGCCAATTGACATCGCCACCACGTGAGATAACACGGCCATTGAATTTCTCGCGCAAAAGAGCCATTGTTTCGTTGGCAGGTGCTTCACATTTCCTACAGACCCGATTTTGTGCACAATTCTCCCGATTGTGGACACATTTGGTCGATTATGCTGACCAAAGAAATCACGAAGTTCACGAAATGCATTTTGATTTGAACGCCCATTTTCATAATAAGCCTGAATAACTTTAACGCGTTGCTCGATTGTGTATCTTTCCATGGTTCAAATTGAGTTAGTCTGAAATTGAGAAATGTCAAATGAAATGCAGAAAAAAACTTGACGTTTAGGTGTGGTTCACATTCAACATCGGCCCTTAAAATATAACCACCCTTTATAAAGAACGTTATATTGTTATATATTAAAGAAATCATGAAATCTTGTAGATATGGAACCATATTAAGTTATAAATGGGTTCTTATTCGTCAATATATAATCATATCTAACACAAATTATGAAATATTTCTTATATGGCTCCACATATAGTTTTATATTATTATGTATAGTGTCATACTAAATTATATATAAATGTATATGTAATTATATCTGTAATATGTTACTTTATGTACTTATATATAGCACATGCAATTATGTGTAGGCCAGTATGTAATAATATAAAGTCACATATGTCGCCATATTAAAACCTTTGAGGAAAAAATATCTCACATATGACTATATAAAAGTATATCTGCTTGAATTTAAAAGCATATGTGGCCGTATGTAACTATAAGTTACTATATGCAATTACATAAAATAATAAATGATTATATCAAAACTTTTTTACTCGGGTATATCAAATTATATTAACCAGATCCACCATTTTCCGGATCAAATCATGTATGGGTTAATATAATTATATAAAAAATATATTATTTGATCTGAAAAATGGTGGATCTGGTTAATATAATTTTATATAATTTAATATCTTTTGATATAATTATATAAAAATATATGTTTCACAATACTCGACAAGTTATAATTGTATAAAATCATAAATGATTTAGATAGATAGATAATTTTTATTTATTATTCTTTAAATTGTTTACAAATAATTGCTTAAAATAAAAGTACAATAATAAATAAAATACAGCATGGTTTAAAACAGTCAGCTGGAAAGTTGGCTTATATAATTTACATTTTCTCTTAATTAAATTCAGATATTAGAAAACTTCTATATTTTAGTGACTCCCTAACATAGTAATAAAGTCTTTGCCAATTAGTATCCTCACCCCGATTCAGTACATTAATAACCTCGTCATCCGTTAACATTTGACGGCAAAAGTACTTGTATCTTATATCTTTCAATACGGGGCACCTGCCCATAAAATGATTTATGTTTTCCTCCTCCCTCAAATTGCATATAGAACACAATCTCGTACTCTCACTCGTAAAGTCATTCCCATTTAACCACAATAGAACCCCTCTTGTCCTCATTATAAGAGATATTTGATCTTGTTTAAAGCCTTCGATACAATATGTCAACCCTTTCGAATAATCTAAATATTTATGGATTCTACGCTCACTAGCTTGTGCCTTTTCCATATGCTCCAGATGTTTTCTGAGCTTCATTGTATCAATTAAACGAATGCAGGCACTGCTCCAAACTATTTTATCCTGCTCTATATCGTTGGGCGAAATATTATACTGCAACAGTTTGTTTTTTAGTTCAGCATACCAGAAAATATCTTTAGCCATAATTTTTCTTGACTTTTTTTTCTGTATGGCAGTCTGTTGTGGTCATATTCAAAAATCGTTTTAAATATATATTGAAGATGTAAGCTATAAGAATAAAAATGACCTGCTTCTTGTCCTGTTTCCAATGCTAGTACGTAATTTGGAGTAGAATCAGGAAGGCTTAAAATTCGTTTTGTAAAATATTTTTGCAATTTATCATATGATCATGCATATCGTTCAAATATAGAGAGAACAATAGCGGTGACAACAAACAGCCTTGCTTTACTCCTGTACATGTTTTAAATTCGCTTGATATTTCAGATCCAGTCCATACAGCTGATTCAGTATTTTAGACTTTCTCAATGAAACTTACAACTTTAGTTGATAACCCCATCTGATGTAGTTTAAATATTAATAAATTCCTTGGTACTCGATCAAATGCTGCTTTAAAATCTACAAAGAAGCTATAAACTTTCTTCCTTTCTGCGAGCTTTATTTTAACAATTGATATCAGATTATATACATTGTCAATGGTAGAATATCCTTTACGGAAACCCGCTTGGAATTCATTCAATATTTGATTTCGATTAACCCATTCAGTTATTCTCTGACATATCACACCCATCATTATTTTACCAATACAGTTTGTAAAAGATATTCCTCTGTAGTTACAGGGTTAGTTTACATCTCCTTTCTTATGAATTGGGAAAATAATACTTCTTTTAAAAGCTTCACATGATTCATTTCCATCTAATATACGGGAAAATAGATCCGCTAGGGTTCCCAAATAACCATTGCTGGCATTGATGAAAAATTCGTAAGAGATACGGTCCTCTCCAGGTGCTTTATTGGGCTTTGCTTTGGCAAGCTGAGCTTTTAATTCCTGTATCGAAAAAGGTCTGTCTAAACGTTCATCACTTATTAAATTAGCAGCATAGCATATCTCTGCAGATCTGACTGTGGGATTAAGTAATTCTTTAAAGTAATCTCTAAAACTTTCAACCATTATACCACATCCAATATGATTCTCTTGTTGCCGTATTTCCCTCGCTAGAGCCCACCAGCTTTTGCTATCAGTCACAAAGTTTAATTTACATTCCACCTGTTTATAATACTCCCGTGGCAGATCGAATTAGATGTAGCTATATATTTGGTGATAAACTTAGATCTAATTTGATCCAAAAAATGGCACATCTAATTAGATCCAGCAATATATTTGTGGATAAACTTAGATATACATTGATCTGAAAAATGGCAGATCAAATTAGATCCAGCAATATATTTGTGGATTAACTTAGATCTAAATTTATCCAAAAAATGGCAGATCGAATTAGATCCAGCAATATATTTGTGGATAAACTTGGATATAAACTGAATAGAAAATTGGCAGATCAAATTAGATCCAGCAATATATTTTGGGATTTAGTAAGAACTAATTTGATCCGAAAAATGGCAGATTGAATTAGATCCACCCGAGTAAAAAAGTTTTGATATAATCATATATTATTTTATGTAATTGCATATAGTTTTAAATTCAAGCAGATATATATATATGTTAGATGCTTTTAAATTCAAGCAGATATATATATGTTAGATATTTTTTCCTCAAAGGTTTTAATATGGAGACATATGTGATTTTATATTATTACATATTGGCCTACATATATATGTATGTGCTATATATAAGTACATAAAGTAACATATAAAAGACATAATTACATGTACGTTTATATATAATTTAGTATGACACTATACATAATTATATAAAACTATGTGGATCTATATAAGAAATCTTTTATAATTTGTGTTAGTTATGATTATATATTGACGAATATGAACTTATAACGTTCTTTATAAAATCATCTATAATTATATATCATCCCACATAGGCAATTTTTTCAAAGTGATTTTATATAAAAATATATAAGGTCCATATATACCGTATTGTATTATATTTGGTTCCATGTTATCAATGATTTTGAACTAGTTTTAGATTTAGTAATTACTAGGGATTGGCGCGTGACACGAAATGTTCGTGAGTCACGTTATTCACACGTGATCGTGAGTAATAATTACTATACTTAAGTGATTCGTGCGTGAGCGTGAGTAAGAATTACCCGTGATTGATTCGTTTGTGAGTTTATTTTTTGCATCACATATTTTTAGTAAGTTTTACTGTTTTGCGTGAGAATTTTCTGATTGTAAGTTTAATAAGTAAGTTAATATAATCATGCATGAGTCAAAAATGGCTTACGCACCGCACCCATAACATTAACAACACTGAAGCTTAAATACGAAATTCTCTATACTATAACATAGGGGTTACACGATCAATTTTTGCCTTTCAAGTTTCAATACACTCACATTTTTTTACAAACACACTCACATTTTAAAAATTGAACAGCAACTTGATATCAATTTTTGCTTTCAAATTTTGGGAAAACTTGACTGTCAAGTTTTAAACAGCTGATCAGTTTCTTGTAAATTTATTTTTCTTTTTACAAATATTGTGCCGCAATAAAACACGATTGATAAAATACGGAATGTGAATATTTCGGTATATCGACGAAATGATTTAAAAACAAAAATAAATAAAAAATCAAAAATCAATTTCTGCTGACATTAAAATGTCTGTGGAATATGTAAAGAATAAAATAAAGTCTTTTTGAACAGCCTACAGTGCGGAAACAGCCCACAGAGGCGAGCATTTTTAGTTCTTTCCTTGACGACGGCATCTTGAAAGGAAAATTGACTATCAAGTTGCATGCAGCCTACTTCACAGCTTCAAGTTCAACTGAATTTGACAAGCAGTATATGTTATCAACTTAAAAGCAAAATCTTGTTCATGTAACCTCACTGTTACGTACACTTGACTGATTTCTTATATCTTGGTTGTATATCATAATCCTATTAACTTTAAAATTTCAGTGTTGTTAACTTTACTTTAAAATTACTAAATTAAAAGAAATTTTTTTTCATGTTTATTGCACTGTCATGATAAATCTGGATAAAAGTAATGGAAGATTTATCGAAATTATAAGATCTCCAGCAGGCCTGGGGTTAATCATTACATTTTGTAATTAATTACACATGCAATTACACAATTACATGTAATTGAAAAAAAACTCATCTATAATTACATATTCGGCCTTATTACGAGTGTCGTAGTCATAGTCGAAACTAAGTCGAATTTGCTGAAAATTCACTAAAAACGCAACTATTGAACAATTTTTCAATTGGATTTACCATATATAGCACTCAGATTTAAAAAAATCCAGCATCAGAGTTTCATTTCTTTATAATTTCCATTATATACAAAATCATTTTATATGGAGTCGAAAATTTCGACTACAAATTCGACACTCGTAATCAGGGCGATTATTTGTAATTGCAATTCAACAAAGAACAATTACAGGTAATTGAACATTTTTTTTATTTAAAAAAATTATTTTTGTATGTATATTGTTAGATATGGTCCTATATAATATGATAAAAAATATAAGATTAATATTTAGATATAATTGTATCAAACTATGTCCACTTTTATAACATTTTATATAATTTTATACAAAAAGATATAATTTGATGTAATTGGATGAGGACAAAATTCGGATACAATTGTATCGAATTGCATAAAATTGTATCAAATTGTACCAGATTGTATACAATTGTATACAATTCGATACAATATGATACAATAAGACGTTCTCATTTTTCGGATATAATTATATCTAATTACATAAAAGATTATATATAATTAAATATAACTTCATATGGCTCCATATCAATTTTTTTTACTCGGGCAGCTATTAATTTGTGGATAAACTTAGATCTAATTTGATCCGAAAAAGTGGCAGATCGAATTAGATCCAGCAATATATTTAGGGATAAACATAGATCTAATTTGATCTCAATTTTGGCAGATCTAATTAGATCTAGCAATATATTTGTGGATAAACTTAGATCTAATTTGATCCGAAAAAGTGGCAATATATTTGTGGATAAACTTATATCTAATTTGATCCGAAAAATGGAAGATCGAATTAGATCCAGCAATATATTTGGGGATTAAGTAAGATCTAAATTTATCCAAAAAATTACAGATAAAATAAGATCCAGTAATAACTTCGGGATTGCGTAAGATCTTAACTTTTCCGATAAATTGCAGATCGAATTAAATCCAGTGATATATTTGGGGATTTGGTAGGATCTTAATTTATCCCATAAATTGCAGATCGAATTAGAAACAGCAATATATTTGGAGATTGACATCTAAAACTATCCAGAAAAATGACAGCTAAAATTAGATCCCCATTGTATTTGGGTACTACGTAAGATCTCCATTTATTTGGGATTAAATAAGATCCCAGACAGATATTGACAATAGTTCAAAAAATAATACACTGGAAGAGCACTGATTTTATAAAAATTACAATATTTTGTTAAAATAAGGTTTAAACTCAGAAGGTCTCGAGTTCGATACCTTTCACGGCTATGCATTTTTTTTATAAAAATGCGCATTCTCCTTGCTGGTCTGATCGAAATTTTTTCAATAATTTTTATTCTTTGTAATTTACTTGTAAAAATTGTATCATCTTTCTTTGATTTGAAAATAATTTAAACAGAAAGTGATATTAATTTATGATCTTGAGTCAAACTAAAATAACATTCATTTACTTAAAAATAACAGATCAACTAAAAACATTTCCCCCATTCAAAAGAATTTCTTTTTATAAAATTATAATATAAATGTTTTTATAAAATTATATTTTTTTTTTTATTAAATTGAATTTTTTTTAAAAATAATTTTATTTACATATTTTTAACGCTCTACACCATTTCCAATTGTATCAATTGTTTTTAAGATTTATCAATTGTATTTCAGAAATAATCAATTGAATTTCAGTTTTATCAATTGTATTTCAGAACTTATCAATTATTTTTCAGATTTATGAATTGTATTTCAGAACTAGTCAATTGAATTTCAGTTTTATCAATTGTATTTCAGAAATTAATTGTATTTCTGAAATTCACAACTATATTTCAGAAATTATCAAACTGTATTTCAGAAATTATCAATTGTATTTCAGAAATTATGAAATGTAATTTAGAAATTTTTCTCTATTAACTATGATAAACCATCAACAAGTTCTGAAATAGATTTGATTATTTCTGAAATACAATTAATAAATTTCTGAAATACATTCCATAATTTCTAAAATACATTTAAAATTTCTGAAATACAATTAATAGCATCTGAAATACAGTTAATATTGTAGTTGCTGATGAGTTACCATATATGATGGCACCATATATGACAATATATTGTTTAAATAGCACCAATATGGAGCTTTATATGGTAATATATAACTTAGATTCATCCATATATCATTTGATCCGAAAAATGGCCCGATAAAATTGTATCAGTTCTTATTTGTATCAGTTGTTATCTAATTACATCAGTTTAGATCTGACCTGATTAAATTATGTGTTAATCAGATGAAATTGTATCAGATTTTTGACCTGATACAATTTTATTGGTTTATATTACATGGTATCAGTTTAGGTCCAAATAGATATATTTGTATATACAATTATATAGTTATATCCTAATTTCGACCTGATATCAGTTTAAAACTTTGATACAATTGTATAAGGTAAATGTCGGATACAATTATATTTTATTTATATAAAATTGAACCAATTACGATCAAACCGATAAAATTGTATCAGGTCAAAAATCTGATACAATTTCATCTGATTAACACATATTTTAATCAGGTCAGATCTAAACTGATACATTTAGATAAAAATTGATAAAGAATTTATAAAAATATATCGGGCCATTCTTCGGATGAAACTGTATATTTATACAGATATAACTTAATCACATATATGACTATACATATGTAACTATTTTTCCTCGGGTTGTTTAAATGATACGATATATCAAAGTATATGGTACTACATTTAGTAGCATATATTATCATATCTGGAACTGTATTGAAAATGTTATTCATGCGGCCCCATATATGAGCATATATTGTTTAAATGGCACCATATATAATAATATATGGTTTAAATGGCACCATATATGGTAATATATTGCTTAAATAACACCATACATAAATATATATGGCACTATACATATTTTCTTATATTATCATATCTGGAACTGTATTAAAAATGTTGTTCATGAGGTACCATATATGAGCATATATTGTTGAAATGGCACCATATATGATAATATATGGTTTAAATGGTACCATATATGATAATATATGGTTTGAATGGCACGTTACCCATACCCAAAAAAAATCAAATACCGTTATCATTGCCGATACCGTTATTTTTATGTGTTACCGGCAGACAACAGAAAAGTTTAAAATTTAAAATTCTTTAGTGATAAATTTCTTCAAGTATTTTTTTAAAAAAAATACTTTATAACTTTTAAATAAAATTCTTTATCATATTTTTTTTTAAATTCAGTAGAGTTTTAAAAGAAAAATTCTCTATTGAATAGTATTTTGAATTTTATGGAGTTTTATTTTCCTATAAAAAAATAAACATAAATTTATTGAAATTGGTAAAAATTTAAATTTGTGATAAAGATTAGCATCCCAACAAAAAACCTGCTTCGCTGGATGCAGCTTTGTAAGGAAATAAATAAAATGAATCCCTTACAAAGCTGCTTAGAGAAGGCATGATTTGTCCATACAAAGGGCCCGCTTGGAAGCACGTTGTTTTGCGAGAAAAAGCTCATTATTCGCTGCTGAAAAATTGCAGTAAATTCATGTTTTTCGTAAGTGCATTTAACCCAAATAAATTCATGCACTTTTTTTGGAAAAAGTACTTTTTTTGCTGCTGAAAAGATGCAGTAAATTTATGATTTTCATTGAGCGCATTTAAACGCGACTTCTTCTGAGAATAAATGCATTCATTTTCTGCCTTCAAAATGCAGACTGACTCATGTTTATGAGTCGTCTATATATTAAACTCTACCAAAGAAGGGTAAAACACGATTGAGATGACTCAGATTTCGTGCGCATTAATCTTTGGATAACTTACATTTTATTTTACTCCCTTACAACCTGCTTCGTCGTCAGGGAATAGCGTAGCACTATAATTTATTAAATAACTTGCTTACGATTTGCTTCGTTTAAGGCAGTTTTGCAGGGTATACAATCAAATTGCAAAAGTTTTTGTATACTGTATAAAGTGGCGCAACTCTGTAAAGCAGAATTTGTAGCGCGTTTTTAAGCGCTTCGTATTTTTATGCGCTTCGTATGCTTCCAAAATACTAAAAATTTTTTGCTGGGATATAGTTAACAAAATTTAGTATTAAGAGTAGTTCTTAACATTTTGTTCCCTTCATACAATAATATCACGACATGTTTTTCGCATTTAGCCATTATTTTGGAATTTTTAAGTGAGGTTATTTAAAATTTATAATCAAGAGATCATAATACCTTATACCAAAGTTTGGTAATTAGTTTGCAAAATGTTTGCATCAATACATTCGTTTGCAGAATGTAAATCGTTGATTAAGTTTTCAAATTAATCTCTTGTACCATAAAGTCTTTTTTCAATTTTTTAAGTGCGGTTTTTTTTAATTTATAATCTAGGGACTAAAATACCAATTTCTTATACCAAAGTTTAGAAGTTCGTTTACAATAAAAAATTCGCGAAAAAATATTTCGCAAAAAGGAAAATGTTTGCATTAATATATTCGTTTGCAGAATGTAAGCTGACTAAGCTTGTTAATGAATATTTTGTACCATAAAGGCTTTTTTCGCGTTCCGCCATTATTTTGAAATTTTTTAAGTGCGGTTTTTTAATTTAATGTAAATCACTGAATAAGCCTTTTACCAAATATTTTGTACCATAAAGACTTTTTTCGTGTTCCGCTATTATTTTTTGATTAGTTTGCAAAAAAATTCGGAAAAAAATGTTGCAAAAAGGGAAATGTTTTTATCAATATATTTGCAGAATGTAAATCACTGAATATGCCTTTTAGCAAATATTTTGTACCATAAAGGCTTTTTTCGCGTTGCGCTATTATTTTGCAATTTTTTAAGTGCGTTTATTTTAAATTCATAATCTAGGCGCCCTATGCTCACGTGGGAATTATATAATCTAGGAATAATAATACCCATTTTTTATAAAAAAGCTTAGTGGTTAGTTTGCAAAAATAATTCGCAAAGAAAAATATTTTGCAAAAAGGAAAATTTTTGCATCAATAGCGGAATATAAATCGTTGATTAAGTTTTTTAATTAATTTTTTGTAGCATATACAATTTTCCACAATTGCGCGTTTTGAATATAAGGTATTAATTTATCGATCAAATCTGCGAACACCATAAAAACTAAAGAACTCGAAATAGCGGATTTAGTTATATGGTTTGTATATTTAGTTTTTAATTGTACTTTATTTCTTATTCAGTTTATCCACCAAACGATTGTTCAAAGAGCTATTTTGCGAAATTTGCATATAAGACGCCATATAAAAATATTAATTTATTGATAAAGTTTGCAAACACCGAAAAAATTAGAAAAAAATGCGAAATTGCTGGTTTGATTTCAACTTTTGTGTATTTAATACTTTTTATTGTAGGTGTTTGGGTTTTTATTTTTTCATTTTCAATTTTTCAAATAACTATTCAAAGAATTATTATACATTTTTTAAAAATAAAATTCTCTAAATTTTGAGATTTTTATTTTCCAAATTTAAAATTCATACATTTTTGGGAATTTTATTTTAAACAAAAATAAAATTTCAAATATTTATGGATTTTTAAATAAAATTCAGAATTTTTCCTTGTCTGATTATAATACATTTCATATCGGTCTAAATGCTATTATATTGTTCATATTTTAATTTATTTTTTATTTGTTTCTTATTTTTTATACACATTGATTACTTTTATAGCTTACATAAAGCATCAGTACCTGCCCCATATGATGTGCCTTCGCCCAACATCAAGGAATCGTATAGTAAAACGCATGCTCCATTCAAAAAAATACTTGAAGAATGTTATCACTAAAGAATTTTAAATTTTAAGCTTTTATGTTGTCTGATTATAATACATTTAAATAATTTTGTTCGTAACGGCCGTTGAAAATGTAATTTAAAACAAATTAAATTTCACTTAAAAACAGGACTACCAACCTTTCATTAAATTCAACTTACATTTTCTTTTATTTTTGACTGTTAACAAAATTAACTGCAATTTAACCAAAACAACTAACATGCATGTGAGGAAGCATGATTATTCTGTCATCAATTTTGAATTCTGGTCCAACACCATCACGGAAGAATGCACCTTAAAATAAAAATTTAAACAAGTGTCTTATATTTAAGACAACGATTTCATATCCCACAGCATTAGGGATCCTCCGCCGTTGTTTCTAGTATCTAGGAGATACTAGGTGGTCTGAGGATAAACTTCAATCCATCGGATCCAAATAAATTTGATTTTGTTTCGTCACAAAATAAAACCTTTGCCCATTGTTCTTTTGCACAGTGCTTATGACGCTTTCCAAAATAGAGACGCTTTGTATTGACTTGACTTATGAAGCGTTTCTTTGCTGGACATCTTGCTAACAAGTTTGCTTCCTTTAAGCGTCTGTGTACGGTACGAACTCTGACGGCTGCGCCAAAATGTTCTGAAGCATACTGCATAAAATCTACGGCGGTCTTATTGGGGTCACTTTAACAATAGAGATCATATTTCTGTCCTGTCTTTTAATTGTTTTTCGGGGTCTTGCACTCCCTATTTTCCTATGAATATAACCGCGAACCTAATGCCGAGTTGCAATTTCCTTGAAACATAGTTCCGATTTCAAGTAAAGGTTTCAAAAATTTTTTGTTTAATTTTTCCCGTTTTTTTTTGCTTACTGGGGAAGCTTGTAAAGCTTTAAAAACTCGTTATTTTAAGTTAAGTGTGCTCCTTTACTTTTTGTGTAAAGTTCAATAAAATGAGAGTAAGCACAAAATCCTCTACCTAAATGATAAAATTACCCAAAAGTACGGGAACGCACAAAATCACTTTTCTAACCCAAAACTATTTAAAAGAAAACAAAAATTAAAATACGTATATTTTAGTCTCAAAAATCGCACAAAAACACATATTTTTTGCATTTAAAAGTTTTTTTTGACTTCGTTCAGTTAATTTGTATATATAGAAGTTTTATTTTGTGTATTTCTTTGCTTAATTAAAATTTAGAATTTTCACAATGGTGTTATTTGTTTATCATTGCACCAGCTGTCCCAGCTGATTTCAATTTTCAGTTTTTTGTTAATATTTAAAATTTTCTGCAATCCGTTTGTGATATGGAGTATACTGTTTTACCCATTTTCTGCCAAGCATGGATTCCGTGCAAATTTTCTGAGAAAACTTCGTAGAAGGATAGGTAGACGTGTCTCTAGAGATATGTAGGTAAAAAATGGGTTAAACAATTTAAATACTGTATCTCATAGTTTTGTTACTTGATTTTAACAGTGAAATTATATTTTAATACTTTTTGGACAAATTTTTAATTTATTTGTGCGGTTTCCTTGTTCGATATTAGTTTTAAAAGGTCCCAGCAAAAAAAATTTGGATATAATGCTTTACAAAATACTTCTTTGACTACTTCACAAGTATCCATTAGTGTATTTTTACTGCTTTGGTAGAAGTTATTCTGAACAGCTTCAAAAAATCACTTCTTTCATTGCTTCCAAAGTATCCGACTTCTGAACAACATCCAAAAAATCACTTAAGTATTGCTTCTAAAGAGTAATTGCTCTAAAAGTGATCATAAAAAGTGATTTTGGTATCATTTGGCATTTCCAAACATTAACTATATTATATTTTTTTTAATATTCCTGAGTAAAAAAAATAATATGATGTCATATGTAATAATATCTAATTTAATATAATTGGAGATATGCTATGATCCGAAAAATGGTGGATAAAATTATGTCGGATAAGATCTAAATATATTAAATCATATAGAATCTTATCCGGATTTTGACCCGATATAATCATATCTAATTTTATGTAGAAAGACATAATTATATAACGCATTATATTTCAGGATCAAAACAAAAAGTACTAAAAAATAACACCCTAAAGTTAAGATTTCAAAATTTAAATAAAACTTTAATGTTTAAATTCATAAATCTTTTATAAAATTATAGGAGGTTCACAAAACAAATTTTCCATACAGAATTTATTTCATAAGCCTCCTATAACTTTATAAAGCCTTTATGAATTTACACATAAGTATTTAGAAGTAGTTGTACATAATTGTAACCAAGCATTTTGAGCCTTCTTATATAAACTCGTATTCTACCCGTAAACTGTTTGTATGAGTTTAATGTCAAATTCCATACATAAAAAATATGGCTTGTAAATATTTATACAAGGTTTATAAGGAATTTAGGAGTTATAATGAGTACGCCTTTTATATTTTGAAATCATACATACATAAATATATCTCAGAAAAACATAGAATTTTTTTTTACATTTTGCTATACTTAAACATATCTAAAACAACTTAGAAAAAAAAATTAACATTGAGCTATATAAGACTTTATATGTTTTCCGATAAAGCCATTTTTAATTATATATGACGCTGTATTAAAATTGTCATAGCATATGTAACTAAATATGGTATATATTAATATACATATATGGGGACATATATATTTATACTGATCTATATATGAAATCATATAAGAAATTTTTGGAAAACTCAAAGCTATATATAATTATATCCACAAAGATATAGTGTCACATTTGACTATATATAAACATATTAGTCCATATTAAATTATATAATTTCCTATATAACTATTTTTACTCGGGTTTATAATTAATTTGTTTAAATTCAATATTTTTTTTAATTTTTAAAAATATGTATACCCGAGTAAAAAAAAATGATCTCGCGCAATATCTAATCATATCCAATTTGATATTGTTTAATCTATTGAGCCAATTAGATCTCAAAATTGGGTGTATCCAATCATATCGTATTAGATCCCATTGTATAAGTATATGGGGATAAACTGAGATCAAGTTATATCTCAAAATTGGGAGGTCCAATGATATCTTTGAGGATAAACCTAGATCTAATTTGATCCGAAAAATGGCGGATCCAGCTATATATTTGCGGATAAACTTAGATCTAATTTAATCTGAAAAATGGCGGATCGAATTAGATCCAACTATATATTTGTGGATAAACTTAAATCTAATTTGATCTCAATTTTGGCAGATCGAATAGATCCAGCAATATATTTGGGGATAGACTTAGATCTAATTTGATCCGAAAAAGTGGCAGATCGAATTAGATCCAGCAATATATTTAGCGATAAACTTGGATGTAAATTTATCCGTAAAATGCCACATCGAATTAGATCCAGCAATATATTTGTGGATAAACTTAGATCTAATTTGATCCGAAAAATGGCAGATCGAATTAGATCCAGCAACATATTTGGGGATTAAGAAAAATCTAAATTTATCCAAAAAATGACAGATCAAATTAGATCCAGTAATATATTTCGGGATTGCGTAAGATCTTAACTTTTCCGATAAATTACAGATGGAATTAAATCCAGTGATATATTTGGGGATTTGGTAAGATCTTAATTTATCCCATAAATTGCAGATCGAATTAGATCCAGCAATTTATTTCGGTATTAAAATGGCAGATCGAATTAGAAACAGCAATATATTTGAGGATTGACATCTAAAACTATCCAAAAAAATGACAGATAAAATTAGATCCCGCATTATATTTGGGTACTACGTAAGATCTCCATTTATTTGGGATTGAATAAGATCCCAGACAGATATTGGCAACAGTTCAAAAAATAATATAGGGTCCGCCATCTAACGTTTTTTTTTTCAACTAGTGCTTATTTCGTGAATGGTAATGGTAACACTTAGCTCATGTCTGATTTGACAGATAATTAGTTTTATCCTTCCGCTGAACGAATATGGTTGTGTATACGCTTGAACAACGCTGGGAAATATTGCGACATTACTTTGAAAATCATGGTAATGTTGCAGAATGTGTGCGAAGTCAATGGCGATCGTTATCGGGCCATGTTGAACGAATTTTTGTTCACAAAAATTGAAGAGGAGGATATTGGCAACATTTGGTTTCAACAGGACGGCGCTACGTGCCACACAGCCGAAGCTACACTCGATGTTTTGCGCCCTGTTTTTGAAGATCGCATTATCAGCCGCAGAGCTGATGTCGTTTGGCCACCTCGGAGCTGCGAGTTGACACCGTTGGACTATTATTTGTGAGGTGCCGTCAAAGATAAGTGTTACGCCGACAAGCCAGAGACAATTGACGCTTTAAAGGACAATATTCGTGAAACCATTGGTGAAATACAGCTGCACACAATCGACAATGTGCTTAAAAATTGGGCCGATCGTATAGGCTACTGCACGGCCAGCCGAGGCAGCCATATGAATGTAATTATTTTGCATTATTAACCGGAAGGATTGTACTTTCAAATAAAAAAAGAAATTTGAGAAAATATTCAGTAGTTTTTTTTTATAGCATTTTCAAAAAAAAAAGTTATTTGGCGGACCGAGCACTGATTTTATAAAAATTACAATATTTTGTTAAAATAAGGTGTAAACTCAGAAGGTCTTGAGTTCAATACCGTTCACGGCTATGCATTTTTTTTTTATAAAATGAATTTTTTTTTATAAAATTATAGTTTTATTTTCTATAAATATTTTTATAAAAACATATTTTTTTTTATTAAATTGAATTTAAAAAAAAATTAATTTATTTACATCTTTTTAACGCTCTACACCATTTCCAATTGTATCAATTGTTTTTAAGATTTATCAATTGTATTTCAGAAATAATCAATTGAATTTCAGTTTTATCAATTGTATTTCAGAACTTATCAATTATTTTTCAGATTTATGAATTGTATTTCAGAACTAGTCAAATGAATTTTAGTTTTATCAATTTTATTTCAGAAATTATCAATTGTATTTCCGAAATTCACAACTGTATTTCAGATATTATCAAACTGTATTTCAGAAATTATCAATTGTATTTCAGAAATTATGAAATGTTATTTAGAAATTTTTCTCTATTAACAATGATAAACAATCAACAAGTTCTTAAATAGATTTGATTATTTCTGAAATACAATTAATAGCTTCTGAAATACAGTTAATATTGTAGTTGAGTTACCATATATGACCATATATTGTTTAAATGGCACCATATATGACAATATATTGTTTAAATGGCACCATATATGGTAAGTTCCCTATTAAAAAAAATAATATGGAGCTTTATAAGGTAATATATAACTTAGAGTCACCATTGATCCGAAAAATGGCCCGCTAAAATTGTATCAGTTGTATATCAGTTTTTGTCTAATTGTATCAGTTTAGATCTGACCTGATTAAATTATGTGTTAATCAGATGAAATTGTATCTGGTTTTTGACCTGATACAAATGTAAATGTCGGCTACAATTACATTTTATTTATATAAAATTGAACCAATTACGATCAAACCTGACACCATTTCATATAAACCGATAAAATTGTATGAGGTCAAAAAATTAACACATAATTTAATCAGGTCAGATCTAAACTGATGCAATTAGATAAAAATTGATAATCAATTGATAAAAATATATCGGGCCATTCTTCGGATGAAACTGTATATTTATACAGATATAACTTAATCACATATATGACTATATAACTATTTTTATTCGGCTTGTTTAAATGATACGATATATCAAAGTATATGGTACTATATATGGTAGCATATATTATCATATCTGGAACTGTATTAAAAATGTTGTTCATAAGGTACCATATATGACCATATATTGTTGAAATGGCACCATATATCATAATGTATGGTTTAAATGTCACCACATATGGTAATATATTATTTAAATGATACCATATATCAATATATATTGCACCATATATAGTAGCATATATATATCTGGAACTGTATTAAAAATGTTGTTCATGAGGTCCCATATATGAGCATATATTGTTGAAATGGCTCCATATATGATAATATTTGGTTTAAATGGCACCATATATAGTAATATATTACTTAAATAACACAATATATAAATATATATGGGACTATATATAGTATCATATATTATCATATCTGGAACTGTATTAAAAATTTTGATCGCGAGATACCATATATGGCCATATATTGTTTAAATGGCACCATATATAATAATATATGGTTTAAATGGCACCATATATGCTAATGTATTGCTTAAATAACACCATATATAAATATATATGGCACTATATTTAGTAGCATATATTATCATATCTGCAACTGTATTAAAGGTTTTGTTCATGGGGTACCATATATGACCACATATTATTTAAATGCCACCATATATGATAATATATAGTTTAACTGTCACCATATATAGTTATATATTGTTTAAATGATACCATATCATATCATACCATATCAAGATATAGCCACCAGTAAAACAAAATAATACACAGCAGTAGGTCAAAAATTATCCAAAACCGTACGAAATTACACAAAAATTTAATATTTTTATTAGTTTAAAATAATATGTAGTTATTTTTTTTTTAATTATGTGGCTCTTTGAACTCTCCTGCACACAGTGGGGCAGAATCGAAATAATTTGGAAATAATTCAGCCACTTCTTACCGGCTAGTTGGATTGCTATGAAATTTCACAAGGTCATAGAGTTAAGTTTTGTGGCCGGAACCCATGGACGCAACAGGAGCTCGACCATTCAGTTCCAAAGAAAGCCACCTCTAAAATGTGAAAATTTCGAAAGCTTGCCACTTACCGATATATCTACAGTTTTAAAAACGTAACATAAAATTATATTCGGCAGAAAGTTGGAAAATGGTGTTTGAATTACAATCTTATAATATGTGCTAAATTTGGAGAAAATGGGTTAATATTTAGACACAGTTTACCTACAAAGGTCATATAAAAAGTCAATTATAAAGTGCCAGTTGTAATAAAAATAGCCTTTGCATGTTAACGAAGACTGAATTAATGAATTACTTAAAGATATTTAAATCTGCTCCACTGTAAGAAAATTTTTGTCTGATCAAAGCCCAATAACTGTTACAAAAGCTTTGGAAATTACAAGTTTTTTCCAGTCATGAGAAAGTTTTAATCATAATAAACCCAAATTTCTTTTGTTTAATTCGTTAATTTCAAATGTTCTTGCCACCCAATACAAAAATAAATATTTTGCATTTAGTTTGACAATATGGGGTTTATATACAAATAAAATATAAAACAGCACGTTTTACTTCGTCTAACTAAATTGGGTTTCGTGTTGGAAAAACTTTCAAAAATTCAGCAGAAACTGGAAATTTCTGGTAGATGTTACACAAACTCATTTTATCTACTGTTGGACTTGAAAGCATGGAATATAGTAAATTTTTCAGTAAAGAGCGAAATTACACAAAAACTACACAAAAATGTCATTATTCAAAAATTATCCAAGGAATGTGTAAACAGTCCCATTTTTGAATAATTATTCAAAAAGTGGCAACACTGGATATAGCTCTATATACACCTATATACGCAATAAGATCAGCCATGCTATGTAATATATAATCATATATACCATATCTGATATTATAAAGGCCGATATCTATTTAGATGAAATTATATATGGCATAATATAAGGAAAAATTTTAGAAAAAGACGTCATATATAATTATATATGGATATAAATAACGACTTGTCTAATTATATATTGTAATATATGCTACATATGATTATATATCATTTTTTTTACTCGGGTATAGAAACAAAATAGTGAGAATTTGCTTTTTATGCACCTTTAAAAATAATACTGAAAGAATTGGAGAGCACCTTTTACACTTGTTTAATAAGTACTTTTATTGAAGATAAGAACCCGAGTAAAAAAGTTTTGATATAACCATTTATTATTTTATGTAATTGCATATAGTAAGTTATAATTACATATGGCCACATATACTTTTAAATTCAAGCAGATATACTTTTATATAGTCATATGTTAGATATTTTTTCCTCAAAGGTTTTAATATGGAGACATATGTGATTTTATATTATTACATACTGGCCTACATATAATTGCATGTGCTATATATAAGTACATAAAGTAACATATTACAGATGTAATTACGTATACGTTTATATATAATTTAGTATGACACTATCCATAATAATATAAAACTATATGTGGAGACATATAAGAAATATTTCATAATTTGTGTTAGATATGATTATATATGGACGAATAAGAACCCATATATAACTTAATATGGTTCCATATTTACAATATTTCATGATTTCTTTAATATATAACAATATAACGTTCTTTATAACATCATCTATAATTATATATCATCCCACATAAGCAATTATTTCAAAGTGATTTTATATAAAACGAGTAAAAAGGTTAAAGTCGGGCATGCCGATTATACAATACCCTATACCAGTCTGATTAAAAGCCAACTAATGTTTGGATTTGGCACTAGGTGTAAACATGGACCGGTGTTAACCAAAATCAATAGGCTTCGTACTTGGGCTGACATAGGCCGGTGTACCAAATTTCATCAAAATATCTTAATATTTGCGACCTGCAGCGTATAAACAATATAATTTTGGTAGGACCCTTATATGGGCACTAGGTCTAAACATGGACCGATTTTCACCAAAATCAATAGGCATCGTCCTTGTGCGGACATAAGTCTTAATATTTGCGACCTGTAGAGTATCCACGCCTATCCAACCTATCCCAGTCAGTTTTTTCTACAAAATTTTAACAAAAGACACTTTAATTCTAAATGTAATTGAAATTTGTAATTGAAATCACTTTCAATTACAATTACTTGTAATTGAAAATTTTCAATTACAGTTAGGTACATGAAATGTAATTGAGTTTTTTTTTAATTTCAATTACATTTATTTGCAATTGTAATTGAAATCCCCCAGGTCTGATCTCCAGATATTGCATATCTTTTTTATTTAAAAAAATAATTTTTGTATATTGTTAGGTGTGGTCATATGTAATATGATCTAAAGTATAAAGTCAATTTTTAGATATAATTGTATCAAACTATATCCACTTTTATAACATTTTATATAAAAAGGTATAATTGATGTAATTGGATAAGGACAAAATCGGATACAATTGTATCGAATAGCATAAAATTGTATCAAATTGTACCAAATTGTATACAATTGTATACAATTCGATACAATAAGATACAATAAGATGTTCTCATTTTTCGGATATAATTATATCCAATTATTTAAAAGATTATATATAATTAAATATAACTTCATATGGCTCCATATCATTTTTTTTAATTGGGAAGGAACAATATCTCGCAGTAACAAAGTGGTGTTTTTATGTCACTCAACTTTCATATCTAATAATAGCTCAGCGGTTGAGCGCTAGACTAGCAATCATGAGGTCACAAGTTCGATACCGATGGCGGCAATAAAAAACTTTTGTAAAATAAAAAAAATATAATTTTTTTTGCGAAGTATTTTTTTTTTTAATTTTAATTGGTGAAATAGTGCTTTTTTTGCACTCGTTCAAAAAGTACTGAAAAAATTTTCAAGTTAGTGTACTCCTCTCCTATGACAACTATATGGTAAAATCATTTGTGTTTATGTTAAAAAAGAAGTACATCTAGATCATTAATTATAGTGCTTTTTCTACTACTTCGGCATCTCTCTTTTTGCTGGGGTTTTATTACAATTTTATGGATTATCGGAAAGGTTAAATATTAAAAGTAAATTACACCATTATTATTTTGATTTCCAATATGATCTTAGACTAATTTCAAAGCGGAACAATAATTTCAAGCACGATTGTTCCAACGCGAAATGAAAGTAAAATTTCAGATGATTTTGCAAAGTTAGCTCGGATTTTTATTTTATGACCTCTTGAAATATCTGTGTGGCGCGAAAGCCCAAAAATGCTGCACATTTTTAGAGTTAAGAACTCTCTCGCGTTCACGAATAAGTTAAATTTCAACTGTTCTTTTATTTTATTCGGAATTATGCAACAACAATATAATAATAAAGGCACTCAAAATTAGTTAAAAGGGGCCAGAAAGTACAGAAAGCTTTTGAAATTAGTAAATCCTTTTTGTAAAATATTAGTAAGATAAGTACAGCAAAAATGCAACTGTTTAAGTAATATTTGAGTTAAATTTCGTTAATTGAATTGCAAATTTACCTTGCTAATATTGGCTAAAAAAATATTGCTGAATATTAGTAGAAAAAAGCAGTAAAGAAATTGTTATATATTCAAAAGTTAATTTATGTCTAAATTTAATTGAGTTGAATACAAATGAACTCTCCTGCTACAATAAACAGAAATATTTGCTAGAAAATAGTAGAATGCTTCCTGCAGAGTAGATTTTATTCGGATTAAGAAAATAAAAAAAAAAAACTAAAAATTTAAAATTATTTGTGATGGGTTTAGTCAACTAATTTCCATAAAATTTTTTGCTGATTTTAGTAGGGTAAATTGTCATTTTCGATTATCTAAAATATAGCTGAAATTTTGTAAATTTAACAGATTTTTTCTTGCTGTTTGTATCTTTCTGATTTTTAAAGACTTTTATATTAGTGTATGAACAACTGAAAAAATTTCTCGAATAAACAAGTGAACTAGAAGAACGCACTAGTTCAAAAATAAAATAGATTGAAATGAACGGTGAACTGTAATGCAAAATGCTAGTCATTTTTATTCCGATTGTTTGTTTGTACAAAATGTTTTATTTTGTGTGAAAATTTCCGGTTGGCCTCACATTTTTACTCAATATTTCTAATTTTTTTGTACGATAGGCTAGCACTCAGGCGATGCCCCCTACTTATGCTACACTCATAAAAAAAATCCCTTACAAATAGTTAAAAATTCTGCTAAAATAACAGGAAATAGTACCTGAATTTGCGCCAGCAGAAATTTCAATGATGTTGAGAATCATGGTCTGCTAAATTTAGGTGACCTAAATTTTAGGTAAAAAAGTTAGTTCAAATACAATAATCTATAAGAAATGTTGTTTAATGGAAATGAAAATTACTCAGCTGAAATCAGCACATGTTTTCTGCTAAATTTTAGTTGGTTATAAACAGGTAAAAAATTCAGTTAACATTCAAAAATTTAGAAGAATTTTCGTTTAATAGAAATGAAAGTGGGTCGGTTGAAATCTGCAAAACATGCTGCTAAAATTACAATCACTTTTTGTTATTAATTGAATAAAAAGAAATTAATGTAAATATTGTTAATTTTATTTAGGAATAAATTACACAATCCAAAACACTATTTGCACTATATATCACTTTTATTTTTTCTTCTTGCCAATATGTTAAACTTCCGCTGGATTTGTATTATTTGGTTCCTTTTTTTCGTCTACCTGTGGGTCGAATTTAGATGAAAATGTTAAGGGGCTGAAATAAAAGAAAAAAATAACATATTTAATAGTATTCCCTTAAATAAATATAGTTTATATTATAAAACAAACCTCTATTATTTTATTTTTTAAATACAATTTTAACTGCGAAATGTTAATGTCCAGCATACCTCCGTTTTCTTTTGCGTTCCTTTGCTGACTAACAGAAACAAGAGAAAACATGCTCGTATTATATTATATTTATTGGTAAGCATCATCAGTGATGACTCATCACACACATTAAAATAAAATATATGTTAATGGCCAGCATACCTCTGTTTTCATTTGCGTTCGTTTGCTGACTAACAGAAACAAGAGAAAACATGTTGTATCATATTATTTTATTTACTAGAACTTTCCTAATGCGCCCTATAGACTACTCAAGTTACTTGCACAATAATGAGTTTGTGCAGGTCAGTTGAACAGTGTGTGGCCTGGTTTGTGTACTTGTACAAGTATATTTTTAGACTTGAGTAAAAATCAAAACGATTTTGATTTACATCATAAATACGCATAAAAAAATTAAAAATATGAATAAACGTAAAGTAAAAACTGTTAATATAAATTTATTGACATCACCAACGAATTTCAGGTATTTTGGCCTTCACAAAGTGTAAAATAAAGCTTTTAAAGACTAAAGCCTGGATCAGCCAGACGTAAACGTAAACGTATCTCTGCAGAGCTGAATTAATAAGTTAAATAAGAACAGGAGATGTGTTGTGTTTTTTGTTTCATTCTTATGCATGCAATATAGAGCAAACGTAAATATACAACGAAAATCTATTCACAACAGATTTTTGTTGTGTATTTACGTCTGCTCTATATTGAATGCATAAGAATGAAACAAAAAACACAGCACATCTTCTGTTCTTATTTAACTTATTAATTCAGCTATGCAGAGATACGTTTACGTTTACGTCTGGCTGATCCAGGCTTAATATTTCCTCATAGCAATAACAATCCGCTACATGTTTCTGCTGCTATGTGTAAATTAAAATGAGTATTGCACAGTTTACTTGAATGGTATGTAGCGAGTAAGGTGACTTGAACAAACTCGTTATTGTGCAAGTGACTTGCATAGTCTATTTGCCGCATAACATGCGTCATATTATTTTTGTTTGTATTGGTAAGCGTCATCAGTGATGACTCATCACACACATTAAAATACACTTACTAGAAATTTTCTAATTTGTATTGTTCGGCAAACTCACAAATCCACACTTCACAATCAATCACTATACACTAGCGGCCCTATCGATTTCTTTTGAAAACACAAATATTTAGCGTGTGTTTTAATCACCTCGATTTAGAATTTTTCATACAAAAAATGGATTTATTAAATCCAAAAAAAAGCTGGATTTAATAAATCCACAATAAAAGCACGAATATATGAAACAGCCTATTAATTTAATGTCAGAAAAAAATACGAATGAAAATTAAAAGAAAAACAAAAAAATTTAAAAACTAACAAATAAAAGGTTTTTCTTAAATTTTTTTTATGAAATATGTTAAGAAAAAAAAAACTACACCTCACCAAATACATAGTTTTCATCTTGGACATGGAGAAATAACTCAAATAGAAATGGCAATTTTTCACTCTACAGTAAGTAATTTAATTAAATCCAATTAGTGAATATTAAATATTGCAATGTAATTTTTCAATTGTGTACAAATATAAATTGAAGTGATAAAACTGAAAAGGCAGACTGTTTTCTCTGTTTTATGTAAAATATTATTATAAATTAAAAGTTAAAGTAGACTCCTTCATCATCGAATTCGGTATTAAAAATTAGGGTGAAAGAAGTGTCGGACAGAAAATTTTTTTTTAAATAGGAAAAATCTAACCCCATCTGTTGAGCACTTTTAGAAATACTTTTTGGATTTATTAAATCCAAGTGATTAGAAAAAACGGCTATTAAAAAAGTTGCCAATAAATATTAGCTGATAACATTGTCGAAATCATTTATAAAAAAATTGCTAAATATCAGGAGGAAAAATTAGTTCAAGTACAGCAGAAATATGTTTTTTGTGGTAACATTGGATAACTAACAACTTTAGCTAAACAACGGATTTAAACGAAAACAACAGGAAAAATTAGTTCAACTGAATTAGAACGCGTTTAACAGACTTTTGTACTAACATTTTTTTATGAGTGTAGTGCATTGTGTTAGAATTAGGAAAATAGAATAGATTTCGACAATTTTTAACATCAAACTGCTATAACAAATAATATGAATACAAAACAACTGATAAGGCGTCTTTGTGCCGAGAACGTGATTAAAATAGACACATGTTCAAGAGGCCATTAAATTAAAAACCGAGCTAGATTTGCAAAACACTTTGAGGGTTTTGTTTTAGCAACATTGTACTTTCATTTCGCGTTTGAAACATTGATTCTGACCCCGATGATCATTTTGCAGGATCGTCTAAAAACGCAGAATCTAGTTTTGTTAAATATACTGCAAGAAACTTCTTGGAACAAATCCGAATTTATATATGTATGTATTTAATTTACAGTCACTTCCACAATAAATTCGTTGTTTCTCCTAAAGTACCCTTTTTCATGGACTGTTAATAATTTTAATTTAAAAAAATTATGAAAAGCCAACATTATAATGCTTAACTTAGGGTGTAAAAAAAATTGTAAAATGTTGAATTATGCCAAATTATCAACCTATAGTAACAGCTTATGCCTGCAAGCAGGAAACCTGTAATTTTTAAGGAAAACCAAAGGTTAATTTATCAATTTTATGTTTATCTTATAATAAATATGACGAAAACTATTAGTAGTAATAATAAAAAATAGCCACTTATCAATTAAAAGTTGCGAAAAAATTTCTGTTTCCTATTTGAGCCTGACTCTTACCGTTATTCGTTTCGGTAACCAACCTTAGTTTAAACCCTATAAAATTTTGGGTTTACATATTAGAGTATTTAATTTTAAAGGAAATATTCCAGCAAAACCTCTTGCGGTGAAGGTTTTACTGGGATATTAAATCTCACCTATTCTTGCCGCAATTTGGTAATACATAATTACTAGGGATCCATATCAACGTTTAAGAACATATAAATAAGGGAAGAGGAAAAATATAATCAAATTAAAAAAAAAACACTATTTTTTGTAATTTTAATTTAATATAGGATAGTAAGTAAATTTAATTTAATATCTGTATTTGTGACTTAATATTGTAACTTTAATATTGAAAAAAGCGTATATTCCCTACGAAATTAAGATCTTGGTATACTAATAGATAAAAGTCTGTTGAAAATTTCGAATTTTTATAATTTTAAATATTTACTTAATTCGAACAGAAATCGAATCTTAAAGGAAATTTACGATAAAATATAAACCAATCAAATTTCAGTCGTAAGTAGGTAGGTACATACATATATGTATATATATAATTGGTAGCCAGAGAATATTCGAAATCAGACAGTAGAAGTTAAAAAATATTATTTAGTTATCAAAAATATTTCCTCTTATTGTATTATTTTTCGAAAAGTTTAAAAATATAATGAATTATAAAATTTTTTATTAAAATAATTTTAACTGAACATGGACATTCAAAGCACATGCCTTACTTTTAGTTTATAAATTTAATGAGTATGTTTTCATAAATCTGCTAAAAACACTATGCGACAGTAAAAATCGGGATGGGATGAAACCAACGGGAGATGTTATATCGGTCAAAAACAAGTTATACGTGTCCCGGCGTTTCGCTGGGTCAATCCTAGGAATCGAGATATATCTTTTTTTTGACATAACTCGAGAACCACTAGTCCGATTTTGCTCAAACAATTTTAAAAAAATTACAAATTACAATTCCTTTAATCTGTTCGTATAACGTTTTTCTATATACTCAACAGTTTTGCCGGTAAAAATAAATGTTTGTTACCGCTACCATAAAAATCAATAACCTTTTGTTTATTACTTTTTTTTAATATTTTAGGCAAAAAATATTTTTTTCTTCATACATTTATTTTTACCGGCAAAACTGTTGAGTATATAGAAAAACGTTATTGAACAGATTAAAGGAATTGTAATTTTTAATTTTTTTAAAATTGTTTAAGCAAAATCGGACTAGTGGTTCTCGAGTTATGTCAAAAAAAAGACCACCAAAGGTCAAATCGATATATCTCGATTCCTAGGGTTGACCCAGCGAAACGCCGGGACACGTATAACTTCTTTTTTACCGATATAACTTTCCCCGGTAGTTTGAACCCTTCCCGATCACTGACCCCCACCATTTGTCTCACAGTGAAATCGAAACCTTTTAAAGTATTTTTTTTTTGCTCAATTATCTACAAGTTTAAAAATTAAAACGATGTACGTTAGGTTTCCCTACAACTCAATAAGTTGTTTGGGTCAATTAAAGGCTGCCATATATTTACAAGTCACATTTTTGATTTTAGCTCATTGACATTAAATTCATTTATCCTGGTAATGAGAAATTCGAAGTTTTGCTCAACTAATGAACCAACGTTTCTAAGCTGGGTACATGTGTAACCGTCATTGTACCAAAAGATTTCATCTCGTTGTGGAATTGAGATATAAGTCTTCGTGGGATTACAATGTTTTCCACGTCCCATATTGGTACAATTAGAAAAGAATTTACTTATTTCAAACGCAAATTATGGAAAGAAAATTATTACTAGATTAGATTAGATTAGATACGAAGGCACTACGCACCGCGACCAATATAGATCTTTTGTGCTGCCTAGAGTTCCCTATAGATTCAGGCTACCAATAAAGCCAATAATCCTGTTAGGAGAATTTCCCCAAACGTCCGAAGATGACACAAAGCGGTCACCCAGAAATCTGAGTCTCCTGTCGCACAGTCTCGGACATTCGCAGAGAACATGCTCCGATGTCTCTTTTTCCAGCTCACAAAACCTGCAAACATCAGTGTCTGACCGGTCCTGTTTGTGAAGCTGGTACCTGAGCCTACAGTGCCCAGTTAAGTATCCCGTCAGGGTCCTAAGGTTACCCCTGTCAAGTGACAATAGTCGCTTTGATACTCCGCTGGACAGGGAAATAAATCTTTTGGCCTGTCTTTGGCCAGTAGAAGTTTCCCAATGTTTTGCAAACTCAGTCTCTCTCCATTGCCTGAGTTTTTCCCTAGCATACCCCCTAGGTATCCCAAAGAATGGTTCCGGACCGATGAAGGGTCGTCGGGCTCCACAATTGGCTAGACAATCAGCCCTTTCGTTACCCTCGTGCCCTTCATGGCCAGGAATCCATCCCAGTGTAAGGGAGTTTCTCATACCGAGTTCGTTGAGAATTTCCACACACTCCATGACCAGACCAGATGATACTTCGTAAGCTCCAAGAGCCTTTAGCGCAGCCTGGCTGTCAGAAAGAATGTAGATGCGGGATCTAGCCGTGCCTCTCCGCAGGCACTCTCTCACACATACGCAGATGGCGAAAATCTCCGCCTGAAAGACGGAGGGGTACTTGCCCATTGGTAGAGCACGTTGGAATCTGGGTCCAAAGACACCTGCCCCCGTGTCACCATTAGCTTGTTTCGAGCCATCAGTGAACCATATCTGAGCCCCCTCTTCGGGCTTCCAAGTCCGACTGGTCCACATATGCCTGTCAAATGACATGATGTCAAAATACCTGACAAAGATCTGCTCTGGGATCATTTTGTCCGCGACCCTTAAAATTGGGTCGTCGATAAAGATCTCGGCGATCTTCATGTGTCCCTTTAGGTCCCCGCTCCTCATGTCCCCGACCCCCCGGAGACGAAATTATTACTAAGTACATCGAGTAAAATTTTGACAATTATTCCAAGTGTCCTATTTTTATGTCCACGTCAAATATGAACAAAGTAAAGTAATTTTGTTGTAAATATTTGTATGTTTTAAATATTGCAAAGTTTTATATATAATCTGAGACTATTTGATTACAGTTTACTATAATAGAAAAGAAATATAATTATTGCTTTATAATTATTAAGAGAAATGCATGAAGATAATTTTGTATGAAGTGTCCTATTTCTATGTCCATAGCTGTACCTACATAAGCCATTTAAAACTATTCAAAATATATGTAGTGACCGATATGATTATATATGGTTCGATTCTAAGTTAACATAACACTGTATGTATTGTCCTCTTAAAAATACATTCTTGAAATTTCATATAACTTTATATATAATTTCATACAAATTAATATATAGTTCAGTCCTGTGACAGGTTCTTTTGTGTCAGTTCTGTGACATGTTCATCTGCACCAGTCCCGTGACAGGTTCATTTGCGCCAGTCCTGTGATAGGTTCTTTTGTATTAGTCCTGTGACAGGTTCTTTTGCTTCAGTCCTGTGACTCGTTCTTTTGCGTCGGTCCTGTGACACGTCACAAGGGGCAATTGACCCCCTCCTTGGACAAGCCCATGTTAAAGTTACGGGTCTTTTTCATATAAAAGAACCGGTCCCATGACCGGTCCTCGTCCGCAAGGACCGGTCACGTGACATGCCCTGTGACCGGTTCCTTTTCCCACAGGGTAGTTATTCCAATATGAACAAAATAGATCAATATTACAAGAAAAAATATGTTATATATATGTATATAGTATCATTCCATATAAAATGGATACAAAAATGGAAGACTTTGGACATGACCCCTTTCGCTTTTTACAAAACTTGGTACATATATTCTGCTAAGTGTCACGATATTAAACGTAAATTTTTTTTTCAAATTCATTTTGGTACGCGTTCTATAGCTGTTTTAAATTGAATTTTTTCAGTATCCGATTGTTATAAAATGTTCACGTAGCAATGCCTATATAATCTACTTTCAAAATAAATTGCAAAAATAAAATGTGTAGTGGAAAAAGGATAATGCAATTTGAAAAATATCATTAATTTGCAAATATCTCAAAAAACCCATCTTTAATATTCTTTAAATTATTGAAGCAGATAACTCAATATTTCAGCTACAGACTGTGCAAATTTCAAATTGGACCGCCAATGGGTTCAAAAGTAAAACGCTAGTTTTTAACAAAGTTTTTTGAATTTTCACAAATAAACATAACACTGCATGACACAATCTTGACTTTTAAAAATTAATAGAGCTCTGACCATCAATTCTATATATTTTGGACATTCTGATTACAAATACCTACTTTATTTTTCGATCTAAGGTACATATTTTCCGCGAAATGCCTTTAAAGTTTAGCGGTTTTCCATTTAGTTTTTTATATACAAAAATTGTCAAATGCAATCAATATAAATTTTTTTGTGATGAAATGTAGGCACAGGACCAGTATTCATATTTAGGCTTAAAATCTGATGCATGAAACTTAATATTAAAACCACTGTTCGCGTTTTATATTGATTTTTACGGTTTTTTTAAGGTTTTAGCCAATTGAATCGCTGAAAGCAAAATCGGCCTTAATAAATGATATTGCTTAGTAAAGAAGCAATTAAAAGGAAATATTTCAACAAAAAAATGTATTCATCTGTAGCGGCCCATACGTTAAAATCGCGACTTTTGAAAAATTTTATATGGCAGCATAGCTTTCCAAGTTGTCCCCATAGTCCAACTTTTAGTATAATAAGGTGTGACCTCTAAAAACTGTTTTTGCAAAACTTTAAGCAAAACAGTTTCCATTCGCAGAAGTTATCGCAATAAATACATTTTTTTACTAAGTGTCTTTAGTACGATCCTAACCTTGTTTTTTAATAGTGAGGAAATCGTCTTATATTTAATTGCAGATCTCCATATTATAATTTTTACATACGAGAGATTTACGATAAAGGCCCTTGCTTTAGGCGACTTTCTCTTGAACAGTTTAGATCTTCAGAATTCTTCAAAAGAAAAGACATAGGTTCTGACTAGGGTTTAGGATTTCCCGGACTTTTTTATTTCCCGGGAAACGGGAATAAAAAAATTGAGAATCCCGGGAAATTGAGAATACCGGGAAATATTTTTGAACAAAATTGATAATGAAAACCACCTATATAAGTAATTTTTGTTATAAAAAAAACATTATATCAGTACAAATTCAGTCTGCTATTGCTTGATATTTCTTTTATCATGATATCTTTTACATGATTGTAGTAATTTAATATAATAAGGTTGTCCATAAGGGGTGTGCTATCTGTTGTATCGTCCTAACAAAAAACAGAGTTGTTAAAATGTTTATTTGTGTTTAACAAAGATTTTCTATTCAGTTTTCTATCTGTTAGCACACTCAAACATAAGACATTAAACATACGTAAAAATGTCGTATTTTGTTAGGACGATACAACAAATAGCACACCCCTTGTGAAAACCCTTAATGTTCTTTACATCGGTTTCATTTTTTTGGCAATGCCAGGTTTTTATTATAAAAACTTTCTCGAATAAACGAAGATCTAGTTATGGTGCGGATGGACATTCCGTCGACTGTGGCTAATTTGGATACCATTTCAGGAAATGTTTGCGCTACCTTAAAACGTTCAATGCCTATTAAGCTTACACTTTTTTCTTCGGGTACTTTGCTAATTTTAGCTGGAACGTTATTCTTGTTGTTGTTTTCTCCAAGAGAAGTTGCATGACCATTAATTTTTTTTTTGAACTAAATTTAAATGTCGGAAAACCAAATTTAGATACCTCCCATAACCATTAGTCTTTAAGGGCAAATATTGCATTGCGCTGCATTGTCCTTTTTTGTGAAGTATTTCCATACTCCTGACATTTTATTCTTTAATATAAAATAATATATTAGTTTGAAAGCAGGTTTATTAAAATAAAGTAAACTTACTTGAAAATATCACATTTATTAATGAAAACGTTACTTATACAATTATTGGCCTTAATATTTTATTTTTTCTAATCATACGGCTTTGTTCATTTTGTGTATGCAAACCTTACAAAAATATTTATATTGTCAAACATTTTGATTGGTTGAAAATAAATTAACCAATCAGAATGCCCCAAAAATAAACCAAGTCAAGGTATACTGCCGCCCAAAATTTTAACTAAAATCGACTTTAACTAAAATATACATTTGAAAAATTCAGATAGTAAGGGCTATTATTTCAGATAGTAAGGGCTATTATTATATTTATTTTAAACATTTTGCCAAGTTTTTAGGTTTTACTACTTAAACTTTGAGTAAGTTATGCGAAAAATCTTTATTAGTTGAAATGCTCCTAATTACTTGGCAAAGATATTTTTTGTGTGTCAAATAAATTGATTCCCTTTTAAAAGATTTTAACAATTACATTTTTGTTTTAGTATTTAAAATGTTTTTTATGACTAAAATTAAAAAATCCTATTCCAAACAAAAACAATTTAAAAAATTTAATATTTTTAAAACTTCCCGTTTTCCGGGGAAAAATGTATTATTTTCCCGGGAATTCCCGGCAAACTTTTCCCGGAATTTCCCGGGAATTACCGAACACCAAACCTTAGTTCTGACAAAGTCTTTCAATAGAAAATCAGAATCTTCCTGTCATTGAAACTGCCCAGCAAAATCTTTCATTACCAAATAAGTGGTTATATAATAGAAATTCATAGCTCCGCACAACTTATTTTTTGGCGTCTAAACTCATTATTTTTATTTGGCGTGGTAGTTTTTATAAGTAGTCACGCTTACCCGCTCGCTTGCGAAAAAATGAGAAATAAGTAGTTACGAGATTTTGAATAATAAGTGGTTACTAGGGTTTGGGGTTCGGGAATTCCCGGGCGGGAATTCCCGGGAAATCCCGAGAAAAGTTTGCCGGGAATTCCCGGGAAAATAATATATTTTTCCCGGGAAAACGGGAAATTTGAAAAATATTAAATTATTTTTATTTCGAATAGGATTTTTTAATTTTAGTCATAAAAAACATTTTAAATACCAAAACAAAAATGTTAATGTTAAAATTTTTTAAAAGGGAATCAATTTCTTTGACACACAAAAAAGAAATTGATTCCCTTTTAAGTAATAAAGATTTTTCGCATAACCTATTCAAAATGTAAGTAGTAAAACCTAAAAATCTGGTAAAATGTTAAAAAAAAATATGAACAAAAAGTTTTGTTTCTTACAAATAATCGCCCTTTTTATCTAAATTTTTTGGGGGCGCTGTGGTGTAATGGTTAGCGCGTTGGAATGTTACAAGTAAGGTTGCGAGTTCGAACCAAGGCAACATCAATTTATGAAAAATAATAATATGCATGAGTTTTTTCTATCCCTCATACATATCGCAGCGTCCTCCTTCGGTGTTCCCATAGCATTTAACCCCACCGAAGTAAAATAATATAACAGGGCTATGAACTAAAAAGCTTCAACAAAGTCCGCCAACTCTTCATCAGATGGCGCGCAATAACTGTTCTAAGATTCAACATCTCGCGCAATTGCAGTGTTGCTATATTTGAAGCCCTTCATCTTTCACCACTTTGCACTTCTCCTCTATCCCCTTTCCAAAGGAAGCAACACGTTAATTAATAGGAAGAATTTCCTGAGTGTTGCTTCTCTTTAACAAAAAAAATGTATATTTTAGTTAAAGACGACTTTAGTTAACATATTGGGTGGCAGCCAATCAAAATATTTGAAAATATAAATATTTTTGTAGGGCTTTCATAAACAAAATGAACAAAACCGTATGATTAAAAATAAAGTCGACTTTATATTTAAAATAATCCTTTATATTAAGGGCCAATAATTTTATAAGTAACGTTTCCATTAATAAAATATTTTCAAGTAAATTTACTTTATTTAATTACACCTGCTTTCAAACTAATATATTATTTTATATTAAATAATAAAATGTCAGGAGTATGGAAATACTTTACAAAAAAGGACAGTACAGCACAGTGCAATATTTGCCCTAAAAGACTAATGGTTAACGGAGGTAGTTTATCCGACATCTAAATTTAGTTCACAAAAAAAATTGATATTCATGCAACTTTTCTTGAAGAAAATGAGCCAAATGTGATAAAGCGGTTTGTTTCCGACAGTCCAGTAGTGGGTGCTTTCTGCTGGAATCATGCAATTTATTTGGCAGTGTTTAGAGTAATTTATGTGAAATCAAATGTTCAACATTCTGATATTTTTACTTTGAATTCTCACTATACAGACTGCATTTGTACTGAAATAGTGTTTTTTTTTTAACAAAAATTATTTATATAGGTGGTTTTCATTAACAATTTTGTTAAAAAATATTTCCCGGGATTCCCGGTATTCCCGGGAATCAAATTTTTTTATTCCCGTTTCCCGGGAAATAAAAAAGTCCGGGAAATCCCAAACCCTAGTGGTTACACACATGCTTACAAAAAGTTTAATTATAAGTGGTTATCCGATTGCTTACTTGATTCTTAAAAATAAGGAGTTAGGCAAATACTATTAGCCTAAGGAAATACATTCAGAAAAATTTAAGTTTTCTCTAGTGTGTAATTTTAGGACTCGTCACAAAAATTTAAACACAAAACATATTTACATATAATAAAACAATTTAACTGTGTAAAAAGTACTTATTTAAACTAATACGAGTAAGTCATTATTTTATATTCAGAAACAATGAATACAATAGGCCGTTATTAGGAAATCATTATTTTATATTATAAAATAATGCAAAAGGTAATGATATATCATTTTTGGTAATGCAGATAGTAATGAGGTGTCGCTACCAATATTTTGCTGGGTGGATTGTAACTACTTGTATTTCTTCCACTTTTCCATATAAAAACTGACTGACATTTTAGCAATGCAGACTCTGTTCTTAAAAATTTGAATTAAAAGCCGATTATAGGAAATAGAAATAATCAACTAATCTTACCTTGAATTCGTATAAATTCACATAAAAAAGTGAAACTACTTTCAGGTATATGTACTTATGAATTTTAATATAAAATTTTGTTTTGTTACTTTTTTCTGTTTATATTTTTGACAATTTATACAAATAAAATAAACGTCTTTCGGTCATGATGACCAAACCTATTTGAATAAATTTGAGTATTTTTAACATTTGGCGTAGTAACTGAAAATCTATCTGATTAATTTTTTAATTCGGTGTTTGTGACCATCTTTCGGTAGAAAATAGTTAATATTACCTTAATAAACATTTGTTTATAAAATTTGATTGTTACAACTTTCACATAATTGCCCAGGTAGAAATTGCCGACGGTACAAAAAACAAAGCACTGGCAAAGCGTTGGTTTACAATGGTACAAAATAAAAAGCATTGCAAAAGCACTTATTTAGAACGCTTTGTCAACCTTTGGAAAGAGTGTTTTCCCAATACTTGTTTTATAAAGTTTACCACTGTTTATGAAAATAAAAACCACCGGCAAAACATCGATTCAAAACGATTTGCCAACGTTAGGTAAAAGGACTTTGCCAGTGCCTGTTTTACAAAATTGACAACCGTATATAAAAAATATCACTGGTAAAACATCGGCTTAAAACGAATTGCCAACGTTTGCTAAAAGAACTGTGCCAGTACTTGTTTCACAAAATTTACGACTGTACTGTTTTAATAGTGTTAACTTATAACTTAACTTATATTTTTATAAATCTTATTACTAATTCTCTTTTATTACTGAAATTATCAGTATTTTAATACAAAAAATCAATGTGCTCAAAACAATTATTTTTTATATAGAGAAAAAAATGTTTTGCAACCATTTTATTTTAATCCAGGCTTTATACTCAGAAAAAGGATTTATTTTTTAAGATTACTTTTTTGCGAAAAACTTTTTTGTAAAAATATTGTTTTCACCTCTAATATTCTCAATTTAAAGTAAAAAAAAACAATAATTTCAGTTAAATTTTTCTTTATTTCAAATAAAAACTGTTATTTAATGTTGATTCTTTTCAAGTTATCCTAATTTCCAATATTTCAATGAATTTTCTAAGAAAAATCTTTAAATTTTATCAATTTCAGTTGAAAATCGTTTAATATTACAAAAAATACGCAGAATGTAAGTTTAATTTTTATGTTTTGTTTTCCCATTTTATGTTAATTCATAATTTAATCTATAATCAAATAAAAAAAAATCTAAAATTTCAATCAATTGGGTTTTACTAATGTGTAATATAGGCATCTCTTTCGGCATTTAAAATGACTGAAAACCACTTTATAGTCCATTGTAATAGTACTTTTCAGAACGTTGGCAGAGCACTTATTTTACCATTGTTACCAATGCTTTGCCAACGTTCGGAAATATAAACGGCCAACCGAAGATCGACGTTATCATTTCAAGGTTGACCCAGTACTTTAATTTTCGAAAAACGGACGCTCTGCCAGCGCTTGTACCACCATATACAGTGATTTGCCAACGTTTTGCCGTTTGTATTTTTCTACCTGGGTGGTATAGCAAATTCATAAGGGAAATTATTATATTTTTGTTTTTAAAATAGTTCCTACTACCGAGTTATTTAATCAAATTTTATATTTGCCTAAATTAAATTATTATAGGAAATTGAATATTTGTAATATATCAAGAGAGACGGTTGTGTTTTTTGTTTACTCCACTTTTTTTGAAATTTTTCGATAAATAAATACATTTAAATATCCAAAATATTAATAAAAAAATAAACAATTTTTCGCTGGTTTTAATAGTATATAAATCTTGATACTAAAGTGCAATAATAGCTTAAAATTTAAAAAAGAATCAAAATACATATTACTGTATAAAATTGTATATTAAAAATAAAAATATTCTAACAAACTAAAACATCATAAACAAATCAAAGAAATAAAACAAAATAACAAAATAAGAAAAATAATAACAACAAAAACAAAAACAATAACACATTTGTGCATTGAAATCAGTGTTGCCACCAGTAAAATAAAAAATTACACAGCTGAAGGTAAAAAATTATCCAAAACCGTATGAAATTACACAAAAAAATTATAATTTTGTAATATTACTTCAAAATAAAGAAGTAACCATAATTGACTTAAGCTGAAATCATAATTAAGTTTGCTCAAAATTTGCTTGAATTTTTGCTCAAATGAAAGAGCGCCTATATTTGACCTACCGAAATTTTTAAATTTTCACTAGTTGCGATGTCATTTTATGGTTTTTTGTGTATTTTATTTTTTCATTTATTTTGTTTGTTTAAAATGTTTTTAAATCGATTAAGTTGGGTACGATGAGTTTCGATTGAAAATTAACTAAATCAATAGAGATGGAACTGTTCTAAAATTAACTTAAGCTAGATATGGGTGCTTTAGTGTATTTTCATGTTATCGATTTAATTCAACTTTTTAAATATGTTTGGGCATTAATGGTTATTTAACAGGTTTATAAAAATATTAGGTCCTTTGGTCATTTCTTACCACCTGGTTGGATTACTATGACATTTCACTCTGTCGGAGCTAAAGTAATTTCGAACATAATTTCTAACTGTCGAGTCCACAGATTCGCTGGGAGCTGTGGCGTTCGACTCTAAAGCAGTACTCTGGCATGTGGAAATTTTAAAAACTTGCCATTTTTTATTTATGAACCGATTTCAAATATATAAAATTGTTGTAATTAGGAATTAGGTTTTTTTTAATCATATGTAAATGTTTTTGAATTTATAAATTAATAATAATAATAATAAGACAAGACATATTAAAATTAACTACAATATAATGCACTGAACTATAGCTTAAATGTCTGAGTTGCTGAATTATCTCAATATATTTTCATTCTGCCACACTGTTTTATATTTACAAAATCTTTGTCTATTATTACTAGTTTCTATTTAGTCATTAAAATATCACAATCATAACAAACCCAAATTTCAATCTTACGCTACATTTGCAAATGATATTGTAAATGTTTCACAGACAAAGTCTACTTTAAATATTGACTGATTTTTATGAAAATTTCTCTAAAAAGTGAAATTACACAAAAACTACACAAAAATGTCATTATTCAAAAATTATCCAAGGAATGTGTAAACAGTCCCGTTTTTGAATAATTATTCAAAAAGTGGCAACACTGATTGAAATTAATCTCTATATATAAAAGAATAACGTGACTGACTGACTGACTGACTGACTGACTCAACATCGCCCAGCCCAAACCGCTGAAGCTAGGAAGTTGAAATTTGGTATGTAGGTTCCTCTTTCGGCGTAGACGTCCGCTAAGACGGGATTTTTGGAAATTCCTACCGGAACGGGCAAAAAGGGGAAAAGTCTCCCCCTTGGCGGCCTGCCAAAACCCCTTTGGCTAGAAAGCTGAAATTTAAGATATGTGTTCCTTGGAGTATGGGCTAACTTTTCTGGAAAGTACTTTCTGGAATTTTGGAGAGGGACGTTGTAAAAATGGGGGTTAAAAAGGGGAAAAAGGCCCCCCTTGACGGCCTGCCCATAAAGGTTCCTCCTGGTATAAAGGTTCCTCCACTATCGTAGACATCCACCAAGACGGGAGTTTTGGAAATTTTTACAGGGACGGGCAAAAAGGGGAAAAAGTCTCCCCCTTGACGGCCTGCTCAAACTGCTGGAGCTATGAAGTTGACATTTGGTATGTAGGTTCCTCGACCGGTGTAGACGTCCGTTGAGACGGCATTTTTGGAAATACTTATCGGGAGGGGCAAAAAGGGGACAAAAAAAGTACCTTTTTCCAAAAAAGTAACTTTTCCCAAAAAAAGTACCTTTTTCCCAAAAAAGTACCTTTTTCCAAAAAAGTACCTTTTTCCAAAAAAAAGTCCTTTTTCCAAAAAAAGTACCTTTTTCCAAAAAAAGTACCTTTTTCCAAAAAAAAGTACCTTTTTCCAAAAAAAAGTACCTTTTTCCAAAAAAAGTACCTTTTTCAAAAAAAAAGTACCTTTTTCCAAAAAAAGTACCTTTTTCCAAAAAAAGTACCTTTTTCAAAAAAAAGTACCTTTTTCCAAAAAAAATTCCTTTTTCCAAAAAAAATTCCTTTTTCCAAAAAAAATTCCTTTTTCCAAAAAAAGTACTTTTTTCCAAAAAAAGTACCTTTTTCCAAAAAAAAAGTACCTTTTTCCAAAAAAAGTACCTTTTTCCAAAAAAAAGTAGCCTTTTCCAAAAAAAGTACCTTTTTCCAAAAAAAAGTAGCCTTTTCCAAAAAAAAGTACCTTTTTCCAAAAAAAGTACCTTTTTCCAAAAAAAAGTACCTTTTTCCAAAAAAAGTACCTTTTTCCAAAAAAAGTACCTTTTTCCAAAAAAGTACCTTTTTCCAAAAAAAAGTACCTTTTTCCAAAAAAAGTACCTTTTTCCAAAAAAAGTACCTTTTTCCAAAGAAAGTACCTTTTTCCAAAAAAGTACCTTTTTCCAAAAAAAGTACCTTTTTCCAAAAAAAGTACCTTTTTCCAAAAAAAGTACCTTTTTCTAAAAAAAGTACCTTTTTCCAAAAAAAAGTACCTTTTTCCAAAAAAAGTACCTTTTTCCAAAAAAGTACCTTTTTCCAAAAAAAGTACCTTTTTCCAAAAAAAGTACCTTTTTCCAAAAAAAGTACCTTTTTCCAAAAAAGTACCTTTTTCAAAGAAAAGTACCTTTTCCAAAAAAAAGTACCTTTTTCAAAAAAAGTACCTTTTCCAAAAAAAAGTACCTTTTCCCAAAAAAAAATACCTTTTTCTAAAAAAATGTTCCTTTTCCAAAAGAAGTACCTTTTCCAAAAAAAGTACCTTTTTCCAAAAAACATACATTTTTCCAAAAAAACACCTTATTAAAAAAAAATACCTTTTCCAAAAAAAGTACCTTATTCCAAAAAATGTACCTTTTCCCGAAAAAAGTACATTTTTCCAAAAAAAGTACCTTTTTCCAAAAAAAGTACCTTTTTCCAAAAATAGTACCTTTTTCCAAAAAAAATTCCTTTTTCCAAAAAAGTACCTTTTCCAAAAAAAAGTACATTTTTCCAAAAAAAAAGTACCTTTTTCCAAAAAGGTACCTTTTTCCAAAAAATGTACCTTTTTCTAAAAAAATTAACCTTCTCAAAAAAAAAAGTACCTTTTCCAAAAAAAGTACCTTTTCCCAAAAAACATACATTTTTCCAAAAAAAATACATTTTTCCAAAAAAAATACCTTTTTCAAAAAAAAGTACCTTTTCCAAGAAAAAGTACCTTTTCCCAAAAAAAGTACCTTTTTCTAAAAAAATGTTCCTTTTCCCAAAAAACATACATTTTTTCAAAAAAATACCTTTTTCAAAAAAAGTACCTTTTCCAAAAAAAAGTACCTTTTCCCAAAAAAAAGTACCTTTTTCTAAAAAAAATGTTCCTTTTCCAAAAGAAGTACCTTTTCCAAAAAAGTACCTTTTTCCAAAAAACATACATTTTTCCAAAAAAAAACACCAAAAAAAGTACAAATAAAGTACTTTGTAAAAACAAAGTATCTTTTTCCAAAAAATTTCGTTTTTCCAAAAAGTACCATTTAAAATAATATATAATTTCAAAAAAACTACTTTTTTCCCTCCCCCACGGATATCTGCACTAAAACAAGGTATCTTGATATTCGGTATAGACGTGCGCTAAGACGGGATTTTTGGAAATTCCTACCGGAACGGGCAAAAAGGGGAAAAGTCTCCACATAAACAGTCTCACAAATTGGAAAAGTGCCTGCCCAAACCACTGGAGGTAAGAAGTTGAAATTTGGTATAAAGGTTCCTCCACTGTAGTAGACATCGACTAAGTTTGTATTTTTGGAATTCCCTACAGGATATCCCAAAAGGAAACTCGGTATGTGAGTTCCTCCTTCTGTGTAGGCGTCCGCTTAGACGGAATTTTTGAAATTCCTATCGGGAGGGGAAATAAGGTAAAAGTCTTCTCCTGACGGCTTGCCCAATCCCTTTTGGCCAACCTAAAATTTTAAATATGTATTCCTTGGAGTAGGACTAACTCACCGGCAACGTAATTTTTCTATTTTGGAACAGCAACATAGTAAAAATGGTGGTTGAAAGGGAAAAATGTCCCCAATAACGGCCTGCCCAAACCGCTTAGGCAATGCAGTTGAAATTTGGTATGAATGTTCCTCATCCATCGCAGATAGCCGCGAAGATGGAATTTTTGTAAATTCCTAAAGGGAGGGGCAAAAAGAAGAAAAGCCTCACATTGGGGGCCGGTAAAAACCCCTTCGGCTAGAAACCTGAAGATTAAAATGTGGGTCCCTGGAGTAAGGGCTAACTTATTAGAAAGATACTTTTTTGAATTTTGGACAGGGTCGTTATAAAATGGGGGCTCAAAAAGGGAAAGTTGCCCCTTAACGACCTGTCCGAACTGCTGCAACTAGGAAGCTGAAATTCGGTACTTAGGTTCCTCTTCCAGCCTAATTCCAACCGGGAGGGACAAAAAAAGAAAAAGTGTTTCCCTTGACAGCCTGCTCAAACTGCTGGAACTAGGAAGCTGAAATTCCCTGTCGATGGATTTTCGGAAATTCCTACCGAGAGGGGCACAAATAGTAAAAGTTGGCTAGAAACCTGAAATGTAAAACATATGTTACTTGGAGAATAGGCTTTTTGGACCGGGAAGGTGCTTTTTGGACAGGGACATTGCAAAAATGGGGATTAATGAAGCGAAAAGTGCCGCTTAAAGGCCTGCCCAAACCGCTGGAGGTAGGAAGTTGAAATTTGGTATTAAAGTTCCTCCCCTATTGTAGACATCCGCTAAGATGAGCTTTTTGGAAATTTCTACAGGTAGGGTCAAAAACAGGAAAAGTCTCCCCCTTAACGGCCTGGCCAAACTGCTGGAACAAGGGAGCTTAAATTCGGTATTTGGGTTCCTTCTCCAACGTTGACGTCCCCTAAGATGGTATTTTTGGAAATTCATACCGGGAGGGGTAAAAAGGGAAAAAAACTTCCCCCTCGACGGCCTGGCCAAACTGCTGGATATAGAGACATAAAATTATGTATGTAGTAGGTTCCTCCTCCAACGCAGACGTCCTCTAAGACGGAATTTTTGGAAATTCCTACCGGGAAGGTGTAAAAACGGAATAATTCCTCCCCTTGTTGGCCTAACCGAACCCTTCGGCTAGAAACATGTAATATATAATATGTTTTCCTTGGAGTATGGGCTAACTTATCGACAAGGCATTTCTAGGACTTTGGACAGGAACGTGGTAAAAATGGTGGTTCAAAAGGGGAAAATTGTCCCCCCCCCCTTAACGTCTGCGTGTTTAGCTAGAAACCTAAAACTTAAAGAACAAGTGTATATGAAACACTAAAATTAAGAAAGTAAATAGGAAACGAGTGGAATTGAAACACTACACAAGTGGAATAAAATGGATATAAACGTTGAACGAGTAGAATTGAAATTATAGAGAATGCAAATGGATTGGAAGAGGGAATTACCTGTTTAAACACTATCCACGGAATATGAAACTTATGTAGCATTGAAACTTACTCTCCAAAAAGTTAAACAAATTTTCTAAAAGAGAAAAAACCTTAGAAAAGGAATGGAACTTATATATTCCGATATTTAAACTTCATGTAACGAAGCACCGGTGGAAGAAACCGACGCAGTAAATTTTCCAACTGAATTTGTGAATTTACTTGAATTGCCAGGTCTACCTTTACATAAACTGGAATTAAAAAAAAAACTTTAAGACACGCTAACAACGTAGCGGGCTTTGCGCGCTATTTTTAATATTATAAAATGCTCTCCAACACTGCTTTACGTTATTTATTTTCATTCAAAACACAAATGAACAAAACTACTTACGGGTCTATCTACCTAAGTTCGCACTTTACCAAATTATCTTAACATACACACGTATATTGCAATTTATTATGGATTCATTACTAACAATCCACTTTCATGAGAAAAAGTGATCAAATATTTATTTATTTTAAACCCATTGTTGTGCAGAATTATTTATTTGTGGTGGCTGGGTGAAGGCTTTAAATAAAAAAACTTTAAATAAAAAAACGAATTTAATAAAAATTGTGGAGGGCGGAGCCCCCCCCCCCCCCTTAACCTTTAAGGCACGCTAACAACGTAGCGGGCTGCGCCCGCTAGTTCTTCCATAAACAAAAACCATTATAAACAAAACGAAAATAAAAATAAAAAAAACCAAATTAGGAAGAACAACAAAAATAAAATTTTTAGTTTATAACAACAACATAAAATATAAATTATGAGTGGTGGTCGTAAACCAAAGAGAACTGCACGTGATGCAGATTTAACTAATTTATCTAACACTAATACACCAACAATGTCGGAACTTTTTTTTGTTAGATTCAATGATTCCATTACTCGCTCTCGTATGTGGAGTTGGTTAGACAATAAATTTACAAAACAAAATGAATACATAAAAGAGCAATCAGAAATGATCAAAGCAATTATTGAAGAAAATAAGAATAGTTTAATAACTGAAATTGAAAGCAGATTTTGCTATTTGAAAAATGAAATAATAAATGATGTAAGAGAAGAAATAAAAGATTTGAATGAAAGAGTAACTGAGTTGGAACTAGTTTTTATTTTATTTATTTTATTTATTTTGTAGAATTGCTCCATACACAAGACTAAAAGTCTTATTTTGCAGTATGGAACTGAGGATAGGTAAATTTATGAAAATCATTAATCAATTAATAAGTTAATAACTAATTAAAAATTTTTATATAAAATACAAAAAACAATTAAACAATTACAATTAAATAATAAATATAAATATAAAAAAAAAAATCAATTTAAATAATTACGTCATATCATATCAAATAATTATTTTTTCAAATTGTTATGCCGAAAACAGTTTAAAAATATTTTCTTTGAATTTTCGTGCGTTACTTAAAAGTTGCGTGCTATGGGGTATAGAATTCCATAGAATTACTGCGAATATGTAGAAATGCCATTCCGAAATTAAACTTTTGTATCCAAATGATCTAATTCGTTTTCCCCTGCTTATATCTGAAATACAAAGTCTGCTGTACAGATGATCAGGTTTATGGGTGTATATTATTTTATGTAAGAAAACTAAAACTCTTATGTTTAGTAGATTATCCAAAGAAAGCCCATATAGCTGAGATGAAAACAATGATACACTAGAACGCCTATTAAGTCCATACACGTATCGGATTATGTTGTTAAAAGCAATGTTCAATTTCCTTTTACTAGTTGTATCACATTTAGCAAATAGCTCACAACCATACAGTAAAACGGGCATCAGATATGTTTTGGCAAGTAGTATTCTTATTCTCATAGGTGTACAATGCTGGGTCCGCCAAAGAGTTCTAATCATGTGCGACCACAAGCATAGTTAATGTGGTTCGACCACGAAAGAGTGTCATTAAAAAAAATTCCGAGATTCTTAGCAGATTTTACTATTTCAATTTGTTGATTATTTATAAATATATTGGGTATAATATTTAGCTTGGCAAGTCGCTTTTGAATTACAATGCATTTAGATTTTTTCGGATTTATTCCTAAACCGTTTGCCGTTGCCCATGTATAAATACGATCAAGTTGCTGATTAATAGAGATAATACACTGGTCAATTAAGGCATTAATACAACTGGTATAAAGTTGAACGTCATCCGCGTACATTCTTACATTACAATTTGTTAAAATGGCTGGGAGGTCATTAGAGTACAGTGAGAATAATAGTGGCCCAACAATGGACCTCTGAGGTACTCCTCTTGCCACAGGCAGTGCCTTGGATTACCGGATTCCAGTTTCAACATACTGATATCTGTTACGTAAGTATGTTGACAATAACTGAGTAGCGGTCGAAGAGAAGTTAAAAAAATGATTAAGTTTGTAACAAAGAATGTTATGATCCACGGTATCAAACGCTTTTGAATGATCTAAAAGTATCAAAAATGTAGTCTTGCCATCATCAAGTTTCTCCCTAATCTCCTCTGTAACATCAACTAAGGCCGTTATGCAGCTGTGTTTCTTTCTAAACCCAGATTGACGATCTGTTAACAAGTTATTGTTATCCAAGAAACAAGTCATTTGGTTATGCATAATACGTTCAAATACTTTAGAGAGAAATGGAAGAATCGCTATTGGTCTATAATCAGAACCAGCTTTGGGTATTGGAACGATTTTAGCTATTTTCCTATTAGAGGGAAAGTAACTTGAAGTTAATATTTTGTTAAATAAAAATGTTATCATTGGAAGTAGTTGAGGTAATAGAATCTTTAGAAACTTTGGATTAATTCCGTCCACTCCTATAGAGTTGGATTTTATAGACAATATACTGGATAAAACGTCACACTGATCTACGGCAGCAAAAGAAAAAAAAGATTCAGAATTGTTATTCGAATTATTATTGATATAATAATTTTGATCTGCTTGAACCATAGGGCATTTAAAAACTTTTCATTGATTGTATCGGCATCAATCGAACATGGTTCTGCATTCGTAGATTTACCGATACCAATTTCGCGTATCGTTTGCCATGTTCTTTTGGAGTCAATGGCGGAAGAAAACTTTTCAGCGTAAAAAAAAGATTTGGCCTTTTTAATAATTTTATTTGTTTTTCTTTTAGCAGTCAGATAATCCTCATGAAGCGTTGTAGTCTTAAATCTTTTCCAACGAGCATACGCAAAATCTCTTTGATTGATATAAGTTTTAATTTCAGATGAAAACCAGGGTTTTTGTTTATTACTAATAATTTTTGTCTTTATTGGTACAGTTAGATCAAACAGATAATTTAGATTTTGCTCCAAAAAAGAAAGTTGATCATCTACAGAATACAAAAAATACAAAACATTCCAATCGATTTTAAAAAATTCTTCCTCAAGAATTCTAAAATTAATATTTTTGAAATCTCGAAAAGTAATTCTCTCAACTGGTATTACAAGTTGGAAATTGTAAGTCATGAAAATGAGATCATGCTTGGAGAAACATGACGCAGACAATTGATCATAGAGTAGTATATTAATTTCATTGCTCACGAGAAACAAATCCAAAAGCGTATCATTAGTTGCAGTGAAATGTGTAGGATTTAAGGTATTAGGTGATATTAAACCAAGCGAGGTACAGTCATCATAAAAACTACTATCTACTAGAAGGTTTGAATTGAAATCTCCTGCTACTATAACATTATCGTACAATGCTGTTTGCGTTTCCAAAATTTGAATAAACCGCCTAGTACAAAGGTTTTTATTAGGCCTATAAACACTCCCTACAAGTAATTTCCTACCTTCATTGTTTACCTCGATAAAGAGATACTCAACTAAATTTAAAGGATCTGTATTATTGATGTCCTCAAAATCACAATTTTCTTTAGACGTACATTTGATACTAAAAGAAATACCCTTTTTGATATACATAGCAACGCCGCCATATCCATCTTCTCTATCGACTCTACGTAAATTGTATCCATTCAATGAAACAGAGAAGTCTGTAATTTCGGAATCAAACCATGTTTCCGATACACATATGAAATCAATACCTGAGTTTTCAAAGATCAATCTATCTAATAGTTAATAATGAAATGGATCAGTTAAAAGCTGATGTACAAGATCTTAATTTAAAAGTACTAAAACAAGAAAACTCGGTTGTGGCATCTGACATTCGTTTAACTGGCTTACCTTTTTATAATAATGAAAATTTACATATAATTTTTGAAAACATTTGTGGCGCACTAAACATTGAAATGCCTTCTTACAAATCAATTTTTCGCGTAAAACATTTTAAAAACATTCGTGATGTAGAAGATCCTTCAATTGTGATTAAACTCAATTCGCCATACGAAAAGAACTTTTTCCTTAAAACTGCTGCAGCTTATCGCCGTAATTATAAAACACCTATGCGTTTGTGTAATGCTGGCTTTGATAGTAATCAACCTTTTTATATAAATGAAAATTTAACGCAGCACAATCATGGTATTTTTAAAACAGCACTTGGCTTAAAAAGAGATGAACGTTTACATGCAGCCTATACATATCGTGGCTTAGTATATGTGAAGAAAAATGAAAAAGATGAACCAATGATATACTTTTTTCTAATGATGTACTTTTTTACTAATGATGTACTTTTTTATTTTTTTTTTTCTTTTTTCTAAAAATTTCAATTTTGTACTTTCTATTTATTTATATATATGTTCTTTTTTTTTTATTGTACATATATTCTAATAATTACATATAATAATCCTTTACTTTAACTATAAGACTTTTTGTCTTGTTGTACAGGACATCAAATAAATAAATTAAATTCAAATTAAAATATATTTACCTGGTGAACTGCAAAAGTTTTTTCAGTCATCAGAATAAATTTTTTCCCAAAATAATAAATTGCTGTCTGTGTATAATGTTGCAAATATCACATTTTATTTTTACAACTCATTTTTTTATTATGATTTTCAATTTTATTTTTACACATAGGATATTATTGTCAATTTTTATTGTATTATTTAAATATGTGTACCTTTGCTTAATATTTGAAATAATCTTTTTTCAACTCCTAAATAAATTTTCTACGTTTTTTTGCGTTGCTATTAGGGACTTTTATTATGTAATCCTGTATGTTGATGGTTAATGACGACGATTTTAGTAGAAACTCCGAAGACATGACATGCAATATGGTGAAGATCTTAGCCAAATATAAAAAAGGGTTTTCAGTAACTCATATAAATGCCCAAAGTCTAAATAATAAAATTGACGAATTTCGACTTGTTTTTGAAAATTCGGATGTTGATATTGTATGTGTTTCTGAAACCTGGCTATCTGATTCAACACCCGATAGTCTTATTTGCCTTAATGGTTACAAAACTTTCAGAGCTGATAGAGATGGTAAAGCGGGTGGAGTGGCAATTTTCGTAAAAAACAACATACCATGTAAGTTTCGTCTTAAGTCTGAGGTGAAAACTGTTAAACCTCAAAATCAGATGAAAGAGAATTTTACAAGGAAAGTTGAGTTTATCTTCTTAGATATTTTATCTTTCGGAAAGAAAATGCTTGTGGGTTGCATTTATAGGCCTAATAAAAGAATTCCACTTACTAATTTGTTTTCAACATTGGAAACCCTTGCTGTTGAATACGATGATGTTTTAATATCCGGCGATTTTAATTCAAACGTCTTAATTGAAACAGTCTTAACCGCAAATATGCCGTCTCTTGGTCTCACGCCTACTAATCTAACAACACCAACACATCATACTGCCTCGAACAGTTCATTACTTGATCTCTTCTTTGTGTCTAAAGTATCAAATATTATATTGTATGATCAGATTTCTGCCCCGTGTTTCTCTAAGCACGATTTGATTTTCTTAACCTACAACTTTAGAGTTCGTCAAGAGGAACATACTGTTTACTATCGTGATTTTAAAAACATAGACTATAACATGCTTTATGAGAAAGTTTGCTGTGTTAGCTGGAGTGATATATTTTTAATGGTTTCTGTTGATGAGCAATTGACATTTTTTGAGTCAAATGTTCAAAACCAAAGTCAAATCGAAAACTCTGTCCGTAAAGACGAAACCTTGGTTTACCACTGAAATTAAAAAATTAATCCACAAGAGAGATTTGGCTTACTCTAGGTGGAAGCGTTTTAAAACTCCAGAATTAAAAGTTGTATACACTTCTGCCAGAAAGAATGTGAACATTAACATTAAATTTGCAAAAACTGAATATTATTCAAGTCGTTTTGGAGAGGCTATTGATTCTAAACAAACTTGGAAAACCATCCGTGAAATAGGAATTGGTAAAACAAAACAAACGAATAACTGTCAAGCAGATGCTAATGTGCTTAATAATGCTTTCACGAACATACCTATGGTTCAAATAAATAATAATTTTTACAATTTCCCAACTATAAATAACACTGACGAAGACCATCTGTTCGAATTTTCTTGCGTTAGTCAGTCTGATGTTTTTACTTATTTTTCACTCATAAAATCGAATGCAGTGGGTTATGATAATATGCACCCAAAGTTCATAAGGATACTGTTACCTCTACTCCTACCATTTATAACTCATTTGTTGAATACTATTATAATGTCAAGTACTTTCCCAATGAAATGGAAACATGCTAAAATATTGCCACTACCAAAATCGAACACAGAGTTTAGGCCGATAGCTATTTTATGTTTCCTCTCAAAAGTGTTAGAAAAGCTTTTACATGCACAAATGTGCTCTTTCATTGAACAAAATCGTTTGTTAACCAATAAACAATCCGGGTTTCGCTCAAATCATAGTTGCGTAACTGCTTTACTGGATGTCTCTGAAAATATACGTAGTGAGCTAGATGATGGTAAATTGAATTTTTTGGTGCTCCTCGATCATTCCAAAGCATTTGATACGGTTGACCATAATATACTGTGCATGAAACTTTTTTTAAGTTCTCCCCATCGTCAACGAGGCTTTTGCGCTCATATTTAAACGATCGTTCTCAATCTGTCCAGGTGAATAATACAACGTCAAACCCAATTAATGTTTTTAGAGGAGTGCCCCAAGGGTCCATCCTTGGGCCATTGCTTTTTTCAATTTATGCTAATGATTTGCCGAACCAACTAGTACATTGAAAAATTCATATGTTTGCAGACGATGTTCAATTGTACTTAAGTAGCCCTGCTAGATCTGTTGCTGAAAATATAGCTAAACTTAATGACGACTTAAATAGAATATTTCTCTGGGCAACTGTAAATGGCTTATGTCTAAATCCCTTGAAGTCAAAGTGCATGGTCATCCATAAAAAAACAATTGTGCCTGTCATAGAAGATGACATTGTAATAAATGGAGAAAAAATAGAGCTTGTTAATGCTGCCAAAAATCTCGGGTTGATTTTTAATAACTATCTAACATGGAATGATCATATAAACTCACTCGTCGGTCAAACTTATATCAAGTTAAGGTCGCTTTGGGCAACTCAATACTTTACTCCGCTGAAGATTAAAATACTCCTTGCCAAGTCATACCTGATTCCTGGGTTAATATACGGATGTGAAGTATTTGCAAGTTGTGATGATACTAGCAAACGTAAGTTAAATGTCTTATACAATAATGTTCTTCGATACGTTTATGGATTGCGAAAGTTTGATCATATTTCTGAAGTTGCCAATAACTTATATGGTGTATCTTTTGAAAATCTCCTTAAGATACGAGTACTTGTATGTCTACATAAAATAATATATACTGAAACACCACAATATCTTTACGACAAAATACGATTTGCCAGTCACGAAGAGGAAGGAAAATTATTGTCCCTTTACACCACTATCTTGTATCTGAATGGAATTTCTTTGTATATGCAGTACGTCTTTGGAATTTACTTCCACATACCCAACAACTCAATAGCAACGCAAATAGTTTTAAAAAATTCCTATTTGCATTTTTTGTACTTAATAATTTTGTAAACTGTCCTTTAAGAATACTGGATTCCTGTACTATAATTATAAGATTTACTCTTGTTGTACAGGAAATGGAAAATAAAAATAAATAAATAAAATAAATAAATTGGTTGCAAAGCCCAAATTTGATCGAAAAAGCATTTCAGTTCTGTTACTCTGCCAAACTTTCAGACACATTCATAAACTATTAACTTATACAATTGAATTTATATAATTTTAACTAAAATTATGATATATTAAAAAACTTATTGTATTTGCAACAATTTTCCAACTAATCTTTTCCCTGTGTGTGGTTACGGAGTTTACATTTGGCCTATAAAATTGGACACAAATTTTATGTATTAACACACAAAATAAATCAGTTAGAAATCCATGACCGCGGCCATTGTTTTAACTCTGCAAAAACATATTAATTATAATTACATAAAAACAGTTGTATTAGAAAATTATTGGTTTTATTAACCAAACATTTTAAACTTTACTATTAATAGGTCCCAACAGCTACAAAAATCTGTCCTCCCAACCAATTTGAAAAAACATAAAAATTTTATTTGGTAGTGGTAATTATCCGCAATGCTAAAAATTTAATATTTTCCCTCATAAATTAGCAATATGCATTATTTGTCAGTTGCACCAATCAAAGTTTTAAAATGTTTCTCTACTAATGCCTTACTAATTGTTTTCTACTAACTTATGGTTGCATGTTCTGAATTGAAACAAGCTCAATCAATTGTGTAATAGATTTTCGGTTGTGGTACCCAAATTAAAACCACAAAAACATCCATTCTAAAAATGTTGGTCACCATAACCAAAAATAAACAATTACAACCGAAAGATATTTGCAAAGTTAATAACAAAAATTAAAGGTAAATAATTGAAAACTGTTTCTTTTATTATAATGGTACAAAATGCATTGTTTGCAATTTCGGTAGTGCAGTAAACTAAAGGTAATTAAAAATCTTTCATTTGTATATTTTAAATTTATTTATTTTAAATGTTTACAATTTTAGGAATCAAAAGTTGATGTAAAGCTAGTGTGCAAAATATCCTGCTTTTTGAAGTTCCGGGCAAAAGCTAAATTTTACTAATAAAAGTTTAGTAAATTTCTAACAATATAAGGTAATTGTTTATTTTTTAAGAAGTAATCCTATGGTATACTTATCAGCAAATAAATATATATGTCAGACTCTTAGGCCTGGTATCTTATCTAATATTAAACTATGTTTAAGAATATAATCATTGTTTACGCCATAACCACGGTAACTCAATGAATTTTAATTTCCGATTAAACTATAAACTTTGATTAAATTTAATTATAGAAATTTTTGTGCTTAAGAACCTAAACAATGTTTAACAATAATTGTTTGACAATTCCAAAATTTTATACACAAATTTTTTGTGATTTGTAAAGAACAATAATGGATCTAATGGGCAATTTTTATTCCACGCATAGTATTTCACGACTTCAAAGGAAGTATCAAATAAGAAGAAATCATTTAAGTTATTGGAATGAAAAAGAATTTATCAACAGATTTCGTTTAAGTAAACAAACAGTGAAATATGTGCTACGCCAAATTTATTACAAAATTAAGCCACGAGTGAGAAGATTGAGGTTGGTTTTATAATAGGCGTGATTGCGATTGGCAGTGTCGATGTCAAAGATAATATGCATGCATACAAAACGATATTTTTATTTTCATAAATACAACTTTCCCGGCAAATCTACACCAAAAAAATTCCTTAGTTGATTATAACGAATATTTCAACTATCTTATAGGTGAAATACCCCTAACTAATATATAGTTGAATTGATTTAGTTGGTGTCAACTAAGTTTTATAAATTTAACCAGGAAGTTAGTGGATATCAACTATATCTAATCTAAAAATGGTTAATATAAACCATACATTTTGAGCTTTGCTTCCTTTTTATAACACAGAAAATTTAACAATTATTTATGATCTCTTTATTTGCATTCTTTTGTAGATATTTAATTTATAGATATTTAATTTACATACATTGTTTTAAATTTTATTATTTACATTTCCGGTCGGTCTAATTTTCTTTTTGATCATTTTAATTAATTATAATTTTTTTTCTCTTTCTTTAAATGTTTGTTCTTTTATTTTTATTATTTTTATTAAAAAACTTACTGATTTTATTTATTTTTTGTTTATTTTTTTATACTACTAGTAATTTTTTTTTATATAATTTCATGTTTAAACATTTTATTAATTCAATATTTATTTGTAATATTTATATATATACCCAACAAACAATTCGTTCCGTTTACGCACCGTTTTCGGTCCGTCATAAACGGAATCCAACTCCGTATACGTACCGTTTTCTGGATCCGTATACGGACCAGAAAACGGAACATAAGGAACATCGAAACTGATTCGAATCCGTTGAAAATCCGTCAATGACGGACCGTTTACGGACCGGTATGTCGTGTTAAAAACGGACAAGTCCGTTTAAAGTCCGTCAATGACGGACCGTTTACGGACCGTTATGTCATGTAAAAAACGGACAAGTCCGCTGAAAGTCCATCAATGCCGGACCGTTTCCGGACCGTTATGTCGTGTAATAACGGAGTATTTCCTTGTCCATATCCTACCGATTTTTTCAAAAAAATAGACCATATGTTTATTATTTTCAATACAAAGTACTTTTTTTTTCTTTTTTATAAATTCATTTATAATTATTATTTATAATTACAATATTTAGCACATCCATCTCGGTTTACCTATCTATCCAGCGCTTAGGGACCCGGAGTGAAATCCAACATCTATATGGAACAGAGACAATAAATTAGTTATGGTTTAATTGACTGTGTACACGATGCAAATTCTCACATGTTGTACACAAAACATTGTGAAACATTAAGTTTCATAAATCTTACCTTATTACTTGATGTTGTTTGATTACTGGTGTGATAGAAAGAATTCCCTCTATTGCATATTCTCCATATATTCCTATTATAATAATATTTTCACCAACTTTACAAAAATTTTTTATTTTGTAAACAAACTGATGAAATCCGTATTTAAAGGTGCGGAAACGGATACACCAATACGGAGTTAAAACGTATTGTGTTCGAAAATCCATTTATACGGTCCGTTAATGTTCCGTATACGTACAAGCATTGACGGATACGTACATTACGGACAGTTAATGTGCCGTAAAAGCCGGATTCATGAATCCGTACGTGCCGGAGAGTCCGTAAAAATGTTTCTTGGGTATATTATTCACTATTTTATTTAATTTGGCAAAGTATGTTTGTACACTTTTAAAATCCTGTACTATAATTATAAGACTTAGTCTTGTTGTGCAGGAAATCAATAAATAAATAAATAAATAAATAAATGAATAAATAAATAAATAAATAAATAAATAAATAAATAAATAAATAAATAAATAAATAAATAAATAAATAAATAAATAAATAAATAAATAAATAAATAAATAAATAAATAAATAAATAAATAAATAAATAAATAAATAAATAAATAAATAAATAAATAAATAAATAAATAAATAAATAAATAAATAAATAAATAAATAAATAAATAAATAAATAAATAAATAAATAAATAAATAAATAAATAAATAAATAAATAAATAAATAAATAAATAAATAAATAAATAAATAAATAAATAAATAAATAAATAAATAAATAAATAAATAAATAAATAAATAAATAAATAAATAAATAAATAAATAAATAAATAAATAAATAAATAAATAAATAAATAAATAAATAAATAAATAAATAAATAAATAAATAAATAAATAAATAAATAAATAAATAAATAAATAAATAAATAAATAAATAAATAAATAAATAAATAAATAAATAAATAAATAAATAAATAAATAAATAAACGCATTACAAAATAGCCAATTCAAAGACTAAAACATTATACCAATAACAACTTACCATGCAAAATTTCAAAATAATTGAAAAAAATTGCAAAATATGTAATGATATTTTCGTTTTAAAATAAAATTTTTATTGTTTGATATTTTTTATGAACTGTTGTGTTTATTTCAAATAGTTTGAAATTTTCACAGGGTTACCAGAATTTGTGTTTTTTAATTAAACGCATAGTTGTTGATGATTATAATAGTTGTTTAGAATTTATTTTAAATCAACTACTGATTTTGTTAACTACGTAACTATGGAATTTTATCGGTGTCTTGTCCAAAAACTGTTTTTATAACGACTTTTTGTAAAAACGCCTAACTTTCGATATCGACAGCGCCAACTGCAATAAGATAGACTGATTGAAAAATATTTGTTATGTAACAAATTTTAATTTGCATCCGTAGAAAATATGATTTAACACCAATGCAAAAACTTCTACTAACACTGCGTTTTTATGCCACCGGGAATTTTCTAATAACAGTCGGCGATTTTATAGGAGTACCCAGTGTAGGAAATCATTACCAGATATGTGCCCAGTGTAGAAACGGTAATGACATATCATTATTTTTTGGACTACCAGTAATGACACCCACTTACCTTCTGTATTATTTTAAAACATATAACAATGAGTTACTGATAATTACTTATTTTTATCATTATTTCAAATAGAAAATAATTTTTTAGATTTTTTTGAAAATTTTTTGAAATCTATTTTTAGACTCAATATTTTTTAAACACTGGTAAGCATATATGCAACCATATATTTTTTGATTTTTTGTATGTTGGCGAGTAAGCTTACTTGTGTGCAGCAGGTCAATTGTGTTTTTATCTGTTAAATATTACATGTCGATATAGCTCAGATGGTAGAGCTGTTGACTGGCAATCTGTAGACCCAGGTTCGATTCCCGCACCAGCAAATTTTATTAAAAAAAAAAAATACAATAAAAAATATTTTTTTTTTATATAATTTATTTTTTAGAAAATCTATTTTTAGACTCATTATTTTTGTCAGTACTGGTAAGCACATAGGTAACGATATATTTTTTGATTTTTCGTATGGTGGTGTGTAACGACAACTCATTATTTTTCGCGACATCGCCATATAAAGGTAATAAGAAATGTAATAACAAAAGTAACTAGTAACCATTACCAAGTATGTAGTTACATAACCACATATCTGGTAATGATTTTCTACACTGGGTGGTTATGTAAGTACATACTTGGAAATGGTAACTACCCAGTCAGAAAAATACAAACGGGAAAGCGGTGGCAAAGCACTTTAACAGGTGGTACAAGTATTGTCAAAAAGTGCTTTCCCATTCCCAAAATGATAACATCATTAGACAAAAGGACCGGCTGTTCAAAAAGCGCCGGAAAAGCACTGGAGGAGCAAAATTTTTAAACGTTGGCAAAACCAATAAATAGGTGGTCTGGAAATATATTTTCCAAAATAAAATTAAAAAAAAGTTCATATGTATTTTTTTGACCCTGCCGTGATTTGAACCCAGGCCGTCAGATTGGCAGACGATTGCTCTACCCACTGAGCTAACGAGACATATAATATTTAATGGCTAAACACATAAATGAGTGATAATAGCTGGACAACTACTGGCTGTGCCAAAATGCTAGTACTGGCAAACAATTTTTAGTAACTCGTATGCCAGTGTTTGGAGGGCAAAAAAAAAGTTGGTCTTGAAGGAGCTTTCCCACAAACAAAAAAATTGATTTTATAAAACAAAAAGAATTTTAAATTAAAAAAAATCCAAAAAAATTTTTTTGCTTGCAACCGGATTTGAACTCGGAACCTTCCGACTACAAACATTTTTTAACGAAGCGTCAGCATTTTTATAAAATCATTGGTTTTCCAGTGAATTGATTTTTGTACGCCTGGTAGCATTGGCTAGGTAGCACTGGATAACCACTGGTTACAAACCTTGGCATATCACTCTAAGCCAATTCTTTGCAAGTGGTTTTTTTTATAAACCACCGAAATTTTTGTAAAACAAATACTGGTAAAACGCTTTTCACAAACGCTGGCAAAGCGTCCCAAATGAGTGTTCTGCCAGTCATTTATTTTTAATACCGTGGTTACCCAGTGGTATGCCAGTGCTTGATTTTTTGTACCACTGGCGATTTCTGACTGGGTAGTTACTTTTGTATTACATTTCTTATTACCTTTATATGGCGATGTCGCGAAAAATAATGGGTTGTCGTTACACACCAGCTTACGAAAAATCAAAAAATATATCGTTACCTATGTGCTTACCAGTACTGACAAAAATAATGAGTTTAAAAATAGATTTTCAAAAAAATAAATTACATAAAAAAATATTTTTTATTGTATTTTTTTTTTTTTTTTAATAAAATTTGCTGGTGCGGGAATCGAACCTGGGTCTACAGATTGCCAGTCCATAGTCGGGAAGTATTCAGTACCTCAGTACTTAAGTACTAATAAAGTACAAGTACTTGGTACTTGTACTTAAAAAAAATAAGTACAAGTACTTTGAATGTACTTGTACTTAAGTACAATTACTTGGTTAATTACTTGGTACTTTCTAAGTACCAAGGTACTTAACAAGTACTGTGGAACTTGCTAAGTACTACGGGTACTTGCTAAGTTCTATGGTACTTTTGGTACTTGCTAAGTTCTATGGTACTTGCTATGTACTATAGGTACTTGCTAAGTTCTATGGTACTTGCTAAGTACCTTTGGTACTTGTTAAGTACTATGGTACTTGTTAAGTACATTTGGTACTTGTTAAGTACTATGGTACTTGTTAAGTACCGTTGGTACTTGCTAAGTACTATGGTACTTCCTAAGTACCTTTGGTACTTGTTAAGTACTATGGTACTTGTTAAGTACCTTTGGTACTTGCTAAGTACCATGGTACTTGTTAAGTTCCTTTGGTACTTGCTAAGTACTATGGTACTTACTAAGTACTATAGTAGTTTTCAATACTACTGCACTCGTCAAGTTTACACAATAATTATGTGTATATTTGTGCATTTTAGGTGCCTATTCCTACTTTTGACTCGTTGTGGCCGTCATAAGACTATTTTTAAGACTGAGAGTCACAACTTTTCATACAAAGCAACAATAAAATTCAGATTTTATTTGTTAATTTTATGATTGTGTCGATACCAATTCTTACTTTTTTTGAAGTTTTCAAGCGAAAATTTTAAAAATATAATTTATTGTGACTTTGCAATAACAAATACATGGGGAATACAGTCACAACTAAGAGTCGCAGACCTCTCGTAGGAATAGGCACGTTAACTGTATTACATGGATGTAAAAAATCGCTGAAATTGAAAAAAAGTTTCAAATATCAGAAAAAATCGCCAAAACAAAAAAATTTTAAAATTTAAAAAAAATCGTCAAAACTAGAAAAAAACACCAAAAATCGCCAAAATTGAAAAAAAAAATTGTCAAAAGTGTAAAAACACCAAAATAAAAAAAATTTTTAAATTTTAGAAAATCGTCAAAAATTAAAAAAAAAAATTGGCAAAATTGGAAAACATTTAAAAAAATGGCAAAAATTTAAATAAAAACGCATAACTTGGAAAATTAATCGCCAAATTTAAAAAATCATGCAGATTTTATAAAAAACTTTAAAAAATCGACAAAATTTTAGAAAATCTTCAAAATTTATCAAAATCGTCTAAATTATAAAAAAGCGCCATATTAAAAAAAATCGTTCAAAGTTACAAAAAATCGCCAAAAATTTAACAATTTCCAAAATTGAAAAATTTTGTAAAAATTTTTAAAAATTCGTACTAACTTGAAAAAATTGTCAATATTTGAAAAAATTGCCCAAATGGTCAAAATTAAAAAAAACGTCAAAAATTAGACAAAATTGCAAAATATCGTAAAAATTTTTAAAAAATTGTCTTGAAAAATTGTCAATATTTGAAAAAATTACCAAAATCGTCAAAATTTCAAAAAGTCGTCAAAAATTGGAAAAATTTTAAAAATTGCCAAAATTGAAAAATTTTATGAAAGTTTTAAAAAAATCGTCATAACTTAAAAAAATCGGCAATATTTGAAAAAATTGCCCAAATTTAAAAAAAATTAGAAAAATTTACCAAAATTGCAAAAATCGTAAAAATTTGGAAAAAATCGCCTTGAAAAAATTGTCAATATTTGAAAAAATTACCAAAATTGTCAAAACTTCGAAAATTGGAAATAATCGGAAAAATTGACAAAATTTAAAAACTCCCCGACTAAAAAAGATTTAATATAATCATATGTCACCATATAAAAAACCCATATATATGTTCATATCTAATTTGATCCGAATATTGGAATATGTAATTATATCAAGCGAGATAAGCATGTTATCTAACCTGATACAATTTGATCCGAAAAATGGGTATATCTAATTGCATCAAATTATATATAAATACATATAATTTTATGAAATTTTTTAAATAAAATTTTAGTAAATATTGTTGAGATCACTTATTTTCATTCATATTAAATAGAAATGCCCGACAGAATAGTTTGGCTAACAAAGTGGGTATTGGTCGATTTTTGGTATTGATGGAAAGATGTTTGAAATGAGAATTGAATGCGATTTAGGCCTATTGTCCTTAAACTTATAATAACGCAGCTTGTAACAGAAATCCTTCTTTTAAAATGTGGTTTATTTTATTTCAATAAAGACCAAAATTCAAAACGACAAAAAGTTGTTTAGACAAAGTTTTTCCTAATAAACTTGGAAATAGCTGACAAAATAAATTTTCATATTAACTCCACATTACAAAAATTTGTCGGAACAACTTTTTCTGGTTTAGAGTTTTGGTCTCTCTTATAAAATGTGTCTTTCTTATAAAATATAAAAATTAACTTTCACAATTATTTTTTTTTTCACGGAAAAAATAACTGAACTTAATCCAACGACTATATAATTAAAAGACTATCCAACTCTCCCTACCTCTGTTAAATCACTCTCTTCTTAATTTGTATCGAAAAATTCAGCCATAAGAATTACACACGGCTGCAAAGGCTAACATTTTTCGATACAAACTGTTAATGTTCGAAAGAGGCGATAAAAACCGCCTGCTTAAACCGTATTTATTTCAACATAAGTTTGTCTAATTTTTCATTTTAAATTTAAAAATAAAAATAGTTCTTGCGATCTTTAACGAAAAAAAAAATTATTTTCCTTATTTATTTCTTTAAAATAATTTTTTAGTAAATAGTATTTTGTCAAATATTTGAAAAATAGATGTTAATTTCAATTAAAAACATTAATTTATGTATACGTCAAAGTGAAAAATTCAAAACCAGATCCAAAATTTCTAAGTTTTTTTCTTCATTTTTATAGTGCAATTAAACTTTGTATAATTAGATATCATTTCATATATAATTATATATAAAATTAATACAATTTTCTTTTAACTTTGTTATATATTTTCATACAAGGTTGTTTATAGAAGCTTATACGACATTATATATAATTATTTATAAACTATATCGCAGATCTCTTAATATATGGCTGGAGACCAAATCCCATATGATTATATATATCGTCATATCAAACATATTTATAAAACCAAAGTGCTAATATAAATGTATATGGTTATATAAAGCCACGCATATAAACATTTATAATTATATCAAATCATATAAGATTATATGAAAACTTTTTTAGTCGGGTCGTAAAAATTTGTGAAAATCGACAAAAATTAGAAAAAATCGCCTAAATTTATTCTCTGCTCCAAAACCGTTGTCCGTTTTCATTTAACTCATTTAGTTTAAAGATACTAGCGATATTACAAATAAAAGCCCTTTTCTCCACAGATGACTCACAATGACCTCCTTGTTCCAAAACCGTTGTCCGTTTTCATTTAACTCAGTTTTCGAGATATGGGCGATATACCAAATAAAAGCCCTTTTCTCTCTACGAGGCTTAGTTTTCGAGAAAAACGAAATTTTAAAATCTAGCAATGCAAGTCAAAATTTAGTTTCGGTATCGGGGTACTGGGGTGGGTTTTAACCTCTGGTGCAAATATTTCTCCCCTCGCCCTTCTAGTTTTCGAGATTGAAAAATTTTGCAATTGGCCATTTTTTAAAATTTTTGCATTTCTTTTGTTTTGTCGATTTTTTCTGATATTTGAAACTTTTGATATAGTGTAACTAAGTTACCGTTTTTGTTTTTTATAATAACTAAATTATGAATGTTATTCTAGTTTGACTCAAGATCATAAATTAATACCACTTTCTGTTTAAATTATTTTCAAATCAAAGAAAGATGATACAATTTTTACAAGTAAATTACAAAGAAAAAAAATAATTTAAACCGAAAGTGATATTAAAATATGATCTTGAGTCAAACTAGAATAACATTCATTTACTTAAATAACAGATCAACTAAAACATTTCCCCCATTCATCTTAAACACATTGACACGGTGCAAAAATATAATTTAATAACATACATTTAAATTTAAATTTAACGGTTCGTTGTAATTCTAAAATCTGTGTTTATCATACACAGAGTTGAATAGAATCAGCTGAGATATCTTAAGAATTAAGGTTCAAAGCAAAAAAGAGTAATAATAACAAAAGGATAAAAATAGCATTGTTAAATTTCGTTGATGCTAGTCTAAGTTGAGTTGTTGATAACAAATTCGATTTGCTTTCAACAGTCACATAAGTAGACGATTATCAAAATATTAACCCACTCAAAGGCGAAAGGCACTGATGATGGCTTTGTAGCGAAATCCGAAAATGCGCATTCTGCCTTGCTGGTCTTATCGAATTCTTTCAATAATTTTTATTCTTTGTAATTTACTTGTAAAAATTGTATCATCTTTCTTTGATTTGAAAATAATTTAAACAGAAAGTGATATTAATTTATGATCTTGAGTCAAACTAGAATAACATTCATTTACTTAAATAACAGATCAACTAAAACATTTCCCCCATTCATCTTAAACACATTGACACGGTGCAAAAATATAATTTAATAACATATATTTAAATTTAAATTTAACGGTTCGTTGTAATTCAAAAATCTGTGTTTATCATACACAGAGTTGAATAGAATCAGCTGAGATATCTTAAAAATTAAGGTTCAAAGCAAAAAAGAGTAATAATAACAAAAGGATAAAAATAGCATTGTTAAATTTCGTTGATGTTAGTCTAAGTTGAGTTGTTGATAACAAATTCGATTTGCTTTCAACAGTCACATAAGTAGACGATTATCAAAATATTAACCCAGTCAAAGGCGAAAGGCACTGATGATGGCTTTGTAGCGAAAGCCGAAAAGGCGCATTCTGCCTTGCTGGTCTTATCGAATTTTTTCAAATCATTTTTATTCTTTGTAATTTACTTGTAAAAATTGTATCATCTTTCTTTGATTTGAAAATAATTTAAACAGAAAGTGATATTAATTTATGATCTTGAGTTAAACTAGAATAACATTCATTTACTTAAATAACAGATCAACTAAAACATTTCCCCCATTCATAACTAAATTATTTTAATGGGAGCAAGCTTTTTTAGCGGCTCGATTTCAAAAAACTCAATTAAATTTCGTTAAAGAGCTGCTCGATAAAAAAAAGCTCTATGAAATTTTTTATACGAGCTGATCGATTTAAAAAACTCTATTCAGTTTTGTAAACGAGCCTTTTCGTTTTTATAAGCTCTCTATTTTTTTTAGTTGCGAGATTTTTTCATTTGAGCAGCTCTTTTAATTTTGGCTTCCCAGCTTTTTAAAAAAATGGATATATTTATAGCTCGCTCGAGCTTTCTTTCCATCCCTGGTATAAATACAAGGTTTACGCTATATAACATTAATCCCACTAATCTTTTTTAGGCTTGTTAACTGGTACCAAATGTACTTAGCAAGTGCCATAGTACTTAGCAAGTACCAAAGGTACTTAACAAGTACCATAGTACTTAATAAGTACTTAGCAAGTACAATAGAACTTAGCAAGTACCAAAAGTACTTAACAAGTACCATTGGACTTAGCAAGTACCTTGGACTTAGCATGTACCAAGTGTACTTAGCAAGTACCTAGTACATTTTAAGGTATTGGTACTTAAGTATCAAGTACTTCCCTAGTAATTGGTACTCATTACAAAGTACATTTGAAACTTGGTACTTGTACTTAAAAAATTTCAAGTACAAGTACCATGGTACTTGTACTTGTACTTAATGTACTTGTGCCCATCTATGTGCCAGTCAACAGCTCTACCATCTGAGCTATATCGACATGTAATATTTAATAGATAAAAACATAATTGACCTGCTGCACACAAGTAAGCTTACTCGCCAACATACAAAAAATCAAAAAATATGTGGTTACATATATCCTTACCAGTGTTTAAAAAATATTGAGTCTAAAAATAGATTTCAAAAAATTTTCAAAAAAATCTAAAATTTATTTTCTATATGAAATAATGATGAAAATAAGTCATTATCAGTAACTCATTATTATATGTTTTAAAATAATGCAGAAGGTAAGTGGGTGTCATTACTGGTACTCCAAAAAATAATGATATGTCATTACCGTTTCTACACTGGGTAACAAAAATTACTGCTTCTCGAGTTGTTAAAGAAGTTACAGAAGCAATAGCCGGTTTAAGACCAAAAGTTATAAAGTTCCCAAAAACAATTGATGAGATGAAAGCCACTTCAATAAATTTTTATACAATTGCAAAATTTCCTAGATGCTGTGGTGCCATTGACTATACCCACGTAAAAACTCGTTGTCCAGGTATATTTACAAATTTAAATTATGAATATAAAAATGTTTATGTTAAATAAATATTTTTAGTGGGCGCTATTGGCGAGGTATATAGAAACCGCAAAGGTTATTTCTCAATTAATGTACAAACTATTGGAGACAAAAATCTTAAAGTTTTAGATATAGTTGCTCGATGGCCCGGATCGACACACGATGCAACTATATTTAACAATTCTAGAATCAAAACATTTTTAGAAAGTGATGAATTTAAGAATTTTCACATTGTTGCCGACAAGGGGTATGCTTTAAAGCCCTATTGTCTGACGCCTATTTCTTCACCAGAAACGAACGCTGAACAGCTTTATAACGAAAGCATTATTAGAACCCGAAACTGTGTGGAAAGAAAATACGGGGTGATGAAGCGTCGATTTCCTATTTTGGCTTTAGGCATGTCGCTAAAACTTCATACGGCTATGAATATTATAGTTGCTTGTTCAGTTTTACATAATATTGCTGTTGAAGCCAATGAAATCTTGCCAAACCTTACTGCTGATATTATTGAAGCGGTTGAGAACGATATTGAAAACAATAGAAATTTTGATGTTGATGCACATGTACAACTAAATAATCGTACCATTAGAACACAAAACGACAGAGCTAAATATTACAGACAACATTTAATTCAAAGCTACTTTAACTCCTTGTAATACATTAAACTTTATGAAATGCTACTATAACAGAAATGTAAGCAATTCAAATTCACCGTCAGATTGTTAAAGTAATAAAAATTATAAAATTTGAAGGAAGCCCTAAGGTGATATTTTTTTAATTGTCATGGGGAAAGTATTCCAACCTAAACTGATTGATTTTAATGAAACTCGGATTTGTGATAAAAATTCCAACATCGAATGCTTCGATTTTTGGGCCAACTTAGAAATTTATGGTTAAAGCACTGAGGATTTTTAGTATTGTATTAAATGAAGATAACCAAAATTCTTCTTAAAATCAGTGTTTCAACTAAAAATTTGATAAATATCAGGTTTCTCTACTGACGAATTATTTTAAGTGTACCCTTGAACACCTGACATGACCCAAATGCTGAGACTGCTCGATCTAACATATAAAAAAGAGAGTGTTTAGTTTGGAATGCCTTCCTTGTTAGTACATACACTAATAGAAATAAATCTGTAAAAATAGCAGAAAAAGTTACTAAAAATTAGTAAAAAATGATGCTGCAGAAAAAACTACTGAAATTAGCAGATTTTTTTTGTTAAATACTAGTAAAATAAGAACAGCAAAATTAAAACTGTTAAATATACAGAATTTTAGTTATAAAGGGTTGTTCAACAGGGACGCTACAAAAGTATAAAGACAAGGACAGCAAACGACGCCATATTTCTTGCCGCTCTTTTGACATTTGTCATCAGTAAGGTTTGCCATTTCATGATGGAAAGATATGCGAGCCAACAACGAGTCGAAATTATTAAAATTTACTACCGAAATTCGGAGTCAGTGGCCTCAACGTTAAGAGCGCTACGTCCAATTTATGGTCGTCATAATCATCCTAGCAGATCAACAATTGAGCGTAGGGCTACATCAAATCTATGGTCTATGCCAACAAGCCAGCGACAATTGATGAACTTCGTACGAATATCGAACGTGAAATTGCAACAGTATCGGCCGATTTATGCTTGAAAACCGTCGAAAATTGGGTTCAGCATCTGGACTTCTGCAAGCGTGGCCATGCAAAAGAGATCAATTTCCATACATAATGGCATCGAACGTACTTTCACAGGAATAAAGAATTTCATTGATATCCAAAACCGTTTTTGTTTTATTTAAACTTTTTTACTTTTGTAGCACTCTTAATGAAAAACCCTTTATTTGAGTTAAACTTTTCTTAATGGAAAATAGCAAATTAACTTGCTAAAATCAGGAAAATTTTTTGCTATTTTGCAGCCTAAAAAATCACAAAATTTCCTAAAATAATAGAAAAAAACCTGTAAACATTTTAGTTAAAACTACTAAACATTAGTTAAAAATTACCTTTTAGAAAAACTGCTGAAATTAGCAGATAATTTTTTATAAATATTAGTACACTCAAAAAAAGTCAGTACAGTCAGCAAAAAATATTGCTGTGTCAGCAAATTTTTATTCAGGAGCGTGCTTGCAAAAAATTTGGTAATTTCAACAAAAGGTTTGCTGAAAATCAGCGAGCTTTATTTTTAGCAAAAAAATAGTAATCTTCAGCAAAAGTTTTGCTAACACTTAGTCGACTGCAAATGAAAAAAATCCTTGCTAAAATCACTAAACTTTTTGCTGAATATTATTAAACTGAAAAAACTTGTAGCGAAATTTTACTTTAGTTAATTTATTTGCTGAAAATTTAAATATAGAATATGTGTAGAGTTGTTTTTCTTTTTGTATCATTTCCATTTCCAGACAAGCTGCGACATCTACATCTTGTCTATCTGGTTGTCGTCCACGCTATGAATGCGGTTATCAGCACAATTTTTGTAGAAAAATAAATTAGTAAAACATTAGTTCAAAATTAATTTAGTGCTAAAAAAATATAACTAAAATTTTTGTTGAAAACAGAATTTCAGCAAAAAAAAATTGCTGAAAACTAGTACACTTGACATATGTACAAGACGTTTTACTAATTTTTCTACTAACTTATTTTTTTGAGTGTAAGATAGGAACAGCAACAATAAAAATATTTAATAAATATAATTTTACACTTAAAATAATACGTCCGTAGAAAAACCTGTCAAACGCGTTTCAAATCGCTTTGACTAATTTTTAACAAATTTTTAGTTGAAACACTGATTTAAACAAAGATTTTAGTTACCTTTATTTAACACTATACTAATCATCCTCAGTACTTTAACTAGTTTTGAGTGTTAATTTTCAAAATTATTTATAACTAATTTTTAAGAACCCATTCTTAATTTTACACAATTTATTGTTAAAATTTAATATTTTCATGTTACTGTTATTACCCACTAGATGGCGCCACCAATGTATCCGAAGCTTTAAAGATGGAGCTATTTCTTTCCCTCCCGATTTTTTAAAATGGCCCATATCTCGAAAACTAAGAGAAGTAGAGCAAAATTGATGAAAATTTCGACTACCACTACCACTAAATAGCGAAAGGGGTTATTTCTATCCAAAAATAGACCTTGGCGGGGCCTTGGACACTCGGAAATTTTTAATAAATATTTTTGCACTTCATAAAATGGCCCATATCTCGAAAACTATGCGAGATAGAGCAAAACGGACAAAATGTTTGCTCCCTTGGAATACCCTTATATGCCCTCACATGGTATGGACTAGGCCCGGGGAGGGTCCTGAGACCCTAACTTTGAATAAATTCCACGACTCTGTATAGTTACAGATAAAACTGTAGTTTTACTAATTTCTTACTTAAATTCAGATTTATTAAATTTTACAAAATAATTTGTTAAAATAAACAAATTTTATTTTAAGCCAAAAAACAGGAATAAATTTTGTTAAAGTAATAAATTTTTCTGTTCAGCCAACCGGCTTATTATTTTGAGTGTAGTTACATTTGAGTTCCCGTGTAAAAAAGTTTAGATCTGATCAGATCTGCTTAGACCTAAATAGATGTGACTGAATCTAATTAGATCCGATACCAGATCTTATCAAATATGATCAGATATGGCATATGTGATACACTTTATGACCAGATCTGATCAGATTTAGTACCAGATCTGTTCGTATCTAAAGTGATCTGGAAAATTGGGTGATTTTCGTGGCCAGATATGATCAGATCTGATCCGATTTGGTTCCAGATGTTATCCATTTGAGATAATACCAAAATAAAAATATTGAAACAAATTTTGGTTAAAGAACTACTCTACATTAATTTTGCATTTAATTTCATTAATTTGCAAATCGCAAAATATTTGTTTTTCGCTAAGTGTTTTTTGTCGATCGCAAAGCTCGATTTGCTTCTTTATTAGAGCCAACTGACCCTCTTGTATATGGTTGTCAATGTTCCCATTCTTGCAGTTTATCTTAAGTTTGTGTTTTTTTCTTCGAAGATCTTTTGGGCTGTAATTTTGCCATTTTGTGCTCGATGGATTGGTTTCAGTTAGATTATTATCTTCAATATCTATATGAATGGTTTCCATTTCGTTGTTCACTGTTAGCTAAATTAGTATCTTGAGATTCCTCTCCATTACTCACTTGATCATCTAATTCTTCTACATTTATGAACTGCAAATTCTTTTCTAAAATCTCTGCACCATTTGCCTCCATTGTTTTGTAGGGTGCGTCACTGTCAAAGAAATTGTTCATTCCCGAAATACTTTCTTCGGCTAATAAAGATGAAAACAATTCCTCAGTCAGATTTAAGTTGTTAGTTATATGGGGCCCACCTCCCGTTCCATTAATATATCTTCTTCCATCTGCTCGCTTTTTGCGCAAATGTTGTTTTATATTATGGTATTTGTGAGGGAGCTCATTTATAGTACGAGGTCCACCCGATGAAAGAGCATTAAATCTTTTTGCTACATAGGCCCAGGCATCGTTTTTTTGGGCTGTAGTTGCGTTATCTGTTTTCGTGTTTTCTATTATGTCCTTTTTTTCAGCCACTATTTCGACTAACAGGATTTGGTCCGATTGGGAAAAGTTTGTAGCACGTTTTCGTTTTGCTCTTAAAATTGAAAAATAAAGCAAATATAAAGCTATATTCAAAAATTTTCAATTGCGAATTTACCAAGAACTATTCATTTTTATGGAAAATAAATTTTAAAAATGTTTGTATTTCAACAATTATGACAAATTATTTGAAATTGGAGATTTTATTTTGACACTCTCCAACATGCTTAATAAATTATTGATTAAATTGAAATAAGTTACTCAGATTAATTTTATTCTGCTTAAGCACAAATCTTAGATTTTATAATCATTGATTAAGGGAAGTTAAACAATTGAGATAAGTTACCGGCCCTTAATTTTTCTTTAATAAATTTAGATTTATATTATATTTTTTTTTCTTTTTTTGCCGTTTTATGTAAAATTTCACTCTTTTTTATATTTTCTACTTATGAATTAATAACGAGTAAAAAGGTTAAAGTCGGGCATGCCGACTATACAATACCCTACACCAGTCTGGGTAAAAGCCAACTAATGTTTGGATCTGAAATTCGAATGGGTTAAAATGGGGCTTGTGTCAAAATTTTCTATAATGTGAGTCAGCGCGCCAAATTTCATTAAAATATCTTAATATTTGCGATCTGCAGTTTGTAACATGGACCGATGTTCACCAAAATCAATAGGCTTCGTCCTTGGGCCAAAATAGGTCTGTGTACCAAATTTCATCAAAATATCTTAATATTTGCGACCTGCAGCGTATAAACAATATAATTTTGGTAGGACCCTTATATGGGCACTACGTCTAAACATGGACCGATTTTCGTCAAAATCAATAGGCTTCGTTCCTGGGCTGACATAGGTCGGTCTACCAAATTTCATCAAAATATCTTAATATTTGCGACCTGCAGCGTATAAACAATATAATTTTGGTAGGACCCTTATATGGACACTACGTCTAAACATGGACCGATGTTCACCAAAATCAATAGGCTTCGTCCTTGGGCCAAAATAGGTCTGTGTACCAAATTTCATCAAAATATCTTAATATTTGCGACCTGCAGCGTATAAACAATATAATTTTGCGGGGACCCTTATATGGGCACCAGGTCTAAACATGGACCGATGTTCACTAAAATCAATAGGCTTCGTCCTTGGGTCAAAATAGGTCTGCGTACCAAATTTCATCAAAATAGGTTAATATTTGCGACCTGCAGAATATAAACAATATAATTTTGGGGGGACGCTTATATGGCCACTAGGTCTTAACATGGACGGTGTTAACCAAAATCAATAGGCTTCGTCCCTGGGCTGACATAGGTCGGTGTACCAAATTTCATCAAAATATCTTAATATTTGCGACTTGTAGAGTGCGCACAAGAATGCATGGACAGACAGACAGACAGACAGACGGACGGACATCGTTAAATCGAAATAAAAAAAAATTTTGAGCCGATCGGCATACTATAAGGTGGGTCTAGGACCAATATTTTTTGGTGTTACAAACATCAGCACAAACTTATAATACCCTGACCACATAGTGGTGTAGGGTATAAAAATTAAAAAAAAAATGGAAAAAGTGTTTTATTTAATTCGATTGGTGTTTCTAAAAATATTCGGTTGGATCTACTGAATGCTAAATTCAATCAGGTAGTACTAAAGTGATTCGGTTGTATCAACTGTTTTTTAATGTACTATCATAGTAGACATAACTGCAGATTTCGATAGGTGCAACCGAATAATGTGATAGTACATGGGACTACCAAATTTCGGTTGGCAACAAATTCGGTTGTCACAACGATTCTGTTCTTTGTGTGTTAACTAAAAATTGGGCAGATTGTTATAAATTTTCTAAAACAGGTGACAATGCGCTGATGCATATCGAAATATATAACTCTAATATAATCCATGCATTAGAAATTAGCAGGTTACATGATTTTTATCAAATTTTTTGATATCAGCCATATATATATTGATTCACTTTAAACAAATTAATTTAACCTGGTGGTTGCCTTCAATCGCGTATCAAATCATGAAACAATTAAATTCATTAGAAATTGAATCAATATCAATTTATATATATCACATCTCAATTTATTCAATTTCAAATCGTTGATTTAAAGAGGTTATGATTCAGAAAATTAAACAAATTTTATGCGATTTGATACAATAAAGTTATCTTTTTTAACCTCTGATAAAATACAACATTAAATTTCAAAATCAAACACCAAACAACAAACATAAACAATATTGTTGTTGCTTTATGTGTAATTTTCCAATTTCTTGGGAGGTTTTATTGTATTTCAAAACACTTTGTTAAGGCGGATTATAGTGAGATTGATAAAATATAGAGCTCATTAAAAATATGTAGTGCATATATGTATATTATAGTGGCCCAAAAAAACATGAAAGTTGGAATTCGCGATCTCCACAATGTTGCCCCTATTCCTTAATATCTAAAAACTTTCTGTGCCAACACAATCGTTGTGGCAACCGAATTTGTTGCCAACCGAATTTTGGTAGTTCCATGAACTATCGCATCATTCGGTTGCATCTATCGACATTTTCAGTTGTACCTACATATAAGCACAATACCAAATAGTTGGTCCAATCGAATTCAGTAGACCCGACCGAATTTTTTTAATATATTCTACCGATTTAAATAAAAACACTGTTTCCAATATTTATAATATTTTTTTTTTAATTAATAGAAAGTAAAGATATGTTAGAAACATTAATAACATTAATAATAATAATACTAAAATAATACATAAATTTATATTTATTAAAGAATACGCGTAAGCACAAAAAATCGATAATATAGACTTTTCAGTTGGATACTTTCCTGAGATAGTCCGACATTAATTATACAATGCTGTCTAATGCTATTCCTTAATTTCCTTGAATTTTTACACAAACAAATACCGCACATCACACATTTTTCCTTCATAATTGGGACACAGCTACAGTTTAAAACCCTAAATTGAAAAATAATAAAAAGTTAATAACAAAACGCATCAATAACTAATATTTAATTATATTACCACCCAGGTAGAAATTGCCAACGTTGCAACAAAAATTGTACTGGGAGAGCACTGTTCTTTACGAAATACCTGTACTACTTAAAACGTGCTTTGCTACTACTGTTTTCTGAAAATTAATGAGCTTTTTTTAATTTATTAAAATTAACAATTTTATAAATTTTATGCACCTATTACACAATTATTTATATAAGAGAGACATAGCCATTATTTTCTTGTGAAGTTTCGAAAGAATACACTAAAAATCTGATGTTTACTAAAAGGACAGTAAAGTACTAGCAAACTACTAAATTTGTTATTAAATGTACTGGGATAATACCAAAAAAATAAAATCCTAAGCCTGCGCCAACGTTGGGAAATAACTACGGCTAAGCGTTTATTGGTGTTATCATTTCGACAACATGCCAGTACAGTGAAAGTTGAAAATCCGACGCATTGCTAGTGCATGTAGTACCGTCTCCAATACCGGGCCGACATTGTGCCGTTTGTATTTTTCTACCTGGACATGTTTATATTTATTCCTGTACTGTCAATAAAACACGTCAATTATAACAAATTATGGATTTATTTGCAGCACAAGAATAATTTTAATTATTTTTTTATTATGATTTTTTTTTTTTGACACTAAATACAATTTATTTTATTTGAATTCGGTGATCAAAACAGAAACTCTATCACAAATAAAATTGCGTTTCGGTTAGTATAACCAACATTAAGTAAATTTTATTTAGTAACATATTAGTGAACGTTTATTTTCGTCAATTCGGTTATTACAACTAATTTAGTGTGGAAAATGTTTTATTCTAATTTTTTTGGATGGTTACCACTATCGAAATGGTTTGAGCAAATTTAATTTTAGGTAAATTTGGCTGGATATACCGAATTCTGTAAAATAAGAACGTTCATTCTGTTGATATTACAAATCTTTTGTCGCCTATGAAAGATAATGATTTTTGTGATTGATATTTTACAATTTCAACACAGATTCTTTTGTATTTATAAAATTATAGTAATTGCAATAATTTTACAACTGATTAATTTTCTGTGTGAAGTTTCAGCTAAATCCGCTTTTATTTAGAGGTACCAGAAGACGTTATCTTTTAAGAATTAGTAATTTATCTCTTATTAATTATCTAGTCTTAATTAATGCGAGGAAAAGAAATTTGAAATCAAAACTTAAATAAATTAAGTAACTTTTAAGTAATTCGCGCTTTTTTTAAGAATTATACAAAAAATACATATTTTAGTTAAAATTTCCAAATTTTCCGAAAATATGTAATTAAAAATTCAACTTGTTTTTGCCTTGTATGCGCAAATTTCTCAAATCTGATCTTTATTTTATCGCAGATTATGAATCACCAATCGAAATTGAAAAAAAAAATTTGTGGTTTATAAATTATTCGCGATTTTTTAAAATTCAAAAAAACTCCAGTTTTTTGAGACATTTTCCTAATTACCTGTAAACGGCGTTATCAGGCACGTAGCTCCCCCCGAAATGATTTGACAAATCTAAAACTTAACAAAATACGTTGAAAATAACAATGTTTTTCAAAAAATTTAATAAAAAATATTTATTTTTAGTTGAAATCAAATAGCAAGTGGCCAAGTTTCAGAAGTTTTCATAAATAAAATGGACTCGAAATCCAATTGCAAAAACTGTTTTCTAAAAAAAATTTTTTTAAAGCGTCTTTGTAAAAATCCTTGATAGTTATGTGTGCTAGGCATAATCAAAGAGGTTACAAAATAAAGAGAATGAAATCCTCTAATTTACTGAAAAAAACTTTATAAAATGTGCTTGCAAATAGGAAACTGAAATTTTTTTTCGCACCTTTTAATTGATATGTGGCTATTTTTTATTGTTACTACTAATAGTTTTCATCATATTTGTTTTAACTTAAAATAAATTGATGAATTAACCTTTGGTTTTCCTTAAAAATTACAGGTTTCCTGCTTTTAGGCACAAGCTATTACACTCAACCAAAAAATTCTGTAATGGCTACTGAAAATTTTGCTGTTATTATGAGAAAATTAACTCTTTTGAGTATTTTTTTTGCTAATTTAAGCAACATATGTCTACTGATTTTAAATAAATTATAGAAAAATTGCTGTAAACTGCAATTCATAATCGATTGCTAAAATAAGTTAAAAAATTTACTAAATATCAATAATTTTAGTACAATGAAATTGGTATAAATAATTAGTAGACGCTACTAAATTTTAGTAAGTTGTTGTAAAATGCAATTTAAAATCAATCTGCTAAAATTACCAAAAGGGGGTACTAAAAAGAAACAAACTGTAAAATCTAAAATATATAAAATCAAATTTAATAAAAAAAAAAATATTTTTTTTTTCGATTGTAAAAAATATTTAAAATTTGGAGTAAAAATTTCAAACGGTTCTCCAGTTATTACCTTTTTACGCATTGGAGATAAAACTAAATTTAATGAGTCTTATTTCCAAACTAAGAATTAGACTGGTCCAAAAAAAGAAAAAGTTGGAGTTTTCACGCTCCACAACCCTACAAATATGCCACTTTGAAAAAAAATGTGGTCTGATCAAAAAAATCACCAAAAAAGTTTTGTTTAGAGGTAGCACATCGCAATTGAAGTTTCGAGGTTGTGCTTGTTCTATTATTTTTAATTAATTAAAAATAATGGAAAAAATGAGAAAAATTAAATTATTATGATCGCGACATATCAAATCTAATATATTTTTAGGTGTACATTACGAATGTGAAATCAAAATTGAAATTGGATTCGCGGATTTCGCGAAATTTTAAAATCTCATATAAAAAGTGTTCAACTTTGATCAGGATGTTTTCTTATATTTACCAATATGAAAATTTCATTTTTGTATTAATACATATCTGTGGAATGTCCTATTATGTGAGATAGGGTTTTTGGTAGCAATCAAATTATAGCAAGCTAAATAATAGCGAAATATTAAAAAAAGTAAAATTTTAACTTAATTTGCAAGGATATCTGTTATCCTTTTTAAAATTAAAATCAGTGTTAAATATAATGATGATCGATAACACAGGTAATTAGGAAAATATATCAAAAAACTTGAGTTTTTTTGAATTTTCAAAAACAGCGAATAATTCATAAACCACAATTTTTTTTTAAATTTCGATTGCTGATTCATAATCTTCGATAAAATAGAGATCAGATTTGTGAAATTTGCGTGTACAAGGCAAAAACAAGTTGAATTTTTAATTACATTTTTTCGGAAAATTTTACTAAAATATGTATTTTTTTGTATAAATTAAAAAAAAACCGCGAATTACTTAAAAGTTTCTTAATTTTTTTAAGTTTTGATTTCAAATTGCTTTTGTTCACATTATTTAAGACCAGATTTAAAAAAAATTGTTAAAAAATAGCACACAGGTTAAGAAATAATTAAATTTAAAGTCAACCCTACTTTTTGTATAAATTACTCTAGAGATAAATTACTAATTCTTAAAAGACATAAAAGCGGATTTAGCTGAAACTTGGCACAGAGAGTTTTTAGATATTAAGGAATAGGGACAACATTGTGGAGATTGCGAATTCCGACTTTCATGTTTTTTTGGACCTCTCTACTAAGAATATATCAATAACGACAAATATAAAATAAATAGGAATTCTAAAAAAGCAACAAGTTTTTGTAAATAAAATTTCCTTAAAGTATCCACTTGTTAAATTAGTATATTGTTTTGCAAAGTTTAGCACTCGGTTTTGAAAAATTAGTAATATGTTTTGCTGAAATGAGCAACTAAAAATCAGTACATACTCGTAAATAGTAAAGTGCGATTGAAAACTATTTACACATTTTTTTTACTAACTTTTTTAACTGATTTTACTATAGTGTGATAATTTGGCATAATTTTGATATTTTTTTGTTTTTGTCTCCACTATAAATTAAGCATTATAATGTTGAATTTTTATAATAGATTCTGCTGTATTAGAAGACCTTGCAAAATAATCATCGCGGTCAGCTTGTTGCTAAAACAAAGTCCTCATGGGGTTTTGCAAATATAGCTCCGATTTTAATTTGATATCCTTTTGAAATTCTAATCACGTTCACGTAACAAAGACGCACTATCAGTTGCTTATTTTGATTCAAATCAGTGTTGCCAGAACTCTTAGATGGAAATATGCTAGATTCCTAAAAAATTTCTGCTAAAATCTGCTAAATCCTAAAATAAAAAATATATGCTTAGAATATGCTAAATTAAAAAATCCCAATTTTTTTATTATATTCATTATGCTAAAGATCTGCTAAATTTAATACAAAAAATATGCTGAAAATCTGCTAAATAATTTTTTTAGTATTATTTAATAAAGTCTTATTAATGGAAAAATACTTTTTTATACAATGTTTATAAAAAATTATATTTTAATACTTTTTTAAACAATCTTAGAATAAATGTAAAAGTTTACCCCTTAATTCATAAATACTTTCAAAAGTTAAAGGAGGTTTATCGAACAAATGTTATGTGAAGAATTTGTTTTGTAAACCTCCTAAAACTTTGCAGAGTGTTTATGAATTGAGAGGTAAACTTTTACATTTATTCTAAGATACTTTAAAAAAGTACGAAAAGATAATTTTTTGTAAATACTGCTTAATCTTTCTTTGAGACTAAAAAAATAAAGTTTCTCATTTAATTTTTTCACAATAAACATAACTAACTAATTTAAAAGTTTTGCAAGATTTTTTTTATGGTTTTTGTAGCATTTTCAAATTATAGTAGTATATCAATACTACTAAAAAAGTTTACATTGAAAAAAGAATTGAATAATTACGCATGAAATAAAAAGTTATGAAAACATTAGCCGCTTTTTCTAATCACTTGGATTTAATAAATCCAAAAAGTAGTTCTAAAAGTGCTCAACAGATGGGGTTAGATTCTCCCTATTTTAAAAAGAATTTTCTGTCCGACACTTCTTTCACCCTAATTTTTAATAGCTTATTCGATGATGAAGGATTTTACTTTAACTTTTAAGTTTTAATTATATTTTATATAAAACAGCGATAGACAGTCTGCCTTTTCAGTTGTAACCGGGAAAAGTTTGCCGGGAATTCCCTCGAAAATAATATATTTTTCCCGGGAAAACGGGAAATTTTAAAAATATTAAATTTTTTAAATTGTTTTTGTTTTGAATAGGATTTTTTAATTTTAGTCATAAAAAACATTTTAAATACCAAAACAAAAATGTCATTGTTAAAATCTTTTAAAAGGGAATACATTTATTTGACACATTTATTATAACTTATTCAAAATTTAAGTAGTAAAACCTAAAAACTTGGTAAAATGTTTAAAAGAAAAATGAAAAAAAAGCTTTGTTTCTTACCAATAATCGCCCTTACTATCTAAATTTTTCAAATGTATAATTTAGGTAAAGTCAACTTTAGTTAAAATATTGGGTGGCAGTATACCTTGACTTGGTTTATTTTTGGAGCATTCTGATTGGTTAATTTGTTTTCAACCAATCAAAATATTTGAAAATATAAATATTTTTGTAAGGTTTTCATACACAAAATGAACAAAACCGTTTGATTAAAAATAAAGTCGACTTTAAATTTAAAATACTCCTTTATATTAAGGGTTTATAATTTTATAAATAACGTTTTCATTAATAAATGTGAAAAGAAAAGACTAATGGTTAACGGTGGTATCTAAAATTGGTTATCCGACATCTAAATTTGGTTCACAAAAAAAAAAAAAAAATTGATGGTCATGCAACTTCTCTTGAAGAAAACAACAACAAGAATCACGTTTCAGCTAAAATTAGCAAAGTACCCGAAGAAAACAGTGTAAGCTGAATAGGCACTAAAGGTTTTATGGTAGGGTAAACATTTCCTGAAATGGTATCCAAATTAGCCGCAGTCAATCCGCACCATAACTAGATCTTCGTTTATTCGAGAAAGTTTTTATAATAAAAACCTGGCATTGCAAAAAAATGAAACCGATGTAAAGAACATTATATTAAATTACTACAATCATGTAAAACATATCATGATAAAAGAAATCTTAGATGAATGGACAAGAATATCAAAAAAGAGATATTTGAACATATGTATAACCGGATATAATTCATTTTATAACCTGGGGTTGGTTTATATATCAGGAAGATGTAATGCTGATGAAATAAGAAGAATTGTAGAAAAAAGACTACAAGAGTTTTATTTGTCTTTGGAAAATAACATTGTGGCCACAATATCTAATGGGCCAAGTGTGATGAACCGGTTTGTTTCCGACAGTCCAGTAGTAGGTGCTTTCTGCTGGAATCATGCAATTCATTTGGCAGTGCTGCGAGTAATTTATGTGAAATCTAATGTTCAACATTCTGATATTTTTTACTTTGAATTCTCACTACACAGACTGCATTTGTACTGAAATAGTGTTTTTTTTTTAACAAAAATTACTTATATAGGTGGTTTTTATTAACAATTTTGTTCAAAAATATTTCCCGGGATTCCCGGAAATCCCGGGAATCAAATTTTTTCATTCCCGTTTCCCGGGAAATAAAAAAGTCCGGGAAATCCCAAACCCTAGTTGTAACACTTCAATTTATATTTTTACACAATTGAAAAATTTCATTGCAATATTTAACACTCACTAATTGGATGTAATTCAATTACTTACAGTAGAGTGAAAAATTGTCATTTAGCTATTTCTCCATGTCCAAGTTGAAAAATATGTATTTGGAGAGGTGTAGTTTTTCTTCTAAATATATTTCATAAAAAAATTTAATAAAAATCTTTTATTTGTTAGTTTTTTAATTTATTTTGTTTTTCATTCGTATTTTTTTCTGACATTAAATTAATAGGCTGTGCTTTTTTGTGGATTTATTAAATCCAGCTTTTTTTAGGATTTAATAAATCCCCTTTTTGTATGAAAAATTCTAAATCCAGGTGATTAAAAAAACGCTAATTGTTATTGTTATAAATATTGTTGCAGAAAAAATTATTTTGTTACAAAATATGCTAAAAATATGATTTTATTAAATAAAACAAAATATGCTAAAAAATTTGCTTTTGTCCAACAGAATATACAAAAAAAAATATGCAATTGCCCAACTCAATCTGCTAAATCTAGCAGAAAATATGCTAAAATGGCAACACTGATTCAAATTGTTTGTTATAACCAGTTTTGTGTTCAAAATTGTCGAAATCGGTTTAGAAATTTTGAGTAAAAATATTAGGACACCCGGAAATTTCCATTCAAAATTACACATTTTGTACAAACAAACAATCGGAACAAAAGTGACTAGAACTGGGCATTATAGTTCACAGTTCATTTTAATCAATTTTAGTTTTGAGCTAAGTTCACTCGTTCATTCGAGAAATTTTTTCAATTGTTCATACACTAATATAAAATTCTTCAACAATTTTTGCTGATGAAAAAACAGCTGAACTCAGCGAAACATTTGCGAAACATTAGAAAAGTACAGACCGCAAGAAAAAAATCTGTTAAATCTACAATATTTCAGCTATATTTTAGTTAATCGAAAATGACAATTTGCACTGCTAGTTAAGATCGGCAAAAATTTTCCTTAATATTAGTCGACTAAAACATCACAAACAATTTTAAGTTTTTAGTTTTTTTTTAATTTCTTAATGGGAATAAAAATCTACACTGCAAAAAGCAGTCTATTATTTTCTATAAAATATTTCTGTTTCTTGTAGCAGGAGAGACCGTTATTTGTATTCAACTCAATTAAATTTAAAGATAAATCAACTTTTGAATATATAATAATTTCTACTAATATTCATCAACATTTCTTTGCCGGTATTAGCAAGGTAAATTTGCAATTCGATTTAACAAAATTTAGCTCAAATATTGTTAAAATTTCGTTCACTTAACAGTTGCATTTTTGCTGTTCTTATCTCACTAATATTTAGCAAAAAGGATTTACTAATTTCAAAAGCTTTCTTTGCAGGGCCCCTTTTAACTAATTTTGAGTAACCTTTTTGTTTGCTATTTTTACAGGATTTTTTCTATCAGTATAAGATTATATTATGGCAATGGTTTGTTTGATAATTCCGGATAAAATAAAATAACAGAATGGAACAGTTGAAATTTAACTTACTCGTGAACGCCAGAAAGTTCCTAACTCTAAAAATGAGCAATAATATGGCAAAACATTTTAAATGTTGACAAAAAAACTAAAATTTTGAAAATTGAAATCACCTAGAAATTAAATTACACTTGAAATATATAATTTAGTTTAGAACTTAGAAAATGCGTAAAAAATTAAATTTTATTTTATGGTTATAAGCCATTCTTAATTGTAACATTTAAAAAGTTTCAAAAACCTTTACCTTTTGCGCTGTTGGAGATACTTTTATAAAATTTTGTGCCTCTCTTTATAAAAACCATTTTTATATTGAAATTTTCTTTCTTTCTTTATCAGTATCAGGCAATTAATAAATTAATTTTTCTGTTGAATTATCACATAAAAGGTCTGTTCCTTTATGTTACCTCGGAAACCATTCTTACCAAAAAGCGTTCCCGTACTCGAAAGTTGAGCAAATAAGAGCGCTCAAAATGGTGTATTTGTGTTTCTCTTTTTACTATTAACTTCGGAAAATTGTAAAAGGGACAGCTGATGTAATGATAAACAAGTAATACCATTGTGAAAGATTTTAATTTAGCAAAGAAATACGCAAAATAAAATGTTTATATATAAAAATTAACTGAACAAAGTTAAAAAAACTTTTAAATGCAAGAAATATGCGCATCTGTGCGATTTTTCAGCCTAAATATGTATGCATTTTAATTTTTTTTTCTTTTAACTAAGTTTTGGGCTAGAAAAGTGATTTTGTGCGTTTCCGTACTTGTGGGCAATTTTGTCATTTAGAGAGAGGATTTTCTGCTTACTCTCATTTTACTGAAGTTTACACAAAAAAGTAAAGGACCACACTTAACTTAAAATAACGAGTTTTTGGTAAGGGTTATAAATTTTTTTACAGTGTACATAGTTTTCCCTATTTTACCAAAAAAAAAAAAAAAACACGGGAAAATTAACCAAAAAAATTTTAAAAAGCCCCCTGAAAGAAATTCCTAGCTACGTGCCTGGGTGTTATCAAAAAATCCAATTTGTTATACTTTTGCAATTTACGTACCGACCTTCATTATATGTGACAGCGCATAGAGAAAGGGACCTAAGTGTAAAAAAATCAATTTTTTTTTTGATGTGGACAACATCTGAGCATCGAATGAGACCGATCCCATGTCCTCCTGAACAAAACCGGTTTTTACCCTTAGGTCCCTTTCTATTTTGCGCGTCACATATATAACACTCATTTTAATTTTAAAAAGGATACCAGACATCCTTTGTATGAAGACATTTTTTGTATGAAATTTTCAAATTTCGAGAAATCCGCGACTTCGATTTCAATTTTGATTTCATATTCGTAATGTACACCTAAAAATATATTAGATTTGATATGTCGCGATCATAATAATTATATTTAATTTTTCCCATTTTTTCCTATATTTTTAATTAAATAAAAATAATAGAACAAGTACAAGCTCGAAACTTCAATTGAGATGTGTAACCTCTAAACAAACCTTTTTTGTAATTTTTTTTATCAGAACAATATTTGTTTTCATAGTGACATATTTTTAGGGATGTGGAGCGTGAGAATTCCAACTTTTTTTTTTTTGGACCAGTCTAATGTACATAATTATTTTTTAAATTTATAAATCACATTTTTATGTTTATAAAACACATTTTTCACACAATATTCATTTTGTAATCCTTTTTTATAATTATATAAGGTTTTAAATTATTATAGCATTTAAATTCAAACTGTAACGGAAACATTACTTTAAATTCTATATAAAAAAAAAAATAAAAACGAAAAAATAGTCCGCAAAGCATACTACGAATTTTTCATTGGCATTAAAATTTAATTGGCATTACTTGATCTCAATGCCAAAATATTTCATTACCATTCAATGCCAATGAAATTTTTTTCAATTGGCATTGATTAAAACAATGGTAATGAAATGTACATGTCATGGTAATGAAATGTACATATAATTGAAGAAAAAAGCATTGTATACAAAAAATATTGTTTTATAAAAAAGGACATTAAGGCAAGAATCTAAAATTTCTGAGCTGTAAACACTATAAATATTCGCTATTTTATCAAGCTGTTCACTCTTCTTTTAACACTGGTTAGTCTAGATGGATCAGCATCTAGTAATGTAAACTTGACAAAATAGCGAATATAAGATAAAAAACACGCGAATGTTTAATTTTTTTTTCTTAATTTGTTCCTTTATCGAAACATGAAAACAAATGCTTTTTTCATCAATTATAATTAAGAATTTAGGCATTGAACAATGCCAATTGCAAAAAAATTTCATTGGCATTGGTCAATTGTAATGCCAATTAAATCATCAATTAATTGGTCCATTCAATTAACTAGTCCCAAGTATGCCGCAAAGTAAAAAATCGGTATAAACTAAAAAATAAAAAGCTTTTTCGAGTTTTTCTCGAGTTACTCGATTAATCGAGAGTTATTCGTTACTCAAAATTGGCCATTTGTAATTATTCGAACAAGTTTTTGAAATAAATCCATGGATTAATCGAGTAACGGTTAACCAATTGAATATCCTAATACGTACCATTAGAGTAAGAGTTCATATTTAGAATGGTACCATAAAAGTAATGTTTCTTTTTACCAAAAGAGGCAATTCACCAAACAGCCCAATAGGTACTGCGGCCAATTGAAAGACATTCGGGTCTGTTTGAAGAGAAATAACATGAGTGCCCAAAACCTTTACTAATTTTAGCTACAAAAAAATCAGCGCAAACACTGTAAAATTAATTTAGGTGTAAAATAATACAGAATATAAATCTGAAATAAAAATGTAACACCAAATAATTTTACATTTAATTCTGACTTACTTCAGTCGTCTTCTATTCAACTTTTTATGTGCTACACTTTTTAATATCGCACACTTTAATTTTCATATGCGTTTTTTATAGTTAATTTTTAGTTAATTAGGCCAAATATTAATTTTAATTTATACATTCATATATTTGTATGTATATATGTATATACTGAAAATCAAATAGCTCAGTAATATTTTCTTAAATGACTAATGACTCGTAAAAAATAAATATAAAATTTTTTTTGTAGTTTTTTGGATATCTTTGACCCATTTTTGTAAAGTATATTTTTAGCACCACATAACAAAAAACATGCATCAGAAAGAATTTTATAAATACCCAGCAAAAACATGGTAATGACAGGTCATTACCATACGGATTACCAAGTAATGATAGGTCATTACCTTTGCATTACTTTAAAATACAAAATAATGACTTACCGATAATAAGTTATATAAGTACTTATATATTCGTGCAAAGTAATCACTTACTGGTAATTGATTAAATAAGTACTGATTAAGTATTTTTTTATATTAATATTTTATTTATAAATTTGTTTTGAACTAAATAGGAAATTTTCCAAGGTAAAAAGTTTTATTTTGCCAATATGACTATTTTACTATTTTACAATGTAGGGTAACCACTTATTTCCTAACTTCTGAGTAACCACTTATTCTATCTTTGTGAGTAAATACTTATTCCTTCACTATGGGTAACTCGTTATTCGCACTTTTTTTGTAAGCGAGAGGGTAATGATCACCCATGAATTTTTGGACATCGCGAACAATAGTAATGTTGCGAGTAAATAGCCTGGTAAGTAGTGAAACCCTTTGTGTGCTACTTACTCGCTTAATTACTCGGTAATGTCTGTTTTTGCTGGGTATTCACATATAAAAAAAGCAACTCTTTAAATATAAGTAGTTCCATTAGTAAAGTTACAATCAAAGAATCATGTCGGGGAAATTAACAGCAACTGAAATTAAAGAAGTGTACGGACACTGCAAATTCGTTTGAATTAACTACAAATGGAGATATTTTTACAATAATTGTGATTTTAATTGTGATTGCAGATATTAATTTTACCAACATTATTTCATTCATAAAAATTTTTTTTAGGATTTATAGGACTGCTATAAAAACCAACAAAATGATTGTGCATTTGACCATTCATGTATGGGACATTTTATCGAATCTAACCAATTCTTAGATTTTTTCGATGGGCTTAGAAAACTACGTTAGCCAAATGTGCTGGATTCAAAAATTTATTGCACATTCGGACACAAAACATTTATTTTGCATCCGTTGGGAAAAGCGCCACTTTTTCGATTCCGTTCATTTATCGCAATCTCAGCTCACTCATAGAAAATCTTCACAATATATTATAGTGTTCTTTTTTAATCTTAGTGCTATATACACAATTCAAAAGAAAGTTAGCGTAATTTCAATTTGAAGCAATCATGGAAAAACAAAAAGAAAATAATAGAAAAATATACAAAACACATATTAAGCAAGTTTTTCTTTTAGGTATTTTGTAAAAAGGTTACCCTCAGTTGCTTCCTTTGTGAAAATAAAAATACATTATTGTCATTTAAAATGAAAGCATGCATTAGCCTGTCACATGTCCTTCGAGACAGGAGCTGCTTTTTTGTTTTGTTGTTATTGTTGCTGCAATTTCATTACGCTATGCTTTATACAACTTGTCCTTGTTTTTTTACATTTACTATGCGGCTTTAAGCAAAAACAAAAGCTTTAGGAGCTTAACAGTTGCTTTTATTTTTCTTACATTTTCATAACAACAAAAAAATGAAATGTGTTGCATTACGTTTATTATCCACTCAAAGAAACAAAAATTTCCTTTTCCATTTAAGTAGTTTAGAGTTGCATTTTATTTGTGTAATACAAACTAAATGCATGACATTAAATTTTACATACATTGCTTTGGGATCAATTTTATACCAAGCAGAAGAGGAAGATGAACAATGTTCTGTACTTCTTTTCTTATTTTAAAAATTTTGTAATATTTTGCAAAAATTACGACTTATCCTCTGGGTAACATTTTCAGCTAATATTGGATGTTTTTTCCATTTTCAATACTTATTAACTTTGTTTAAATAAATAAAAGAACAATAATATGGTTTCAGTAGATAAGCTCAACTTAATGCTTACTTACCTGTTTGACTATTATGACTATCCTAATCTAATACTTTAGGGAAATTATAAAACTTTTATGAGAAAATTTCAAAAATTTGCTTATTTCTCTTGTAAATACAACTGCATATTGAAACATTATTGCTTTATATATGTAGTATTTGTAGTTATTAAAGTAGTAGATTATGTTATTAATACACACAGAGAATTTTTTTGTAGGAATAAGTACTTGTAAGTTTTAACCTTCGAATTTATGATATCTACCCAGGTAGATACTTCGACTTACGCACAGTGGTTTGAAACAAAAAAAAAGTGGTAATCTGTATCTTCTAAACTATAAGTCCGATTGCATCAGTTTGTATGAGATAATTGTTAAGGAGGACCCAGGCTTTTTGAATTTTGGATTCATGGTTACCCTGTGTTATCACAAGGTGATTTATTGGGCGTCAAAGCAGACCACCTCAAAAATAAAATAGCTTTTGGACCGTGTAGCTCTTTCAATTGTTGCACAATATGGTTGATTTTTTTATATTTTGGAATGAGCTTGGAGAAACAAAGAAAAAACATGCTTACTTTACTATAATAACTGTTATGGGTTTTAAGTTATTTCATTTCAAAAATAAAAAAACTTTATTTAGTTTTTGGCCGCTTGTGAATTCGTTATTATAACGATAATTTTTTAAAAAATACTGACATATAGGCAACAGTTTAAAAAATTAAGCTGTGAAAACGTTTTTTAAGTGTCTCGAACCATTTATATATTTGTTCCTTTTACTCCTGCAAGGAGCATAGGGCCGAACCATTTAGTGTTGAGAAATTTCCAAAATCAAAAATTTTTCGCTGATCGAAAAAATTGCATTATTTTATCAAAAAGATGCTATCAATTTTTCACTTTTTACTGAGAAGTTATTTAATAAAAGTTAAAGTTTTAATATATATTCGTAGAGAATGGGGTTCTAAGATGCTTTTAATCCAAATCTGAAGTCGGTACAACATTCACCCTAAGTACAGCATTGACCGAAATTGGTCTAATTTTTATGAGAATTTTTGAGTTTTCGATCACATAACAAAAAAGTCACGCCGATTTTGATACTTTCTGAAATACAGTTATATATCGCCATATATTCTGTTTAGATTTCAAAAATAAAAAGTAGCGCCAATTCATAAACGAATCCAGAAAAGATGATTTTATAAAAAATTGCAAATTTCCATATACCATAATTTTAATTACTAAAAAGTATAGTTCGGTTTATTTTTATTAAATTATTTTAATTGGTTTACATGAACAATAAAATCGTCTTTATTGCTGCAAAAAATCATTCACGTACCTTGAATAGTTTTTAAGATATTGAAAGTCATCTTTCAAAGATGATTTTGTAAAAAATACACTTTTTAGTTTTTTCGTAGATTTTTCCCAGAAGTGTTTAAGATTTTTTGAATGTTACTTAAAATTAACAGTGCAATAAACTAGACATGTTTTCCTTTTCATTGATGTATTAAACGTATATAAAAAGTATTGATAACAGGTAAAATTATTGCATTTAAAACACACACCTCAGGTCAAATAGAACCACATGCAAATATTGTGCAAACATTCACTTTCTGGTTTTTCAGTTTTTTCGTAGATTTTTCCCAGAAGTGTTTAACGTTTTTTTGAATGTTATTAAAAAATTAACACTACAATAAACTAGACATATTTCCCTTTCCATTCATGTATTAAAGGTATATAAAAAATATTGGTAACAGGTACAATTATTGCATTCAAAACATACACCCCAGTTAAAAAAAAATATTTTTCATTTTGGGACAGGTACAATTATCCCTAGTAAAAATGATTTTTATATAATTAGATATGATTTTTATACAATCATTTATGATTTTATACAATTATAACTTGTCGAGTATTGTGAAACATATATTTTTATATGATTATATCAAAAGATATTTAATTATATAAAATTATATTAACCAGATCCACCATTTTTCGGAAACTGATGAGCGGGAATAATTTGATGTGCATTTAGGTATGGCGTAAGAGAGTGCAAAATTAATTTTTAGAACATTTTCGATAATATCGAGAGAAGACTTATTGGTCTGTACGAAGAGACCTGGCTAACATCCTTACCAGGCTTGGGGATCATTATAATCTCGGATATTTTCCAAGAGGACGGATAAAAACCAATACGCAGGATAGCATTAAATATAAATAGTAAGAGCCTTAGAGCAGTAATGGGCATTTCACATATCATTCTTGATGTAATTTTATCCTTCCCAGGGGATTTTTTTGTGTTGAGATTTTTAACTGCTTTTTCTATGTTAACAAACCGAAGTTTCATTGGAGATACTACTAAATCGTTTATTTGTGGAATATTTACATAGGAGTTGGTAATATTGGGAGTGAATACGTTTTGCAAATGATCGGCGAAAGCATTTGCTTTATCGGAGGGGCTCCTGGCCCAATTACCATCACTAAGTCGAATAGGTGATTCATAAACTATAGGTCTTTTCAGTTTTTTGGTGGCTTTCCACAGGCTATAGTCAGACTTTTCTGTTGGGTCAAGATTTTGTAGGTATTTCTTGAGAGACGATTCGTTGTTATTCTTAATTGCGCTATGAAGTGCTCTTTGACATTGTCTTAATTGAAGTTTCAATGCCGGAGAGCGGTGAAATTGCCATAAACGTCTAACATTTCTCTTCTCCTTTACCAGGTCTTGAATATTTTTGGGAAAATTAGTTTTTTTATTGTTTTGAATGATGGTGGGCGTCGATACCTTCGCTGCATTCGTGATTGTTTCCGTAAATAAGTTTATTGCCGATTCTACTTCTTCTTCAGTTTTTAGAGAAGTGTTTAATCTTAAGTGGGAACTTATATATTTTTTATATTTTAGCCAATTTGTGTACCTATTTGGAAAACAATTAGATTATGGAATTGGTTGCTTCTGGAACAATGTCAAAATCGAGGGGGAATGATCTGAAGAGAGATCTGGAGATGTGACTACAGATATATGATCGCGATTTATATTCTTGATGACAGCAAAGTCGATAATATCAGGAATTTTATTAGGGTCTGATGGCCAGTGAGTTGGCTGACCACCCGAGATGACATCTAGATTATAGGATAATATGGATTTTAAAAGTTGCCTTCCTTTAGTGGTTTTAAGGCGCGAACCCCATTGGGTATGTTTCGCGTTGAAGTCACCTGCTGCTATAAATTTATTGCCAAGAGTTCTGAAATAGTGTGTGAATTGGGATTCTGATATATTGTGCTTAGGAGGACAATATATGGAAGAAATAGTGAGTCTTTCTGACACGAGACTGATAGATGTGGCTTGTATATGTTCTGTCCTATATTCGTTTGTAGGAAAATTGCTAAGTTTGTCGCTTATAATTATTGCCGAACCACCACACGCCTTTCCGCAATTTTTTAATGTGAAGTGAGTTTCAGAAATGAGCATTATATCAATCTCTTGAGAATTCAAGAAATATTCAACTTCTATTTTGTGTTGGCTTAGGCCGTTAGCGTTCCAGAAACATATTTTTAACTTGTTCATCGATTATTGGTGAAAGCTTGGAGTAGCATACCCTGGTTTCTTAGCAGTTCTTGCATAAGGCCTTGCATATTAGAAATGAAACTATTCATAGTTTGGATTAGCGCCTCTATAGAAGCTTCTAATGGCGATTTTTCTGGGATAACTTGGGATTCTTTTGCAGCTTGAGCGTACGAAATGTTATTATTCGAAAGATGTTGGGGGTTAGATAGACTATTAGAGCCACTGAAATTATTACTTCGTTCGGAAAACCTATTTTCTGATGGAATACCCTTATTGTCTTGGAGATTTGGGAAGCCATTAGAATTAAATTGCCGATAAGCTGTCTTATTTGGAGCCTTTTGCTTGAGATTAACGAAAATTCGACAGCCTCTGAAGTTAGCGGTATGATTTTCACCACAGTTGCCACATCTTATACTTTTCGGATCGTTTTTCGGATTTGGACATTCGGAAGTTTTGTGAATATCTCCACATCTTACGCAGACAGATGGGAGTCTACAGTAGCCTTTGGTATGACCGAATTCCTGGCAGTTTAAACATTGAGGTGGATATTTACGTTTTCTAGGCTCTTCCACAGAAATTTTGCGATTCAGAAGATACCGTAAATTGTAAATAGGATGAGGTTCATTTTTCTTAGGTTTTCTGGAGTCAAATGCAATTTCAACTCTAAAAAGAGGCTGAGGTTGTTTGTTTCTATTTATTATATTGTGCACTGATTTAACTTCGTAGCCTTCGTTTTCAATCGCTGTCATTATTTCGCTTGTAGAGACATTGCTTTCAATACCTTTGATTACTACAGTGAGACCTTTTGCACTTTTTAGTTGATGGGTGTAAAAACTTTTTTTATTAGAATCTAAATATGCCACAACTTTGCGATAGTTGGATTCAGTGTGAATCTGAATTTTGGTTTCAGAAAGAAGACCTCTGTGAAGGGACTCAACATAGAAGTTGTCCTTACCAACTATTTGGGATAATGAATTTATCAGACTATTTGAATTCTGTTCACGTAAGTAGATTGGTGGCGGTTTGTATTTTTTTTCAGGTTCAGCAACGTTGTTTTCAACTTCATTATTGGCTAGAACTGAAAAGCGGTTTGAACTAATTAGAGTTGTAGGTGCAGTATTTTTAGTAATTTTTGGGGTGGGCTGTATTTTTGTGGAGTTAGGACTTCTTTTACGCTTTGTTATTGTTATATAACGATCAATGCCTGTTTGAGGTTTGGTTTTTTTTATGTTGTCAACTGGTTTACTTTTTGGTGTAGCACCTTTTGATGCGACCAATGCCGGCTGTTGTAGTATTGGAGCGATTGTATTAGGCGACGATTGTATTTGAGTAATTCTTTGGATTTCAACTTGACTAAGAGAGTTTTTAATGTTTACGCTCTTCTGTGCATTAGAAGAGTTTAAATGAACTTGATTAGAAGAGTTTAAGAGAACTTGTTTAGCGGGGGTAAATAATATTTGAACATTTGTTGTTGACATAATAGGCATAATCAAAGACGTGGTTGAGGATGTTACAGTAGTAGTTGTAGATGCTTGTGTACTTACAGTATAGCATATTGTTGTAGTTGCTGAGTTGGTTAATGGGTATGTTGTAAGAGGAAGGGAAAGAGTTGGTAAATAAGTTGAGTTTGTTGGCAAATTTGATCTATTGCATTGAGAACCCAATAATATGGGTGATGATTGCGCATGCGCAGGGAGAAAGTTTGACAAGGATGGATCATTTACACTCACGTATGTTGATGCGACTTGCGCGGGAGAGAGTGCCACATTTGTAGGTGGATTACTTACGGTGGTAATAGGGGCGGGAGGGTCCCCGCTTTGCATTTTTAATTATGGGCTCTCTGTTGTTTTATATTTATTTTTGTTTGTATATAATTTATTATTATTGTTCGTTTAAGTATATTTTGATTTTTCTTTTGAATTAACATTAAATACACTTAAGGAAATTCAGCGTCCTTTCGCAGATAATTCAATCAATATTTATTTATTTTTTGTATTGTTTAAAAAAGGTTTATATGTCGGAGCAAAACAAAACCGAACCGAACAGCACAGAATTACAATTTTAGATCTTTAATATTTGACTTATTAAGTATAATCTATCATGGAGATTACATTATTCTTTGTGCGAGGTCATTTGGCAAAATCTCGGAGATATATCCTTACGTGCGGGAAAAATAGCAAAACTTCTTGATACTATCCAACACACGTATGGTTTAAATATTACATCTGAGGGAAATATCAAAATTAAAAAATTTTATAAAAGTTATGAAAAGAAATACGAAGCTAAGATGTCAAAGACACGGTTTAAGGAGAAATATAATGATTGGTTAAATATGGAGCTCAATGTAGAGATCGGCGGAAAGAAATTAGGTCGGCCAATTACGAAAATGTTCAACAAAATACAAAAAAAATAAGACAAGAAGAAGTCGTTAAAAATTTTTTTTGAACGAAATAAAGGATTCCTTCAAAGCCGTTTTAATACAAACACAACCAAAAAAAGCTGAAAAAATTGTAGACGTATTACCAATAGCATCTCCCGAGCGATTGAATCGCATGATGCAAAGTATTTCAACTCTAAAATCATCAAAATCTTTCACAGAAGAAGATACGTTAGCTCTAATACTAAGCTTAGGCTTATCGAGAAACAAGTATGGTATCTTGAGAAAAGCACTCCAGGAAAAAGGATACGATATTTTACCAAACAGTCAGTCAATTAAAGAAACGGAAAACAAAATTGTGCCATCACCAGTAGAAGTAAACTCTAAAAGTAGCAGTGTTGAACTCTCCCAATTGCTAGATAAGACAGCATCGATAATTATTTCTAATTTTAGTAAGGAAGACTTAGAAAAATGCCACAATTCTTAATTAATGTTGATATGTAAATGGGGCTGCGATGGAACGTCTGGATTTACTGAATACAAACAACAAACTACACGCAATGAAGAAGTTGATTATTCAAGTGTTTTTATGACATCTTTGGTACCGCTCAGAATGCAGTTATTTAAGGAAGACACTTCCCCATCAACTTCCTCCGCATTAAATAAGAATTACGAAGACTTATGGACAAATTTTACACCAGGTTCTAAGTTTTTATGCCGGCCAGTGCGTTTTGAGTAGGGTTTGGGGTTCGAAACTTTTTCCCGGGATTTCCCGGGAAAATAATATATTTTTCCCGGGAAAACGGGAAATTTTAAAAATATTAAATTTTTAAAATTTTTTTGTTTCGAATAGGATTTTTTAATTTTAGTCATAAAAAATATTTTAAATACCAAAACAAAAATGTCATTGTTATAATCTTTTAAAACGGAATACATTTATTTGACACACAAATAAAATTTTTGCCAAGTAATTAGGAGCAATTCAACTAATAAAGATTTTTCGCATAACTTATTCAAAATTTAAGTAGTAAAACCTAAAAACTTGGTAAAATGTTTAAAAGAAATATGGAAAAAAGCTTTGTTTCTTACAAATAATCGCCCTTACTATCTAAATTTTTCAAATGTATAATTTAGGTAAAGTCGACTTTAGTTAAAATATTGGGTGGCAGTATACCTTGACTTGGTTTATTTTTGGAGCATTCTGATTGGTTAATTTATTTTCAACCAATCAAAATATTTGAAAATATAAATATTTTTGTAAGGTTTTCATACACAAAATGAACAAAACCGTTTGATTAAAAATAAAGTCGACTTTAAATTTAAAATACTCTTTTATATTAAGGGCCAATAATTTAATAAGTCACGTTTTCATTAATAAATGTGAAAAGAAAAGACTGGTTAACGGTGGTATCTAAATTTGGTTATCCGACATCTAAATTTGGTTCACAAAAAAAAAAAAAAATTGATGGTCATGCAACTTCTCTTGAAGAAAACAACAACAAGAACAACATTTCAGCTAAAATTAGCAAAGTACCCGAAGAAAAAAAGTGTAAGCTGAGTAGGCATTAAAGGTTTTATGGTAGGGAAAACATTTCCTGAAATGGTATCCAAATTAGCCGTAGTCAATCCGCACCATAACTAGATTTTCGTTTATTCGAGAAAGTTTTTATAATAAAAACCTGGCATTGCAAAAAAATTAAACCGATGTAAAGAACATTATATTAAATTACTACAATCATGTAAAAGATATCATGATGAAAGAAATATCGAGCAATATTTCTAACAATAGGAGATTTACTTTAATATTAGATGAAGGGACAAGAATATCACAAAAGAGATATTTGAACATATGTATAAATGGAAATAATTCATTTTATAACCTGGGGTTGGTTTATATATCAGCTGATGATTCTTCTGATGAAATAAGAAGAATTGTAGAAATAAGACTAGAAGAGTTTTATTTGTCTTTGGAAAATAACATTGTGGCCACCATATCTAAAGGGCCAAGTGTGATGAAACGGTTTGTTTCCGACAGTCCAGTAGTAGGTGCTTTCTGCTGGAATCATGCAATTCATTTGGCAGTGCTGCGAGTAATTTATGTGAAATCAAATGTTCAACATTCTGATATTTTTTACTTTGAATTCTCACTAAACAGACTGCATTTGTACTGAAATAGTTTTTTTTTTAACAAAAATTACTTATATAGGTGGTTTTCATTAACAATTTAGTTTAAAAATATTCCGGAATCCCGCACTCAACACTCCGGTTGATTTTAAGGAAAAAATATTGTGAGTGCGGGAATCAAATTTTTTCATTCCCGTTTCCCGGGAAATAAAAAAGTCCGGGAAATCCCAAACCCTAGTTTTGAGTATGTGAAGGAAACTGTAAGCTCAACAAAAAACATAGTAGAGAAAATACAGTTAGAAATTTTCAACTTATCTCCTTTGTACGTGGAAATAAATGGATATATCCTAAAGATTTCATTTCAACTAGTTTTTACGATGATTGATGGGAAAGTAGCCAATGCCGTCACAGATACCGCATTGACGTGGAAGTGTAATATATGCACAAAAAAATCTCAGAGTTTCACGAAATAGTCAATGAAACTGTCGTTAATAAAGAAGCTTTGAAATTTGGAATATCTCCTCTTCATGCAAGGATACGATTTATGGAATATTGTTTACATTTAGCATATGATATAAAATATCGGCAAACTCCAGGAAATGAAAATAAAAGTGTAAGAAATAACACAGATTTGCAAAACATGCGATCGGAGGAAAAGAAACGAACTCAAAATGAATTTAAGCAACAGTTGGGTCTAATTGTGGATAAACCTCTTCACGGTTATGGAAGCTCTAATAATGGAAACACAGCCAGGCGTTTTTTTTAAGATCCCGAGACAACATCTGAAATAACAGGTCTCGTCGAAACTTTAATCAAACGTTTTAAAATATTGTTAGCGGTGATTAATAGCAAAAAAACGTATAAATTCTGATAAATTTCATATTTTTGCTAATGAAACTGAAAATGAAAATATTATCCCATGAAAAAACAATAATAGAAAATAGTAGGAATATTTAGGAGAGCTAACAGAAGAAGCGCAGGAAACTAGAAACAGCGACGCTAAACACTATTGGAAATTTAACACACGAAAACATTCAAAACCTGCCCAAAATTCTGATCTAATGCACCACTTACTTATATCTTCAGATCCAGTAAATTATTCTATTAGAACGAAATGGCTGCCAAAAATAAGTTTAGAAGATGATTCCGAAGGCAAAGAAATTAAAAATATGTTAACTTTTGACACTTTGGACTATTTTATACCAAATTTTAGTATTTAATTTATTAAAAATGTAAATATTGTTGATGGAAAAATAATAAATGCAATAATTGTACCTGTTACCAATATTCTTCTATATATAAAAGAATAACGTGACTGACTGACTGACTGACTGACTCAACATCGCCCAGCCCAAACCGCTGAAGCTAGGAAGTTGAAATTTGGTATGTAGGTTCCTCTTTCGGCGTAGACGTCCGCTAAGACGGGATTTTTAGAAATTCCTACCCGAACGGGCAAAAGTCTCCCCCTTGGCGGCCTGCCAAAACCCCTTTGGCTAGAAAGCTGAAATTTAAGATATGTGTTCCTTGGAGTATGGGCTAACTTTTCTGGAAAGTACTTTCTGGAATTTTGGAAAGGGACGTTGTAAAAATGGGGTTTAAAAAGGGGAAAAAGGCCCCCCTTGACGGCCTGCCCAAACCGCTGGAGGTAGGAAGTTTAAATTTGGTATAAAGGTTCCTCCACTATCGTAGACATCCACCAAGACGGGAGTTTTGGAAATTATTACAGGGACGGGCAAAAAGGGGAAAAAGTCTCCCCCTTGACGGCCTACTCAAACTGCTGGAGCTATGAAGTTGAAATTTGGTATGTAGGTTCCTCGACCGGTGTAGACGTCCGTTGAGACGGCATTTTTGGAAATTCTTATCGGGAGGGGCAAAAAGGGGACAAAAAAAGTACCTTTTTCCAAAAAAGTAACTTTTCCCAAAAAAAGTACATTTTCCCAAAAAAAGTACCTTTTTCCCAAAAAAGTACCTTTTTCCAAAAAAAGTACCTTTTTCCAAAAAAGTACCTTTTTCCAAAAAAAGTACCTTTTTCCAAAAAAAAGTACCTTTTTCCAAAAAAAAGTACCTTTTTCCAAAAAAGTACCTTTTTCCAAAAAAAAGTACCTTTTTCCAAAAAAGTACCTTTTTCCGAAAAAAGTACCTTTTTCCAAAAAAAGTACCTTTTTCCAAAAAAGTATCTTTTTCCAAAAAAAGCACCTTTTTCCAAAGAAAGTACCTTTTTCCAAAAAAAGTACCTTTTTCCAAAAAAAGTACCTTTTTCCAAAAAAAGTACCTTTTTCCAAAAAAAGTACCTTTTTCCAAAAAAAGTACCTTTTTCCAAAAAAAGTACTTTTTCCAAAAAAAGTACTTTTTCCAAAAAAAGTACCTTTTTCCAAAAAAAGTAGCTTTTTTAAAAAAAATGTACCTTTTCCAAAAAAAAGTACCTTTTCCAAAAAAAGTACCTTTTCCCAAAAAACATACATTTTTCCAAAAAAATACCTTTTTCAAAAAAAGTACCTTTTCCAAAAAAACATACATTTTTACAAAAAAATACCTTTTTCAAAAAAAGTACCTTTTCCAAAAAAAAGTACCTTTTTCTAAAAAAATTTTCCTTTTCCAAAAGAAGTACCTTTTCCAAAAAAAGGACCTTTTTCCAAAAAACATACACTTTTCCTGAAGAAACGGGTTAGAGGGAGAGGGTTAGTTGTTTGGGGTTTATATACATTACCGCGTAAATAGTGCCTTCCAAATAAGAGATTTATATATTTTCAGTTAAACGTTATAATATATTTGTTTATTTAAAGTTAATATTTTGGATTTCCACGATATGGCAAACTCAATTTACACTTATTATTTGTAGGTTCACTGTTTATGACACTTGAAATTAAATTCTAGGGTTAAACACTGCAATGGCTGTTTGATGTTTTCTTTTCTTATAAACGTTCAAAAAAGTGCACACACGATTAAAATCAAGAAGATGTTGTTTATTTTGGTGTAGTTTACGAACTGACCTTTTAACCAAACGCAAAAGCCGACAGCTGTTGGGTGTGGTGTGTTTAGCTGCCGCTTTGCGTTTGGTTCGACACTCGAATACGTTGAGGTCAGGGTTGGATAGCCTTCATTGTTCACTAAAGTGAACATCCTCCCGGGCCCGACGAACCTGTGAATAAAAAAAAACAATTATTTTTATATATTCGGCTGAGGGGTAAGAAAAGTGTAGGGTAAAGGGTAAGTAGAATATGTGAAAAGAAGATCACAATGTCACCAATGCAACATGTGAGATTGTATTCATCACTCCCGAGAACACGTGTCCATTATTTCGACACTACGAAATTATCTAGTTCAGAATTTGGGTTGTGTGATCAACTTTTACATATTAAACTTGGGTAAGTAAAGTGAGTGTGTTATGGGTTAATATACAAGTGGGGGTGAGTAGTTAGATAAGACGGTATCATCATTTGGTGGGTAAAACTACGACCTTGGTTATTGGCCGAGTTAAGCTTCCCGTGGCGGTGCGCAAGTCTACGACTCTTGTGCGACCATCAGGACCAGGGTACACTTTGGTCACGCGTCCAAGTAACCATTCATTAGGGGGTAAATTGTCCTGTCTAATAACTACAATATCGTCAACTTCAAGTTGCCGTTGAGGGTTCTTCCACTTGTATCTCTTGTGCAGCTCTTTCAGGTATTCATCCTTCCATCTCCTGCAGAAGTAATGGTGTTGAATTCTGAGCTTTTGCCACCTATTCGCCAGAGTGATATTTCCGTCACTTAAGTCTGGTTTAGCTGGGGTTAATAGGGGTGAACCAATCAAAAAATGACCTGGGGTTAAAGGGTTAAGATCTTGCGGATTTTCGTTTGACGGGTTGAGTGGTCTAGAGTTGAGACATCCTTCAATTCGAGCAAGGAGAGTAGCTAATTCTTCAAATGTGTATTTCAGGGTATTAAGCTTTTTCAGGTGAGATTTGAAGCTTTTCACTCCGGCTTCCCACAAACCTCCCATGTGTGGAGCTCCTGGCGGAATAAAATGCCACGTCACGTTTTGGAAACTGCTCATTGCTACAACAGATTCTTTCAATGATCTCATAAATTCCTGCCGCTCTTTCTTTAATAGTTGATTTGCGCCAACGAAGTTTGTTCCATTATCGGAGTAAATAGCGGCAGGGCATCCCCGCCTCGAAAAAAATCGTGCAAATGCTGCCATGAAGGCTTGGGTAGAAAGATCTGAAGTTGGTTCAAGGTGGATGGCTTTAGTTGCAAAGCATACAAAAACGCATACGTATCCTTTGGTTATCTTACACGTGCGGCCTGAGTAAACCTTTACATCAAATGGTCCAGCACAATCTATTCCAACGTTATAAAATGGTCGGGTTAATTGGGTGCGTTCCGGGGGTAAAGCCGCCATCAATTGACTTGCCTGACGGTTCTTATATCGAGTACAGGGTGAGCATTTGTTAATAACAAAGCTAATCAGATTCTGAAGCTTCGGAATCCAGTATCCTGAACGAATTACTCTCAACATGACCTGATTTCCCCCATGTAAAGTTATCAAATGAACGTGTAGGGTTAATAATTTTGCGAAGCAACTTGCGTAGGGTAACAAAATCGGGTGTCGTTCATCATAAGATAAGCTATTGGAGCTTGCTAGACGACCATTCGCACGCATAATATTCTTTGAGTCCAAATATGGCGTTAGGGTAAGTAATTGGCTCTTTTTGGGTATAGGGGTTTTCCTCATTAAAAAATTATACTCTTCCTTAAAATATTGAGTCTGGCACAATATCACAAGTCTATCTTTGGTCGAATTTATATCTTCAGATTCGAGTAAAATGCTGGGGTGCGCCAACAGGATCCTGATTCTTTCGGCTGGTAAAGTAATTCTACTTCTATCCAGTGTTACCATTTTATGACGGCTCACTCTTCTGCGGGCAGTTGTTATTCGATCCAAGAAACGATAGACATATGACATGACTCGAAGAGCTTTCGACCATTTTGAAAATCTACAAAGAATGTCTGGGTTTTCTGTGGCTGTAGGGTTAATATTCACAGAATTAGCAAAAGCTTGAATGGGTTTCGCTTCAGCTTGAGTTACAAAATTTTGTGTTGTTATTGGCCATTTTGATGGGGATTCTTTCAGCCAGGATGGGCCATTCCACCAAAGAGAATCGTCCTTTAATTCATCCGCATTACATCCTCGGCTCGCGACGTCGGCAGGGTTATCGTGGGATACGACATGGTTCCAATTTTCCACGCCGACCGTTTCCATAATGGTTGCAACTCGATTTGCAACAAATGTGTTCCAGGAATTTGGATGCTTCCTTAACCAAGCCAGGACTATGGATGAATCAGTCCAGAAATAGGTCTGATGTTGGGGTAAATCTAGCTGACCAAGTAAATTGTGTACCATATTAGCCAACAACACCGCACCACAAAGTTCTAACCTGGGTAATGAAAGAACTTTGATGGGTGCAACTCTCGTTTTAGCGAAGAGTAGGGTTACGGAATTAGGACCGTTTATGGGTGTTACTCGTGCATATAGCACTGCCGAGTAGGCTTTCTCAGAAGCATCTGAAAAGCCATGAAACTCAATTCTTGCTGAAGGGGTGTATTGAATCCATCTTGGAATTCTAATCTGATCAATATTATCATAATATTGTAGAAACTTTTGCCATTTAATGAGGGTTAAGGGTTTAAGACATTCATCCCAAGCTGTATTATCCTGCCATATTTGCCGCATTATAATCTTAGCAGAAATAATAATTGGCGCTAGCCAACCAGCTGGGTCAAAAAGTCGCGCAATATCCGACAGGACTTTTCGCTTTGTGTAAGTAGATTTTTCCTCGATGGTAGGTACATTGAAAAAGAATATATCTTCTTTCGCATTCCACCTAATGCCGAGGGTTTTGGCATTATTCGATTCTGGAAGGGTAAGCAGATCGATATCGAGTAAGTGTTCTTTGGGTAGGGTATTCAACAGTTCAGCGTTGTTCGAAATCCACTTTCTCAGTGGGAACCCGGCAGATTCTAATACTGCTATTGTCTCCTTCTGAGCAAATTTAGCCTCCTTTAGGGTATGAGCACCGGCTAACACATCGTCAACGTACATATGATTTCTCAAAATCTGAGATACGATTGGGTGGGTATCTTGAACTTCACTTGCTAGCTCTAAAAGAGTGCGAATTGCTAGGTAGGGTGCGCAATTGACTCCGAATGTGACCGTATGAAGTTCATAGTCTTTTATGGGTTCGTTGACACTTTTTCGAAACAATATTCGCTGAAAGGGTGTGTGGGTAGTATTCAATAAAATTTGCCGGTACATTTTCGTAATGTCGGCGTTAAAAACAATCTCATAAAATCGCCATTTTAACATAACTACAACTAAATCCTGTTGTAGTGTAGGACCGGTGTATAGGGTATCATTCAAACTATTGCCATTCGACGTTCTGCTTGACGCATTAAAAACAACTCGGACCTTTGTTGTAACTCGGTCAGGTTTCACGATTGCGTGATGGGGTAAATAATAATGACAGTTTGGCGAAATTTCTGGGTTATAGGGTACGGGTTTCATCTGACCTAGTTCAATATATTCCTGAAGCACGTTATCGTATTCATTTTTAAGTTCGGGTTTCCTCAATAAATTTTTCTCATTTCTAAGATATTGAGCCATCGCAATGTGGCGTGAGTTCCCTAACTCAATTTGCGGGGTTCGGAAGGGTAGATTGACCTGATATCGGCCATTGGGTAAACGAATAGTTGTCTTCGAATAATACTCCTCGCAACAGGAATCTTCTGTAGACTTAATGGGTTTTCTAACAATTTCTTCAATCTCCCAGAACTTGGTAATACACTCGTCAAGTGTAACCGTGCTGAAGTGTGACACTATGGGTTGGGGTTTTTTCAAATCATCTAGCGGTCCTGTTAATATCCAGCCAAAGTGGGACTCTTGAGCAAGAAGTGTCTTAACGACTTTGCTGGCAGTTTTTCTCATGATTTGTGGGTAATAATCGCCGCCAATTAATACATCAACTGGCCGACTTTCGAAAAACCTTTCATCAGCAAGTTGAATATTATTCAACTCTTTTAAAATAACTGGGTTCAAACTTCGAGTGGGTATATTTTTCGCAATGACTTTTAAAACAATTGCTTGAAGCGTCAACCTGAAATCGTCACATCTGTCCGACCGTAATGTTATGTCACACATTTTATCGGGATTTGCGGAATGACTTTCATTCACTCCTGAGATTTCAGCGCGTATGGGTGTGGTGGGTAACTGCAGTTTCTTTCTGAGGGTATCTGAGACAAAAGTGTAGTCTGACGCTGGATCAATTAGCGCTCTAACGGGTATCAGAGAGCCTTGGTATTCAACATTTACCATGGCTGTTCCCACTAGCCTTTTACGGTCATCTAATGTCTCTGACCGCGTACTTATTGCGAAAGACTGCGATGCATTGCGTGAAGTTGATTGTTGGCTTAAATCGTCTTGGGTATTTTGGGGTTCTGAATTGGACTTGGGTTTGTGTAGGAGAGAATTATGCCGACCTCCACAATGCTTGCATGTGAAAGCACTTCGGCAATCTTTTAACGTATGACCAACAGCCAGACAATTGTAACAGAAGCCGCTCTTTTTAATGAATTCAATTCTTTCGTTTACTCCCATAGAATTGAATGACGAACAATCCCTTAACGTGTGGTTAGCTCTGCATAATTTGCAAACTGAGCCATCGGGTTTGTCTGCTCTGGGTTTCTGGGTAGTAAGAGGGAAGGCTGGCTTGTCGTGTCTAGGGGTTTTTCCAAAACGGGTGTCTTTTTTAGGCTGTTGAGTCACATTGAGAAAAACGCTGCCCTTTCTCTCATACTGATTTCTATTATCAGTGTTCTGTCTTGGGTGTGAGTTTGGAACAACATTTATCTGTAATGCTTTAGCATCAGTGGCCGCTTCTAGACCTTTATATTCTGATGTTAAAAAACTGTCCAATTCAGTCCAGGATGGAATACAAGTATTGTCCGCTAGAGTTCTCTCAAATATTAAGAGGGTTTCTTTGGGTAATTTGGAGGTACAAATGTAAATTATAATAGGATCCCAGTGCTCAGTGTCTACTTCTAGAGTACGTAAGACCGCCAGGCAACTATTAATGGACCTTTGCAATTTCCGAATTTGAAAACCGCATGGATTTATGACTATGGGTAGGGTAAATAGAACTCTCAATTGAGCATTAACCTGCCGGCGCCTATCTTCATATTGGGCAGTAAGTTCTGACCAAGCAATATTAAAACCTTCGTTTGTCAAGGGTGCACCATCCACAATATCTCTAGCTTCTCTGCGGGTTTTCTCTTTGAGTTTGCATAATCTTTCAATGCCACTTAGACGCGGGTTTTTGCCATAAACGGCCATGAACATGTCCCTAAATGAAGCCCAGGCTTTGTATTCACCGTTAAAAATGGGTATGTCACAAGGCGTAACTTTAATTCCGGTAGAATTTGTCGCATTCGCGTCACTTGGGTGGGGTAGAGAGAGCCTTTGATTTGTATGACCTTCGATTGCTTCCTCAATCGAAGTCATGCTAGCCCTATAAAATTGCTTAGCTCCTCTGAAATGCCGCGTTATTTCGGTCATATCAATTCCCTTTGACGCCTCTTTGTCACTCATTTGAGGAGATTCCCGCAGACTATTATATTTAGAGTCGATATTTGACCATATTCCTTCCAATTCAAGCTTGCGAATCTTCAAGGCGGGCAAAGATTGGGTATCCTCGGATGAATTGCGATAATCCTCCTCATAAGCAGGTAGATCCTGTTGAATGCAGATTAGCAAGTTTTTCGCCAAGAGCTTTATATCATTCATTTTGTAATAAAATTGAAATTAACCGCCGATAAAATGGGTTAAAAACGTGTGTAAAAGCAATTAATTGCGAGTGTTAACGGGTTACAATGGGTTAAATGCGGGCTCTTGTGCAAAAAAGGGTTAAAAAATGGATTTCGTACGGTTCTGCGATGAAAAACGTGTAAAACCTGATTTTGCTGTGCAACACTGGGTTGATTTTGGGTTAAATATGGGTTTGCTGGGGGTTAAATGTGAGTTACCGGTACAAAATGCGTTAATTGCGTAAAATATGAATTTCCGGTAAAAAATGTGTTAAATTTCGGTTATCGGCACAAAAAGGGGTTAATTGTGCTTAAAATATATTTTTGCTGTAAAAAGCGGGTTAAATTTGGGTTATAAGCACAAAAAAGGGTTAATTGTGCTTAAAATATATTTTTGCTGTAAAAAGCGGGTTAAACTTGGGTTATAAACACAAAAAGGGTTTAATTAAGCCAACACTGTAATACTGCTGTATAAAACGGGTTAAATTTGGGTTTTCGGCACAATAAGGGTTAAAATTTGGGTTTATGGGTTAAAAACGATTATAAACAAGGTTTACCAAACACTGTTGGCAAAGACACAAAACAAGATTCTCTGACCAAAAAATTTCCAACAGGGTGTTTTTACACTTGATGATATGCGCTACACAATGTAAATGGCAATATCAATTTGTCAGACAAAATTTTTAAAAACCTGACGAATAACTGCGAAAAGGGTGGGTGGGTGGGTGAAACCAGGTTTTATAATCGAAGTTGTGCTGACTGCTGTGTAAAATGTGTATAAAATTATGGAAATATGGTTTTGAAAATTTCAGTAAGTTGTAAATAATTCAACTTACCGACTCCTTCTGGTTGTAGGGTACTTATCACTTTGATGGGTATGTGTGTGTATTTGTTGTCTTTCCTTGTTGATTCGCTTTTGTGCCTATCTTCCCGCTTTATATTAAATGCAGTAATTTGGGCTTTTATGTTTTGCAGCAGAATTATTAAACACAAATTTTGTATTGTTTTTGGGTAATTTATTCTCCTTGTTTTTTATAATGCACAGTAACACTTGTATTTTGTTTATTAAAATTTTTGTGTAATATTTGTTAAAAAAATACTATTTAAACGTTAAGATTCAATTCAATTAATCGCACTTATTAACAAAATATATAGAGAAACTCTTGAAATAAAACGAATATTTTCTAAAATCACTTTATCATTAATATGAACAATAGTTTTCAAGGGGTTTTATTTTAGAATTATATTTTTCACTGGGTATGGGTATTTCTTCCTCTTCTTTTTCTTTTTATATTTTTGTTATTTTTTATATTTCTGTGGGTATTTTGTGTTTTTTGCTGTGCACTGGGTTTCAATTTAACTAAATGATTTTGTTTTGTTCTTAACAACTTTAAATTTGTTTTTTAAAAAATTGTTTGCACTTTTCTCAATTGTCTATGTTTTTTATTGTTCAAATGTAAAACTTTTTAAAAACAGCCACTGCTCTCTCACAATTTTGTGTATGTTTTAGGGGTGGGTTTTGAATTTTATTTCACTGATCTTGTTTATTTATTGTTTTTAACTTGTGCACTGTTCTTTTAAATATTGTATTTTTTGGTTTCTCTATTTATGTATTTTAATTAGAATTATTAACTCTTTTTTTTTTCCAAGTTTTTTAACATTTACATATATGGAAAACAAAAATGGTGCATTTTTTAGTTTTAGTTTATGTACTGTGTTGTGTTGTATATATTTATTTTATTTTTAAGGAGAAACTTTTTAACTTTTAAATTAATTTAGAGTTTTTTGTGAACTGCCACTGTTTCACTCACACGAAGGACCATGAAGAAACGGGTTAGAGGGAGAGGGTTAGTTGTTTGGGGTTTATATACATTACCGCGTAAATAGTGCCTTCCAAATAAGAGATTTATATATTTTCAGTTAAACGTTATAATATATTTGTTTATTTAAAGTTAATATTTTGGATTTCCACGATATGGCAAACTCAATTTACACTTATTATTTGTAGGTTCACTGTTTATGACACTTGAAATTAAATTCTAGGGTTAAACACTGCAATGGCTGTTTGATGTTTTCTTTTCTTATAAACGTTCAAAAAAGTGCACACACGATTAAAATCAAGAAGATGTTGTTTATTTTGGTGTAGTTTACGAACTGACCTTTTAACCAAACGCAAAAGCCGACAGCTGTTGGGTGTGGTGTGTTTAGCTGCCGCTTTGCGTTTGGTTCGACACTCGAATACGTTGAGGTCAGGGTTGGATAGCCTTCATTGTTCACTAAAGTGAACATTTCCAAAAAAAACACCTTTTAAAAAAAAAATACCTTTTCCAAAAAAGTACAAATAAAGTACTTTGTAAAAACAAAGTATCTTTTTCCAAAAAATTTCGTTTTTCCAAAAAGTACCATTTAAAATAATATATAATTTCAAAAAAACTAGTTTTTTTCCTCCCCCCACGGATATCTCCACTAAAACAAGGTTTCTTGATATTCGGCATAGACGTGCGCTAAGACGGGATTTTTGGAAATTCCTACCGGAACGGGCAAAAAGGAGAAAAGTCTCCCCATAAACAGTCTCACAAATTGGAAAAGTGCCTGCCCAAACCACTGGAGGTAAGAAGTTGAAATTTGGTATAAAGGTTCCTCCACTGTAGTAGACATCGACTAGGTTTGTATTTTTGGAATTCCCTACAGGATATCCCAAAAGGAAACTCGGTATGTGAGTTCCTCCTTCTGTGTAGGCGTCCGCTTAGACGGAATTTTTGAAATTCCTATCGGGAGGGGAAATTCCTCCTGACGGCTTGCCCAATCCCTTTTGGCCAACCTAAAATTTTAAATATGTATTCCTTGGAGTAGGACTAACTCACCGGCAACGTAATTTTTCTATTTTGGAACAGCAACATAGTAAAAATGGTGGTTGAAAGGGAAAAATGTCCCCAATAACGGCCTGCCCAAACCGCTTAGGCAATGCAGTTGAAATTTGGTATGAATGTTCCTCATCCATCGCAGATAGCCGCGAAGATGGAATTTTTGTAAATTCCTAAAGGGATGGGCAAAAAGAAGAAAAGCCTCACCTTGGGGGCCGGTAAAAACCCCTTCGGCTAGAAACCTGAAGCTTAAAATGTGGGTCCCTGGAGTAAGGGCTAACTTATTAGAAAGATACTTTTTTGAATTTTGGACAGGGTCGTTATAAAATGGGGGCTCAAAAAGGGAAAGTTGCCCCTTAACGACCTGTCCAAACTGCTGGAACTAGGAAGCTGAAATTCGGTACTTAGGTTCCTCTTCCAGCCTAATTCCAACCGGGAGGGACAAAAAAAGAAAAAGTGTCCCCCTTGACAGCCTGCTCAAACTGCTGGAACTAGGAAGCTGAAATTCCCTGTCGATGGATTTTCGGAAATTCCTACCGAGAGGGGCACAAATAGTAAAAGTTGGCTAGAAACCTGAAATGTCATACATATGTTACTTGGAGTATGGGCTCACTTACCGGGAAGGTGCTTTTTGGACATAGACATTGCAAAAATGGGGATTAATGAAGCGAAAAGTGCCGCTTAAAGGCCTGCCCAAACCGCTGGAGGTAGGAAGTTGAAATTTGGTATTAAAGTTCCTCCTCTATTGCAGACATCCGCTAAGATGAGATTTTCGGAAATTTCTACAGGTAGGGTCAAAAACAGGAAAAGTCTCCCCCTTAACGGCCTGGCCAAACTGCTGGAACAAGGGAGCTTAAATTCGGTATTTGGGTTCCTTCTCCAACGTTGTTGTCCGCTAAGATGGTATTTTTGGAAATTCATACCGGGAGGGGAAAAAAGGGAAAAACTTCCCCCTTGACGGCCTGGCCAAACTGCTGGGTATAGAGACCTAAAATTATGTATGTAGTAGGTTCCTCCTCCAACGCAGACGTCCTCTAAGACGGAATTTTTGGAAATTCCTACCGGGAGGGGTAAAAACGGAATAATTCTCCCCCTTGATGGCCTAACCGAACCCTTCGGCTAGAAACCTGTAATATATAATATGTTTTCCTTGGAGTATGGGCTAACTTATCTACAAGGCATTTCTAGGACATCGGACAGGAACGTGGTAAAAATGGTGGTTCAAAAGCGGAAAATTGCCGCCCCCCCTTTAATGTCTGCGTCTTTAGCTAGAAACCTAAAACTTAAAGAACAAGTGTATATGAAACACTAAAATTAAGAAACTAAATAGGAAACGAGTGGAATTGAAACACTACACAAGTGGAATGAAATGGATATAAATGTTGAACGAGTGGAATTGAAATTATAGACAATGCAAATGGATTGGAAGAGGGAATTACCTGTTCAAACACTATCCACGGAATATGAAACTTATGTAGCATTGAAACATACTCTCCAAAAAGTTAAACAAATTTTCTAAAAGAGAAAAAACCTTAGAAAAGGAATGGAACTTATATATTCCGATATTTAAACGAAGCACCGGTGGAAGAAACCGACGCAGTAAATTTTCCAACTGAATTTGTGAATTTACTTGAATTGCCAGGTCTACCTTTACATAAACTGGAATTAAAAAAAAAAACTTTAAGGCACGCTAACAACCCTGCTTTACATTATTTATTTTCATTCAAAACACAAATGAACAAAACTACTTACGGGTCTATCTACCTAAGTTCGCACTTTACCAAATTATCTTAACATACACACGTATATTGCAATTTATTATGGATTCATTACTAACAATCCACTTTCATGAGAAAAAGTGATCAAATATTTATTTATTTATTTTAAACCCATTGTTGTGCAGAATTATTTATTTGTGGTGACTGGGTGAAGGCTTTTACTATATAAAAACTGTACTTTAAATAAAAAGCGAATTTAAAAAAAATTGTTTAGCGTGCCTAAACTTTAAGGCACGCTAACAACGTAGCGGGCTGCGCCCGCTAGTTTTTTATATACGTTTAATTCATCAATGGAAAGGGAAATATGTCTAATTTATTGTAGTGTTAATTTTTTAGTTACATTCAAAGTTCTATTTTTTGACCTGAGGTGTGTTTTAAATGCAATAATTTTACCTGTTATCAATACTTTTTAAATACGTTAAATACATCATTGAAAAGGAAAACATGTCTAGTTTATTGCACTGTTAATTTTTAAGTAACATTCAAAAAAAACCTTAAACACTTCTGTGAAAAATCTACGAAAAAACTAAAAAGTGTATTTTTTACAAAATCATCTTTGAAAGTTGACTTTCAATATCTTAAAAACTATTCAAGGCACGTGAATGAGTTTTTGTTGCAATAAAGACTATTTTATTGTTCATGTAACACAATTAAAATAATTTAAAAAAAATAAACCGAACTATCCTTTTTTTGCAATTAAAATTATGGTGTATGGAAATTTGCAATTTTTTATAAAATCATGTTTTCTGGATTCGTTTATGAATTGGCGCTACTTTTTATTTTTGAAATCTAAACAGAATATATGGCGATATATAACTGTATTTCAGAAAGTATCAAAATCAGCGTGACTTTTTTGTTATATGATCGAAAACTAAAAATGTTTCATAAAAATTAGACCAATTTCGGTCAATGCTGTACGTAGGGTGAATGTTGTAGTTTTTTTTTATTTTTGAAATGAAATAACTTAAAACCCATAACAGTTATTATAGTAAAGTAAGCATGTTTTTTCTTCGTTTATCCAAGCTCATTTCAAAATATAAAAAATAAACCATATTGTGCAATAATTGAAAGAGCGTAAAGCTATTTTAATTTTGAGCTGGTCTATTTTGACGCCCAATAAGTCAAATTCAGAAAGTCTGGGTCCTCCTTAACAATTATTTCATACATACTAATGCAATCGGAATTATAGTTTAGAAGATACAGGTTTATTACCACTTTGTTATGTCTGGTAATATCATTTTATGGCACTCCGAAAAACACCAGTAAACAACAACTAATTTTAACTAACAATGAAGGTATCTCAGTGGATTTTCTCCGATTTTAATGAATTTCGAGTACGTGACAGAGGGGTAAAAGCTGGATCAACAGATAACCTATATTTCTGTGAAAATATGTAGTGGAAGTGCGATTGATTTGATCCTTTAAACGACTCTCCCCTAATATCTCAGAAAGTACATAACATATAAAAAATTTTCTTCAATTGACTGGTATAAATATTGCAAACGTCACTTTAGATAATTTTTTTTTATTTTTAGTTTTCTTTAACTTCTGGGCACCTTCACTTGTATTTTCTAGTTTCTGTTATTTTGTGATCTTACTTGGTAAATGTTTCTGAAGTTCCTACCCAACAAACAATTCGTTCCATTTACGCACCGTTTTCGGTCCGTTATAAACGGAATCCAACTCCGTATTCATACCGTTTTCCGGATCCGTATACGGACCAGAAAACGGAACATAAGGAACATCGAAACTGGTTCGAATCCGTTGAAAATCCGTCAATGACGGACCGTCGTGTTAAAAACGGACAAGCCCGTTTAGGTTCCGTCAATGACGGACCGTTTAAGGACCGTTATGTCATGTAAAAAACGGACTAGTCCGCTGCAAGTCCTTCAATGTCGGACCGTTTCAGGACCGTTATGTCGTGTAATAAACAGAGTGACTCCGTTTTCGGACTTTTATATCTACCTAAATTTACACATTACTAACTTTAATATTGTATGTTTTTTAATATACTTTATGAATTTTATTAAAAACTATGTTTACCGCCGGTGCAATTAACTTCATAACTAGATCCAAAATATATCTATAAGCAAAAGAAACAATCTATTAATCGAGGTTTAATTAAATGTATTCACGATTAAAAGTTTTCATACGATGACAATTCGCAAACTATCGTGAAAAATAACATAAAATTTCATAAACACTTACTATTTAATGATTCTATGTGAATTAAAGTAATTTGGCTACTTCGGCAACGGCCAAGATAGGATGCACGTTTTTGCGACATCCAGAAACTTTTTTAACCGATTTTACTGCGCGACCCGTATTAAATTATTTAAATAATTCTATTTTGCCGACAAAAATTCACGAATAAACTGAAGAAAGACGACACTGTTAGCTCCGGAGTACAAACTGATGAAAATTGGTGAAGTCCGTATTTAACGGTGCAGAAACGGATACACCAAAACGGATTCAAAACGTATTATATTCGAAAATCCGAAAGTACGGTCCGTTATTGTTCCGTATACGTACAAGCTTTGACGGATACCTGTTTTACGGACCGATAATGTTCCGTAAAAGCCGGATTGATGATTCCGTACATGCCGGAGAGTCCGTAAAAATGTTTCTTGGGAATTTTTATTTAAATATAAAAACGTTGTCTATGTAATTTGAAAGATTCCCAAGTAGAAGAATACAAATACCCTGAGTTGACAGTATAGGGAAAATTTGATGACAGAGATAATCTGTTAAAGATTTTTCAAACAGTTTAGGAATAGCACTTAGTTTAGCTATTCCTCTGTAGTTAGTAACATTCGACTTATTTCCATATTTAAACAAAGGAATAATGAAAGATTCTTTCCAATATTTTGGAAAATAACCATGCTTAATGGAGGCATTAAATAAAATGCTTAATGGGATTGCCAAAGATTGAGCACAATTAATAAGTATGCAACTGGGAATACCGTCGGGTCCACAATTAGTTGTTCGTTTAAAACTTTTTAAATTCCGTTTGATATCAGAAGTAGGAATTTGAGGAAGTATTATCGGTTGATGTTCCGTAACTGGAAATGAATATGGATTTGAATTGTCATATTGAGCATCTAAATAGGTGGTACCAAAAAAATCGGCAAACATGTCACTAATAACCTCATCATCTCTATATTCTCGATCAAGATATTTCATAAGGTTAGGATAGTCAGTAGATTTCCTTTTTGAATTTACAAAGTTATAAAAAGATTTAGGATCTCTCTTCAAGTTTCGTTTCATAGTTTCCAAATAATGATCATAAAGTTTTTTGTCAAGAATATTGTATTCCGCACGTGTAACTGCATATTTACTATAATCTTTATTTTTACCGGCAAAACTGTAGAGTATATAGAAAAACGTTATAAGAACAGATTAAAGGAATTGTAATTTTTAATTTTTTTAAAATTGTTTGAGCAAAATCGGACTAGTGGTTCTCGAGTTATGTCAAAAAAAAGATATATCTCGATTCCTAGGGGTGACCCAGCGAAACGCTGGGACAAGTATAACTTGTTTTTGACCGATATAACATTTCCAGTTGGTTTCATCCCATCCCGATTTTGACTGTCGCATAGTGTTATTTAGTCTATGGATTAATCCTTACAGACTGAGGTAAAAAATATTACATTTACAAATCATGTTAACATTTATGAATTTAAAAACAAAATAATATTGCGTTTTATAACATTGACATTCTACGAGAAATTGATTAAATTATAATGATCATTAAAATCGCTACACATTTTTCTAAACGGGTCTGCATCTGCATACACTTGACGATTGAACGGTATAAATAGTGGTGCGTAATAACGCGTTGATCGTGAAGGAATGTTGAGCGCAATGTTGTCCACTAGAAAATTAGAGCAAATATCACCATTGATTAAGTTTATTAAAAACGTAACATTCAGCATTGTACTCCGGCTTTTCAACGAAGGCAATTTGATTTGTGACAATCTAGTTATATATGACGGTAGATTAAAATAATCAGGATATGAACTTCTTAAGCAAAACAGAAGAAATTGCTTTTGAACTGATTCAATTCTGCCACTGCGAATGTTTGACAATGGGTCCCAAATAACAGACCCGTATTCTAAAATCGGTCTCACCAGAGATGTAAACAACTGTTTGGTAACTATGGGGTCTGTGAATTCTTTTGCCCATCGTTTTATAAAGGCCAGAACTCCACGAGCTTTGAGCGAAATCAATTTAGCATATAATAGAACACCTAAGTCCATGATAGAATCCACTTGCTCCAACTGGTAGCCACCAAGAGAGTAGAAGCCAAAAGCACCAATTGTTCTAGAAAAGTGCATGGTTTTACATTTTGTAAAATTTAATTCCATTAAATTTGTGCAACAGCATATATAAAAACTGTCCAAATCGTGTTGTAGGCGAATTTGATCGCAAAAATTATTAAAACTTAGAAAGATTTTTACGTCATCAGCATACATAAGAACATTAAAATATTTGATTACACATGGTAGATCATTTATAAAAAGATTAAATAACAACGGTCCAAGATGACTTCCTTGAGGTACTCCAGATTTTACAATAATGTTCTTTGACTTGGTGTTATTGAAATATACTCGTTGATTTCTGTTGACTAAATATGTTTTTATCCAGCTTAAACTATTTTCCGTAAAACCCATTAAATATAATTTTTCTATTAAGAGATTATGGTTTACTTTATAGAACGCCTTACTAAAGTCAGTATAAATGACATCGGTATGTTGACCTTTCAAGAAACCACGATTTACTAAAGTTGTTAGTTGCAGAAGATTTGTTGAAGTAGAGCATCCTTTTCGAAAACCGTGTTGGTGAGTTGACAGTATAGGGAAAATTTGATGACAGAGATAATCTGTTAAACATTTTTCAAACAGTTTAGGAATAGCACTTAGTTTAGCTATTCCTCTGTAGTTAGTAACATTCGACTTATTTCCATATTTAAACAAAGGAATAATGAAAGATTCTTTCCAATATTTTGGAAAATAGCCATGCTTAATGGAGGCATTAAATAAAATGCTTAATGGGATTGCCAAAGATTGAGCACAATTAATAAGTATGCAACTGGGAATACCGTCGGGTCCACAATTAGTTGTTCGTTTAAAACTTTTTAAATTCCGTTTGATATCAGAAGTAGTAATTTGAGGAAGTATTATCGGTTGATGTTCCGTAACTGGAAATGGATATGGATTTGAATTGTCATATTGAGCATCTGAATAGGTGGTACCAAAAAAATCGGCAAACATGTCACTAATAACCTCATCATCTCTATATTCTCGATCAAGATATTTCATAAGGTTAGGATAGTCAGTAGATTTCCTTTTTGAATTTACAAAGTTATAAAAAGATTTAGGATCTCTCTTCAAGTTTCGTTTCATAGTTTCCAAATAATGATCATAAAGTTTTTTGTCAAGAATATTGTATTCCGCACGTGTAACTGCATATTTACTATAATCTTTAACTAGACCAGTTTTTTTATACTTTTTGTACCATTTATTTTTTAAGTTCTTAAGCCTCGATAACTGTTTTGTGCTCCAAGGAGGACCAGAGTGGTTGTGAACACGGAATTTGGGGATACATTCATTCATATAGTTTTGAACAGTTTGATAGAATATATCAATCATTGAATCAATGGATTCTGGTGTCCCATCAACAGTTGATAACAAATAATTCGCTTTTTTGAAGCAAAAAACTTTAACGTTATTACTCAATTAACGTTTTGGAGCGAAAGGCAAGTTTAAATAGTGGGATGGTATAGATCTTCAGGTATAGTAACAGGATCAGCACGTTTTAAAGAGTAGTCGGTTGGTTCATTAACATATACAAGATCTAAAAGTCTTTCCTGAACATTGTGAATACCATTTATTTGAAATAGGCATAAATCAGATATATTACTAAAAAAAACATCATTCTCAGCGTTTGATATAGTTGCAGTATAATAAAATGAGTCATGCAGAAATGACCATGAAACTAATGGCAGATTAAAATCACCAAAAACGACTACAAAATCCTGAGGACTGGCTTTTGTTAGGACAGATTTTATAAAATTAAAATGATCATTGTATATCGATTGGTTAGAATTCGGAGGGATATACGAACAAATAACAAAAACCTGTTTATGGTTAAGTTTTATTAGAACAGCAATAACTTCAATATTACGAAAGGTATTAAAATGCACTTCTTCAGATGGTATTTGACAGGTGACAGCAATTAGCACACCTCCGCCTATAGTCAACGTTTCTGTATCTAATCTGTAAATATGAAATTTATTACATAATATCTCCCCGTTAAATACATTAGGTTTTAACCAGGTTTCAGTAAAAACTATAACATGATAAGGAATATCAAAGCTTTGACTAAACAATGACGGTAGTTTTGTATTTAAGCCACGAACATTTTGGTAAATTATAGATAATTGATTATCACTGTTAGCATTCAGTTTTTTGGAACATTCGAATTAAGCAAAGGAGGACGTCTAGCAGGTCTTTGACTATTTCTGTATTCGTATTCCTTAAATACATATTCACGAACAAATGTACTCATAGGCCAAAAAGCAGGGTCAAGAGCTTGCTGAAAGTTTTCTTTAGGAACAGTAATTTTGAAAGCAGTGACAGTTCTGGGTTGAGAATAAACGAATTTATTCACTGAAACCTCAACATCTGTACCAAGCCTAGATTTTATATGATATTCAACATCATTAACAGAGGGGACAAGTAGAGTGCTACAGGGACCTTGAAGCGTTTTAGCAACTCTATTGATGTTGCCTCAGCCTCTCATGGGATCCAAAGACCGTCCATGCGTGGCGAAGAGCCACATCCGGCTAGAGGTGTCCCTGCTTTCGCAGAACATGGCGGATCTAGAGCGGACACTCGATAAAAACCTGTAATCCCCGGTGTTATCCAACCGTGCCCATGGGATGAATAGCACTACGTTAGTGTGTTTTTGAACGGTGGCCTCCAGGACGAGGCGAACCCTGGTTGTATTAGCCCGCTGGTAGTACAGGGCTCTGCTGCCGAGCGTACTGTTCTAATCCCTATTTTTGATCTTATTTTTCAGATGGACATAAATAATCAAAAAACAGAAAAAAAGCAAGAGAAGGACAGCGCAGACCTATCCTCAGCAGTCAAAGGGGCGTTATGCCCATATGATGCTAAGGACAAACTGGACATGATTCAGCCGACAGAAGACGTTTCCAGTCTTAACGTGGCTGAACCGATGGAAGTTGGAAATATAACTGAGGACCTCTCGGGTCCAAGTATAGTTATCAACACCAATATCCCAACGGATGAAGAGGATGAACTTCTAAGTTCTCAGCCCAAAAAATGCTGAAACAGAGGAAGTTCCAGGCGAAAAGTCGAAACCAGTGACTGAAAGGGTAAAGCTCTGTGGGGCTGCTCGTAAACGCCTGAGGATGTACCTGGACGAAGGAATTGACCTAGAGGCAGCGCGGAGACTATGTCTGCTACCCATGCGCGAAGCCCGTAAGGAGGTCAAAGAACTCGCAGGTATCAGAAACAGGGTACGATCAGATGGCTCAACGCCGCCTGGCTCCGGACACCCTGCAAAAAGGACCGCTGAGATGGCTAGTGATGGCACACCTCTAAAGGTTGGTAGTGGCACATTACCAAAGGCAGCCTTGGCAGCCCCGGTAACACAGCAACGAACAGCGGTAGTATCCTACAAGGAAATTGTTGCGACGACGAAAATTGGCGTTATTCCGCCTGATTTCCCGGCAACTAGATGGACTGATGAACAGCTGCAGTCCATCCAAAGAGCTGTTTTGTACAAAATAGCGGAGCTGAGAAAGGGGACCATCAAGCCCTGCTTCTCGAGTTGCTCCTTTAAGCCGGGGTGGCTTAGTTTTGTGTGCCGCGATAAGGACACAGCGCAGTGGCTGCAGACGCATGTCCCCACGCTAAAGCCATGGAGTGACGCTGTGCTGAAAGTCGTGGCGGAAGACGAAGTGCCGAGGGCCCAAGTGTTCGTGGGATACTTCCCGGAGAAAGAGGACACGTCCAATGACTTGATTCTTGGACTGGTGGAGGGCCAGAACTGTGAGCTTTCGGTTGAGTACTGGAAGGTGCTGAACAGGGTCATTAAGGGTGGAATAGTGGAATTAACCCTATCTATTGACCCAATCTCAGCCGACCTACTCAAACGAAAGAACAACAGGGTGAATTTTGGATATGGAACAGCGCTGGTAAGACCTACAGGAAGACAAGAGGTCGGGCGCGACATATCCAAACAGGCAAAGGCAAGCACCTCAGCAGCTGCGGCTAAATCCGATACAAGAGTCTCTAAGGACTCAAAGTCGGATGAAAAACCGGGCTGCTCGAGGGACCTTGCCAAACCTAATTCTACTGAGCCCAATGCCAAAAAGTCGGCCAGGCTTATGGCTCCCAGCAGGCGCAAAAAGTGGGAGAGGAACTCGGCAGAGGAAGCTGCACTGCTGAACACCAATCGGGGCAGAAAGGTGGCAAAGCGTGCTACCAAACTTGCTCGCAAGTAATGACTGCCATAAGGGGCAGAACACCAAAGCACCTAAGGTGCTTGCAAGTGAACCTTCACCATGCCAAGCGGCATCTGATGTTGCCAACAGAAGGTTCACCGTCGACGCTCTGGATGTAATGTTCATTCAGGAGCCGTGGGTACACAATGGGGCCATTAAGGGGCTGAACGCGAACCATGGTAGGTTGATTTATGATTCCAAACATAGCAGGCCTAGAGCGGCCATCCTTGTGAGGAGCAACCTAACATTTCTTCCAATTTCAGAGTTCATAATGGGAGACCTGGTTGCAATCTGGGCAAAAGTGCCTTCCCTGGCCGGGGAGCATGAGGTGATGTTGGCCTCTGTGTATTTGCCTGGCGACAGCGACGCGGCACCAACCGCGGAGGTCTCGGCCTTTGTGGAATATTGCCGATTGAGGGGTCTGAGTTGGATCCTCTGCTGTGACGCCAATGCTCATCACACAACGTGGGGAAGCACCAATGTCAACAAACGGGGTGAGTACCTGCTTGAATTTATATGTGGTAATGGTATTAACATAGCAAATAGGGGCGACGAACCGACATTTAGGAATGCTATTAGGTCAGAGGTCTTGGACCTCACTCTTACTAGTTCTAACCTTTCGTTCGCCATCTCTAACTGGCATGTATCCAACGAACTATCAATGTCTGATCATCAACACCTGGTCTTTGAAGTTGTTAGTGCGCTGGACTCGTGCCAGGAATATCGTAATCCCAGATGCACAAACTGGGAGAACTTCCGTTATCATCTGGAAAGCGATGCCAATATCTCCAAAGGGTTGATTCTGAGCCCAGATGAGATTGATTATGAGGCATCAGAGATTCAATCTAGTTTGACTTCTGCTTACTTTGCGAGCTGCTCTCAAAAGACCAGGAAGGTGAGAAGGGACGTTCCATGGTGGAACGATGGTCTGGATAGGCTCAAAAGGGAGGCTAGGAGACTATTCAACAGAGCCAAGGAAACAGGTGACTGGGTCACCTACAAGACGGCTCTAACTGAATATAATAGGGAATTACGTAGATCCAAAAGGTCCACGTGACGCAGCTACTGTGAGAAGATCTCAGATCTTCCGGAAGCTGCGCGACTTCAGAAGGCCCTTTCACAGGATCACACGAATGGTCTTTTCACTCTCAGGAGACCCGATGGTTCCTACACTGAATCTCCTGAGGAAACCTGTGAACTATTGTTAGACACGCACTTTCCAGGCTGCGTAGCCTCCCGCGGGTCTGTAGCGATTCAAAGAATCCCAAACCTTACGGGAAGGTATGTACGCCTAACTGGTGCCGTCTTTCGAGAGGACAGAGTGAAATGGGCGATTAATGGATTTAAGCCCTTTAAATCACCGGGCCCCGACGGGATCTATCCATGTCTGATGCAGAGGGGGGTGGATATAATAGCCCCACAACTGGTTACGATATTTAGATCCAGTCTTCTGTTGGGTCATGTTCCGACGAATTGGAGGGGGGTTAAGGTGGTCTTTATTCCAAAGGCGGGGGGGAAATCCGAACAACTGCCTAAATCGTATAGACCAATTAGCCTCAGCTCTTTTCTTCTTAAGACAATGGAGAAAGTTTTGGACCACTTCATTAGGGACACGTATCTCGGGCGTAAGCCGATACACGAGCTTCAGTTCGCGTATCAACGGGGTAAGTCTACAGAAAGTGCTATCCATCATGTTGTCACGGTGATAGAGAAGGCACTGGAGGCAAAGAACATTGCCCTCTGTGCTTTTATTGATATACAGGGCGCTTTTGACAACACGTCCTACGATGCGATCGGGCTATCTATGATGAGAAAGGGCATATCTCCAATGATCATAAATTGGACATTGGAGATGCTCAGCTCAAGAGAGATCACGTTCGGCATAGGCTCTACTAGTAGAACCGTGAATGCGACCAGAGGATGTCCGCAGGGAGGTGTGCTATCGCCTTTACTGTGGACACTGGTCATTGATGAGTTGCTTGAGGGTCTGAACGACCTTGGCTTCAGGACCTATGGCTACGCCGATGATCTTGTCATATCCGTTGTCGGCTGGGATGACAGGACCATATCTGATCGTATGCAGCAGGCTCTGAACTTTACTCACTCATGGTGTCGGGAAAAGGGGTTGACTATCAACCCAACGAAGACGATCCTGGTACCGTTCACAAGGAGAAGAAGGGTCAACCTGACCGAACCTGTTGTTGGGGAAAAAACGATAGGCTTCTCGGATAGTGTGAAATATTTAGGGGTGACTCTGGACAAATCGCTTACGTGGAATGATCATCTGGACACCGTAACCAAGAAGGCCACCAGGGCATATTATGCCTGTCAGAGGCTCTTTGGGAGAACATGGGGTCTAAGACCACACATGGTCTACTGGTCATTCGACACCATTGTAAAACCTATGATCACTTATGCTGCCTTAGCATGGTGGCCAAAGGTTGAGCAGTCAACGGCAAAGGATACTCTAAGGAAGTTGTATCGGCTGGTGTGTACTGGCATTACGGGGGCTGGGGGATCGTGCCCAACGGATGCCATTGGGGCCATGTTGGGTATTCCACCATTGCATATCTCCGTGAAGGAAGCTGCAAGCTTGGGCTCACTTCGTCTCCGGGGGGTCGGGGACATGAGGAGCGGGGACCTAAAGGGACACATGAAGATCGCCGGGATCTTTATAGACGACCCAATTTTAAGGGTCGCGGACAAAATGATCCCAGAGCAGATCTTTGTCAGGTATTTTGACATCATGTCATTTGACAGGCATATGTGGACCAATCGGACTTGGAAGCCCGAAGAGGGGGCTCAGATATGGTTCACTGATGGCTCGAAACAAGCTAATGGTGACACGGGGGCAGGTGTCTTTGGACCCAGATTCCAACGTGCTCTACCAATGGGCAAGTACCCCTCCGTCTTTCAGGCGGAGATTTTCGCCATCTGCGTATGTGTGAGAGAGTGCCTGCGGAGAGGCACGGCTAGATCCCGCATCTACATTCTTTCTGACAGCCAGGCTGCGCTAAAGGCTCTTGGAGCTTACGGGGTATCATCTGGTCTGGTCATGGAGTGTGTGGAAATTCTCAACGAACTCGGTATGAGAAACTCCCTTACACTGGGATGGATTCCTGGCCATGAAGGGCACGAGGGTAAAGAAAGGGCTGATTGTCTAGGCAATTGTGGAGCCCGACGACCCTTCATCGGTCCGGAACCATTCTTTGGGATACCTAGGGGGTATGCTAGGGAAAAACTCAGGCAATGGAGAGAGACTGAGTTTGCAAAACATTGGGAAACTTCTACTGGCCAAAGACAGGCCAAAAGATTTATTTCCCTGTCCAGCGGAGTATCAAAGCGACTATTGTCACTTGACAGGGGTAACCTTAGGACCCTGACGGGATACTTAACTGGGCACTGTAGGCTCAGGTACCAGCTTCACAAACAGGACCGGTCAGACACTGATGTTTGCAGGTTTTGTGAGCTGGAAAAAGAGACATCGGAGCATGTTCTCTGCGAATGTCCGAGACTGTGCGACAGGAGACTCAGATTTCTGGGTGACCGCTTTGTGTCATCTTCGGACGTTTGGGGAAATTCTCCTAACAGGATTATTGGCTTTATTGGTAGCCTGAATCTATAGGGAACTCTAGGCAGCACAAAAGATCTATATTGGTCGCGGTGAGTAGTGCCTTCGTATCTAATCTAATCTAATCATTAACAGAAGTCTCAGCAGCTAAACGGGAAACAAAAATTGTCTTCTTCTTCTTTAAAGGAACGGCTCTCAACGAATTATGTGTAGATTGGTTATTGTTTGAAACAGGTAAATGAGTAACAGCTGCCGCATAGTTTAAAGTACGATCAACTTGAATATTTCTAATAGGTGTACACGGATTTGAATCCGGATCAGAAGCAATTACAGTTGCAGCATTTTCATTGTAATTAGTGACAGGAGTTTTAACTGGAACAGGATTATTTAACGGTATAATATTTTCAGAACGTTTAGAGGAAAGAATTTTAACAGGAGTAGTCAATTTGACAGGAACTTTATTAGACTTTGAAGTAGACACATTATCATTACGTTTTTCTTTATTGTTGTTTTTTCTTGATGTTTTACGTCGCTTTGAAGAAGACTGAGGCGATTCTAAATTGTCCAACGATTTAAAATCGTCAAAAAGCCATAAACGGATATGCGATCTGAAAGTTTAATTGTTTCATCCCGAATTTCCTGGAAGTGTTTATGAGTCCCTTGGAAAAAATTATAAAAACTAATACCAAGGTTTCTACAAGCAGGGCAGCACCAATGAAGACCCAAGTGCTTGGGAACAGCCTCCGCAACAACAGCTGGAAGGCCACTACATTTAAAGTGACACAGTCCATGGCATAACCAACAGGAAATCGTTATATCTACATCAGATATAATATTACAACCTGTAATAACACAAGACATTTTATAAGGGAATTTTAAATTAAATATTGGGAATAAAAAATATTTAAAATATCTGGCAACAGTGCTTTTCGGGTATTTTTTGGTGCTTTTTTCCTTCCCGTACCCGGTGATTTTTTACAAATACCCGTTTATAAAAAGCGGGTATTTATAGTGCTTTTTCAGATTTCTGGCCGTGCTTTTAGTGCTTTTTGTACAGTTTATATTTTTGGTTTTTTTTTAAATTTTTCTTGAATTTTCTGTCAAAGTTGAAAAAATAATACGAAATATACAAAAAATACATTTTTTAACAATGTTTGTAGTACAATTTTAAATAGCAACTTCGTTATATTTAGACTTCAAAATTTTGAAATATTAGTTTGGTGCTTTTTTACCCCTTTTTTGGTTATTTTTTGAACCATTTTTACACGATTTTACAAAGCTAAAATGTGTTTTTAAAATCTTGACTTAAATTTTTCAAAAAATTATTATCGTGCTTTTTTACCCCATTTTTTGTAAATTTTTACCCTTTTTACCCGTTTTCACAATGCTCACAGTGCTTTCCTGCCTGCAAGAGTTGGCAACACTGATTTTTATAGTTGTTGGTATTTAAAACAATTTTGGTTGTCTATTGTATATTTCTCTTTATGCTTTGTTTTTATATAAGGAGTTTTTTTATATTATTTTATTGTTTGTTTATGCCTTGATACGTATTTTTAGTACTAATTTTTCAAATTATTTTAATATGAAAAGTTCATTTATTAAACAAGTTTAAATAAAGGAACGATAATGTATTTTGAATAACAGATATTAAAGTAATAATGTTTAGTAAAAGTATATTATAAACAGCTTTATTAATAAAAGAATTTTAAGTTTTTGACGGTGCACTTTATAACACGTCTACCTCACACGACATTTGATGATATCTTTGATGGTTTGATATGTGATGATAGTCTAAGTTGAGTTGTTAACATATTCGATTTGATTTCAACTTTCACATAAGTAGACAATTATCAAAGTTTAACCCGTCAAGGCATATGACACTGATGATGGTTTTGTAGCGAAAGCCAAAATTACGTATTCTGTCTTGCTGGCCTTATAGAGTTCTTTCAAATTTTTTATTCTTTGTAATTTACTTGTGAAAATTGTATCATCTTTCTTTAATTTGAAAAATAATTTAAACAGAAAGTTATATTAACCTGCGGGAAATGAAGGGTCGATTCATCCAAAGTGACAAATCTGTGACAGGTGAATAGGGAACAAAACTGATGTAAACCAAAATTTCGGTGTATCAAAAAGTGGTAATTGCAGCAAAATATTCAACCTCGTGACTATTGAAATGGAGGCTAAACATTAACTGGTTTATTTTGGATATATCATATAACTGGAGAAAAAGTATCATAACATCAAATTGGCAAAAGTAACTAGTACCGTTACACATAAAGTAGTGATATAACACAGAACAGGTGCAGTATAATTAGATGTGTATGCAAAAATGGCAATCGGTACCGTAAAACCCTATCCCGTGACTGTTACAAAGTTCACATAATACTTAACTTTGTGGCCACAGAAATGATGACAAAATACTAAACTACGAGTAGTTCAAAAATATTGTTCGGATACGAGTATGCATAATAGAGTGTCAATGACAAGCAAAACAAACTTTTGGGTTTATTCACAAACACTTAGAGGATGTTATATCTAAAAAGTCAGAATTTTTGATTGGATATTTTGATTGTTGGTTCTTTCCTTTAATAGTTGGTGAAATTTGACTTAAATATTCGTAAGAATAGCCGTTTTTTCTAATCACTTCGATTTAATAAATCCAAAAAGTATTTCTGAAAGTGCTCAACAGATGGCGTTAGATTCTCCCTATTTCAAAAAGAATTTTCTGTCCGACACTTCTTACACCCTAATTTTTAATACCGAATGCGATGATGAAGAATTTTACTTTAACTTTTAATTTTTAATTATATTTTATATAAAACAGCGATAAACAGTCTGCCTTTTCAGTTTTATCACTTCAATTTATATTTTTACACAATTGAAAAATTCCATTGCAATATTTAATATTAACTAATTGGATTTAATTAAATTACTTACAGTAGAGTTAAAAATTGCCATTTCTATTTCAGCTATTTCTCCATGTCCGAGATTTTTTTCTAAACATATTTCATAAAAAAAATTTAATAAAAACTTTTCATTGGTATTTTTTTCTGTCATTAAATTAATAGGCTGTTTCAAATATTAGTGCTTTTATTATGGATTTATTAAATCCAGTTTTTTTTTGGATTTAATAAATCCACTTTTTGTATGAAAAATTCTAAATCCAGGTGATTAAAAAAAAAACGCTAAATATTAACAAAATAAATCAAAAGAAAATGTTTTATAATACCGATATATCCGTTATGAAATAGAGGAAAGTATTAAAAAAAACAAAAAAAATCACTAGAGAAGCTTAAATCACTGAGGGTTCAAAATTACCCATTCGATCAAAATAGGTACATCATATCTGTATTTGGAAAAATTAAGTAAAGAGCAGATTAACTGCCTGTTTTTATAAAAAGAATCAGACGAATTCGTTAAAACATTTTGTTCACATAGAAGTCCTAACAAATTTGTGCAAAAATTTTGAAAGAAGAACGTTTTTAAATTATGATTTTTCACACAAATTTGTTAACGAATTCGTCTGATTCTTTTTATAAAAACACCCAGTAAATTTCATGTTTTTCTAAATAGAACAGTTTTTTAAATACGCTATTCTCAATTTTATAAAAATAACTAAAAACTAGCTCAAAAAGCCCAAAATGACCAAAAACCCAGTTTATTTTTGAATACAGGAATGGTCTTTGTAAATTTCATACATATTTTTTTATATGTAAACTTAAGCCTTTCATGGTAAATGTTGCTTATAGGCAACATTGTATATTTTCGGTCATAGTTCCTAAGTTTTTATTTTTGCTAACGGTTTTCTACCAACTGAAATTAATATGTATGAGCATTCGTTTACGAAGTTACATTTCTAAAAGCTTTACAAGTGTTCATTTGCGAGCTGTTTTTCATACTGTCCCCACACATTTTTTCTCACATTAAAGTTTAAGGAAAAATTAAACTTTTGTTTAAATTGATCTCAAAAATTATGTGTAGATTTTTTTTTTGGCCTTGTAGATTTCTTTTGGGCTTGTAGATTTTTTTTTTTTTTGGAATCCGAAATTCTTTAAAATTTCTTTTGTTTAAAATTTAATAAGGAATAAACTATGTACATTTGGAAATCATTGGGTATAAAATACCCAATAATGTTTATATTTTTACAACCGTTAATTAAAAAAACTAAAAAGTACCCAAAAAATACACCAAGGCAAAGCCCCCACAAATCCACTTTCAACGATACCACACTTGGATATGGTTCCTTTGGTTGGCCTTTAAAAGAAAAAAAAAACGAAAAAAGGACCCATTTACATTTTTGGTAACAACTTTAAAAGGAAATATAATTTAATATTCTGAACTTTTTCAAAACTTAATTCAGAAGGAATTTTGAAAATATAAAAAGCCTCCTGAAAAACTCAGCTATTTATAAATAAGTTGCCGTATGAAAAATCTAAGGTAATTTACCGAATATGACCGACTTTTAGATATTTCCCATGAGTTTAGAGACTTGAAGTGGCCATAGTTGAGTTCAGCACAGTCGAGTTATTTAAACAGCAGTCAACTTTTATTTCTTAATCCCTCGGCAAAAACCGTGACTTTTTCAACACCTTTCTTTCATCAAAGTCGGTGTGTTAAGGACGGGATACTTCCTTTGTAAGTGCTTTTGATATACAAAGACCTTTCTAGAGTTAAAAGACTTTTACCTATAATAAATTTAAAGTTGCTAAAGATTTTTTCTACAATAACAACAACAAATAGTTAGGATCTTCAAGGCTTGATTACTGAATGTCCAGTTAAAATTTTGCTGACAGTTAGATTCATATTTTATATGGAAAGTAATAGCAAATATGTCAAAGTCCTAATACTCGTAATTGGGTATTCAATAGTCCGGCTTAAGTAGAAAAACTACCTTGAAGTCTACGTCATTTTTAACTGAAAAAATGTTATCTCTATATAAAAAAAAATTTTTAAACGATAATGAATTTCACGTGAAGTGTGTAAACTTTGTTTTCACGAAAATTTAATATACAAAACTATTAATTTTCTTGTGAGAAAGTGATATTTTTTGTTTATCATGATTGTGTCTTTCTAATAAAATAAGAAATTGTTAATTTTTAGAATTTAAATTACCTTAAACAGTATATGTGACAGCGCATAGAGAAAGGGACCTAAGGGTAAAAAAATCAATTTTTTTTTTGTGGACAACATCTGCTCTCCTGACCTTAGGTCCCTTTCTATCCTTAGGTCCCTTTCTATTTTGCGCGTCACATATGTAGACTGGGTAAAAACTAGTAGTTTTTGGCCATTCTTAGTTTTTGAGCCGAAAACTACAAAATTAATTTAATTAGTTTTTTATACAATTTTCATACAAACTGTAACTGAACTTGGTTTTTGTCCCAGCTTGTCCTGGGACCAGTGTTGCCAAAAATTAATTAGGAAAAAAATGCTAGATTTTGTGCATAAAAATGCTAAAAAATGCTAAAAACTAAAAATATATGCTAGAAAAATATGCTAAAAAATTTTATAAAAAAATGTTTCAATTTGTTTAAAAAGATACTATTTTAGTGACTTTTTACAATTTAATGAAAATAACAGCCTGTTTATCTAAAAAGAAACGAAAGCTATACGAACGATAGGAAAACGAACGATCACATAGGAAATTTGGTTTATGTATTACGATTTATTTATTTTCGTCTAAACTTACGTATGTTACGTTATTTGTCATCTGCTTGTTTAAAATAAAAGGATTGCCATTCGATATTTTTAAGATTATTAAAAGTTTTCTTAACATTTTTGGTAAAAATATTAATCGATGTTCACCCTTTTTATATTTTTGACAAATATATTTTTGTAATAAATAAATAAACAAAAACAAATAAAATTTTTGTAATATATTTTTATTTCGTAAAAAATATTAAAGTGTTATAAAAATAATTACAAAAAGCAATAATTTCTTAAAAATTTTTTGTGCGTAATAAATGTATTGAACATCAATGTGTGTAATCGGTTTTAATGAGTAAAATGGTCAGATTGGAGATTGGTAAAATTTAAATGTAAAATTTAAAAAAAAATTGTTACGCATATCTTGAGGTGAGTTTTTTTTCAAATGGATTGCTTATAGTTAGAAAAAAATGTAATCATTTTGCTGGTTGTTCATCATTTTATTTAATACGAAAGCAAATTTACTATCGTCAGATTTTGACTTAACTGACAATTTGTTTCGTTATAGATGAACCAAAAACAGAAGGAAAATTTTGTTTGGTTACGTTATCGTTCGTAGAAATGTGTAATTCGTTTTATATAAACCAAAATAGTTTATCGTTCGTTATTTATACAAAAATTTCTTTTCGTTCGTAATAGATAAACAGGCAGTAAGTCATCTCTAATTATGAATTCAGTTCATTTTATTAACTAAAATTATATAAAAGATAAATTAAAAACAACTCAAAAGTTAATTCTTGTAAAAAAAGTTCAAAAATCCTTTAAAATAAATTTATTATTACATATTTGATTTTCCAACTGTATCACTGAAAATATGTTATCTCAAAAAGTTAAAGACGGATAAACAAAAGTACCCCAAAATGTTTTATTTCTAAAATAGGTGCTAATTCTGCCTTAATTTATCTACTCCAAATTAATTTTATTGTTTTTAATGCACGCTCTGTTTACCGTTTTCAAATTTCTGCATCTTTGGGCTTCCCTGCATGAAAATCTTTAAAAAAATAATTTTCGCGATCAGGTTTAATACTTTTCGTGGTGTTGGTTTACATTGTAAGATTTTTGGTATGATTAAAAGAAAAAGTGTACAGGTGTTACAGAAAAAAAAATCAAAATTCACTGAAATTCTTAAGAGATTGGAAAACGCTATTTATCACAAACGCTATCCACATTACCCTCTATGACCCAAACCTAAAAAAAAATCATTAAAAATTGCAAAGATTAAAAACGAACCTTTTCAACATTTTGCAATTCTCTTGATTCTATTTTAAACTCTATTCTTTAAATTATAATTTTTTTGTTTTACCAAAAATTGGAGTATTTTTTTGTGCAAAATAACAACAACAAAAAGTAAAACGAGTATAAAAGTTAAAGCCGGGCATGCCGATTTAAAACTTTAATATATAAGTACCATAAAGCAATATTTTTTATACTTTTCGGATCATTTTTGAATTTCATTCAATCCAACTCTGTTAAATACAATTGTTCCCTATTAGCGAATACGAACGCTAACTTTGAAAAACTGATATCACCATTGAATTCAGCGTACTCGAATCAGCTTTACCAGTAGGGTTCCCAGCTTGTTAAAATTTGCTACTGCACAGTGTAATTAATGTGTACGTATAAAAATAGTTCCTAGTACTTACTCTAAAAGTAAAAAAAAATATAATAAACTTAAATTGTAAAATAAGAGATAATTATTCAAAAACGATGTTTAGAATAAAGATTATTCATGAGCCCAGTCAGGAAAATACAAACGGGAAAGCGGTGGCAAAGCACTTTAACAGGTGGTACAAGTACTGGCAAAAAGTGCTTTCCCATTCTCAAAATTATAACCTCATTAGACAAAAGGACCGTCTGTTTAATAAGCGCCGGAAAAGCACTGGAGGAAAAAATGTTTTAAACGTTGGCAAAACGCTGGCAAAACCAATAAATAAAATTTAAAAAGTTCATATTTATTTTTTTTTGGTCCTGCCGTGATTTGAACCCAGGCCGACAGATTGGCAAACGATTGCTCTACCCACTGAGCTAACGAGACATATAATATTTGATAGCTAAACACATAAATGAGTGATAATAGCTGGAGAACTACTGGCTGTGCCAAAATGCTAGTACTGACAAACCTTTTTTTTAACTAGTATGCCAGTGTTGGAAGGGCAAAAAAAAAGTTGGTCTTGAAGGAGCTTTCCCACAAACAAAAAAAATGATTTTATAAAACAAAAAAAATTTTTAATTAAAAAAATCAAAAAAAAAAATTTTTCTTGCAACCGGATTTGAACTTGGAACGTTCTGACTACAAACATTTTTTAACGAAGCTTCAGCATTTTTATAAAATCATTGGTCTACCAGTGAATTGATTTTTGTACGCCTGGTAGCACTGGATAACCACTGGTTGCAAACCTTGGCATATCACTCTACGCCAATTCTTTGCTTATTATTATTTTTAACACCGTGGTTACCCAGTGGTATGTCAGTGCTTGATTTTTTGTACCACTGGCGATTTCTGACTGGGAGGGTTAGAATAAACTGTGATTTTGAAACTGATAATAGTGATTTTTTAATGCTTATATTTCAATATAAATAATAAAATTTGGTGTTAGTTTAACTATATAATGTAGATAATACAATAAATAACACAAAGAAAACGCAAAATTTAATTAAAATGGTTTAAAAAAATAAAAATAATTAATTAAAAGTACCACTTTTAACATGTTATTACAAAACTATAATAATCCCAGTTCAGTTGTTAAACGAGAACCATGGAAAAAAGTTTATTTAATACTGTTTGTTGAGTTTTTCTATCGGAAACAACATCAATAATATTTTTATAGCAAAAATTCAAATTAATGTAGAATATTCCAAAAAAAAAAACAGAAAATAAAATTGTAAAAAATGCTAAAAATATGCTAAATTTTGTTGGAAAAATGCTGAAAAAAATTCCATATGCTAGATACATTTTTTTCATGCTAAATGAATTAAAAAAATGTTAAATCTAGCATTAAATATTCTAAATTGGCAACACTGCCTGGGACCCACGTCAGCCTGACCGAGTGCCGACGAATACGGTTGAGGCATTCAATACAGTGCTGCACACACTGCTATCTGACAGTATCAGATTCCAGGGCTCTCAAAGCAGCAAGACTATCCGCAAAGATGCTATTGGATGTTGGATCCAAATCCCATCCCATTATCATCCGTGCGGCTACGTCAATTGCATATATTTGCCTGGAACACGCCACAATCGCCAGGGAGTGGTATGGAGATTCGAAGGTCCAGTTGGGATGCCAAGCATCACCTCCAGACTTGCCTGGGGTGTAGGACGGGCCGCCCCGTGATACCCAGAGAAGCCAGTCATTGCACCTTTGCGAGAGCGGAGAGATTTGACCCCTTGTCCACCTCCCTCCACCACACCAGTGCCCCGTAAGTCAAAGTCTGTAAGGAATTTTGTATGTTCCATTGATTTAATAAACGAAATGAAGAATGGTCTCATAATCGCCGCATATATCCAGTGAATGATAAACGGCTGTAGACCCCACCTCTTCCCAAAGGCCCTCCTACAGGTATAGAAAGCACATAGGCCTTTTCTCATTCTCTGCAGAATGACACCCAGGTACTTCGCTTCCCCCGAGAGTTGAAGAGTAGCTCCCTCCAATATAGGGAGATTAAACCTCTCCGGTTTGTAATTCCTTGTAAACAAAACAAGTTCGGTTTTAGATGGATTGACTTCCAGACCGTTCCTCCTTGCCCACCTGGATAGCATCGTAAGCGCCTGCATGAGATCACTGACCGTCTGGAGAAATTTCATAGAACAAAGTTTGGTGGTTAGTTGCAAAATAAGAAAATTTTGACATCGTTTGCAGAATGTAAATCGCTTATTTAGTCTTTTAATTAATTTTTTGAACCCCAAAGCCTTTTTTTGGATTCCGATATTATTTTGCAATTTTTTACGTATGGTTTTTTTAAAATTCATAATCTAGCGCTATAATACTGTTGGAATAGTATAATTAAGGTTCCATTCATTTTTATAATAACTAAATTATTATTTTCCATTCCTGGTTACAATCGATGTTTTGAGTCATACAAAGAGCGCACATAATGACCCTGCAAACATTTGGAAGATATCTTCCAAGAAGATATTGAAGCGATATCTTCTATTTGTAATTTGAATCCAAATAATCAAGTAGTATTTACTTTGAAATTTTCTTCCTTTTATCATTTGGAAGATAATTCGGCGATATTTGGAAAAAAAATAATTCAAAAATTTTATCTTTTGTTATAACTTTTTTGGACAATATTACTGCAATATCACCTTCGTATCATTTGGAAGGTAAAGCAAATTTGTTTGAAATCGTTTGTCAATTTGGAAAAAATTAAACTAAACTAAACAAAAACAATCAAAAGAGATATAGGAAATAAACTCATGAAAAGTCAATATTGGTTGCGCGGGAAAAATCGGCTACGATGAAATCAAGATAATTTATAAGTTGGTCAATGGATTATGTATGCAGGTATTGTTTTTCAGGCTTAAATTTAATAATGAAAAAAGTAAATTGTTTTTTTTTTTGTACCCGGGAATTTATTTAGCGATAGCATCCTTTTATCTTCCATATGAGTTATTGCTTTCGTATTGCCTGGAAGTATTGTTTTAGGGTAGCAGTTGTTTCCGACCTAGGAAACTTTCGGAATACGAAATTTATATTGCCGGTAGAGGTGTCAAACTATAAATAGTGCCACTATCAATAGTTTTTGATAGTTTGAAAAACTATCGATATATCGATTCTAAACTATCAAAACTTAGAAAACCTCTCGATATATCGAAGATGCTATCGTAATAATATCAAAATAGTTTTCAGATAATGCATTTGCATTAAATATGTAAACATTTTGTTTAAACAAAACAAAACGTAACTTTATTTCTTAGCTCAATAAAAACAAAACTAAAAATTATTGTGAGATCAATTGTCAGTCATCCAGATATTTTTCTTAATTTTTACGAAAAAGCTTCATAGTTTTTATGAAACTAGTGTTTAATGAAACCTTTTCATTGTATGCATGAAATTTTTAATAAATGAAATTTTCCATATAATTTTATGAAAAACTTCATTATCTTAATGAAAAGTTTCAATGGACGAGTTCCAGTGAAACTTCATTGATTTAATTCAGAAATTCGTTAGTATCATGCAGATAATTCTCTCAGTGTATATAAGTAGTACTAGTATATTAATGATGGAGGAACCGCCAAACAACCTGCCTCAGTTTATAAATGCAAAAATTGAGTTTTAAGTATATATTTTTTGTTTGTAGTATTTGGTCAGTGTTGCCATTTTAGTGCTTTTCGGGTATTTTTTGGTGATTTGTATATCTCCGTACCCCATGCCTTTTTACAAATACCCGTTTTAAAAAAACGTGTATTTGTAAAAACTTCTAACAGTTCTTTTAGTTCGGTAAAAACTTCTGACAGTGCTTTTAGTGCGGTTTACACAATTTCTGTTTTTGGTGTTTTTCCTTGCTTTATTAAAATTTTATTGAATATTCTGTAAAAGTCGAAAAATTAATATGAACTGCATAAAAAATACTTTAAATAGCCTTTTCTCAGCAGTGTTTTTATACTTAGTTAAAATTCTATTATATTTAAACTTTTAAATTTTTAAAAATTAGTTTTGATACTTTTTTACCCCTTTTTGGTAATTATTTAAACATTTTTTACACTTTTTTACAATGCTACAATGCATTTTTAAATTCTTAACAAAAACTAAAAACAAAAATTACTTTCGTGTATTTTTCCCCAATATTTTTTGCAAATTATTACACTTTTCACCCGGTTTTACACTGCGTACGGTGCCCTTTTTTTTGCCTTCAGGAGTTGGCAACACTGTATTTCGTGATAGTATCAGTCGCTATCGATATTACTATCGATAGCGCTTAAAACATATCGATTGTTTTCAAACATTAAACGATTGCAAAAAAACAACCATCGATGGTCACAAAAAAAATTAACTATCGATAGTGTGAGGACGATTTTAACTACATTGCGTGTTTAGTGTAAATTTGCTTCAACCTTGACTAACATTTGTGTTTGAGTGTATTTCCCAAAAAGTATGGAAAAATTAATGAATTTTTATCAAGTTTGCTTTTATATTTGAATCGGTTGGTGTTCAGAAAAATTTTAAAAAATTTTCAACATTTATAAATAAAAAGTCATAAGTGTTGGAAGAAATTTTTGTTTTGAAAGAAATTGGTATTGCATTACCTAGTGTCTTCAAATGCAATGAAATATGCAAAGAAATTTTAAAATAACACACAAAACAACAACAACGAAAATAATTTTGTTGTTGCTTTGTGTGTTATTTTCAAATTTCTTTGCACATTTCATTGCATTTGAAGACACTAGGTTAGACAATGGGTGCGTTCGGCAGATACAATTTAATAGTAAACAGTTCTGCAACAGTTGTACAACTATCTGCTGAACGACCTGATCACTAACCGCTCAGTCTGAGCGCTCAGGTAGCGCTGTCATATTTTGGTAGCGTAAAAAATGTTTGCTACTTTTGATCAATAAGTGATACATTTGTTGTTGTTCATTTACAATGAAAATTGTTTTGTATGAATGACAAATAAAAACATACAAATATAATTCGAAAATAAAAATTAAAAAAAAATTAAAGCAAATTATAGAAAAAGTGTTTTAAAAAAAAAAACAAAGAAATCATCGTTCAGCAGAGTAAGTAATCACAAAGCGCTACAAGTCACCGGTATCAGTTTAAGGTTTCTCTGCCGAATGCTACCAATAAAGAGGATATTTTGCATCAAGATAATTTATATTGTCGGCTCAATTTCGGTAAGATTAATTTGTATTAATATGATGTTGAAATTAAACGTGATTTCTCTTAATTCAGAGAGTTATTGCTTATTGCTGATATAGAACTTAAGGAAATATATACAGGGATCATTTGATATCGGTCTGATAAAATAATATTCTTTGGGAACAGGCGGTATGCGCCTACAACAACGTTCGCTTCACCTATATTTTGTAGTATCAACTCTAGTTATACATCATCGTGTAATTAAGATACAAGAGATTTTGGGTATCATCTTTGGAAAGATCTATTTATACATCATCGCAACTTTTCCTGTTTGCCATCCTCAACCTATCCTGTTTAATCAGTGATTGTATTCGAATTTTCGGATATATTATATCACATTACCTAAACTGTATTAATTGTTAATCAAAATTTAATAAATAGTTTCAAAATTTAATTTTTTATAACATTTATATAATTTTTTTTTATTTAATCTCTAATTTATTTTAAAATTTTTTAATTTAAAATCTGTTAATATGGTCACTTAAAATATTGATAATGTTCATGTCTGTGCACAGTCTGGTGGCAACTCTACTACTTAAGAAATTGGGGACGGTGATTTTCGGGCTGAAAATTGACACCCAGATGGTGCTAGTGTCATTAGCTACTTTCCTTTTGATCGTTCATCCTAAATTTAACGAATAATCTTTTTTGCTTTGTACCTTTTATCGTTGTTATTTACTTGCCAAGTAAAGGTGTTCTTTTTTTCGCGCTTTTAATAATCATCCAGTTTTTGTTTTTTTTTTTGCTTTGAATTGTAAATTTCAATTGGATATATTTACAAATAAAGGAAAGTATTGTACACTTATCATTTTACTGGAAAAAACCAACCAATTTTGTGTTTTTTTTTAATTGGATTTTAAGCACGGCCTTTGGTTCCAAATAGGATTGCCATCCGTCCTCTTTTCCCCGGACAGCGTCCTCTTTTTTAGGGCGTCCGGGGCAGTCCTCTTTCTTTTTCAGTAAGTGTCCGAGGTTGTCCTACTTTTTGCACTTTTCTCCATAACTTTTTTTGTTGCTTCTAAACTTTTGAATTGTTAACATCGTTGTTATTTCAATTGACTTGGCATTACTTACTTTGATTGCCAAATTTGAAGCTTGTCAGCACACGTAGAAAAAAAAACAGGTGTATCTTTTAAAAAGCCTGCTATGTAAAATTTGCATAGTATTGAACTAATACAAAAATACAAGCCCCAAATTCCTGGTAATTAATTGATATGCATTTTTGCTAAATTACGAATGCTTTTTTTGTGTTAAGTTGGCTAAGTACGTGCTTTGTTAAATTTACATTGGTGAAATTTATTTAAAAACGTACTATGTAAAATTTGCATTGATAAAATTTTGAAAATAAAATAAGCAATAAGTATATTTTTCTAATAAGACAGGTAAATGTCAAAAAGCGCTTAGAATTTCCTTTGATATATGCAAATCAGTATGGTGGATGTACATCTCTAATATAAAAGAATAATGATGCTGGATTTTCTCAAGTTTTTATCGTATAATATTATTATAATGAGCACACGCGGAAATTTTCACACAAAATAAAACATTTTATACAAAAAAATAATCGGAATAAAAATTACTAGAATTTGGCATTATAGTTCACAGTTCATTTCAATCAATTTTATTTTTGAACTAGTGTGTTCTTCTAGTTCACTTGTTCATTCGAGAAATTTTTTCAGTTTTTCATACACTAATATAAAAGTCTTTAAAAATGTTTGCTGAAAAAACAGCTGCATCCATCAGAATCTGTTTGCTAAACATTAGAAAGATACAAACAGCAGGAAAAAGTCTGTTAAATTTACAAAATTTCAGCTATATTTTAGTTAATCGAAAATGACAATTTACCCTGCTAAAATCAGCAAAAAATTTCCTGGAAATTAGTCGACGAAACCATCACAAAAAATTTAAATTTTTTAGTATTTTTTTTATTTTCTTAATGCGAATAAAAATCTGCACTACAGAAAGCAGTCTACTATTTTCTAGCAAATATTTCTGTTTATTGTAGGAGGAGAGACCGCTATTTGTATTCAACTCATATTTAAAGATAAATTAACTTTTGAATATATAACAATTTCTTTACTGATTTTTGTCTACTAATATTCAGCAATATTGTTTAGCCAATATTAGCAAGGTAAATTTGCAATTAAATTAAACGAAATTTAACTCAAATATTAATAAAACAGTTGCATTTTTGCCGTACTTATCTTACTAATATTTAGCAAAAAGGATTTACTAATTTCAAAAGCTTTCTGTTCCTTTTAACTAATTGCGAGTACCTTTTTTTTGCTATTTTTTAGGATTTTTCTATCAGTATAAGATTATATTATGTCAGTGGTGTGTTTGATAATTCCGAATAAAATAAAAGAACCGAAAAGAACAGTTGAAATTTAACTTATTCGTGAACGCGAGAGAGTTTCTAACTCTTAAAATGTGCAACATTTTTGGGCTTCCGCGCCACACATAAATTTCAAGAGGTCATAAAATAAAAATCCGAGCTAACTTAGCAAAATCATCTGGAATTTTACTTTCATTTCGCTTTTGCAATTATTGCTTGGAATGGCGTACTCCATTGGAAATCAAAATATTAATGATGTAATTTACTTTAAGTATTTCCGATAATCTATAAAATTTTAATAAAACCCCAGCAAAAAGAGATGCCGAAGCAGTAGAAAAAGCACTATAATTGATGATCTGATGCACTTCTTTTTTAACATAAACACTAATGATTTTAACATTGAGTTGTCTTAGGAGAGGAGTATCACAACTTCAACATTCTTCGCAAAAAAAATTATGTGTTTTTTATTTCACAAAAGTTTTTTATTGCCGCCATCGGGTATCGAACTTACGACCTCACGATTGCTAGTCTAGGGCTCTACCGCTGAGCTATTCTTTGATATAAAAGTTGAGTGACATAAAAACGACACTTTGTTACTGCGAGATATTGTTCCTTATTCTCTTCAATAAAAGTACTTATTAAACAAGGTGCACTCCAATTCAATATTGTTTTCAGTACTATTTTCACAGTTGCATTAAAAGCAAATTCTCACCATTTTTAAAAATTAAAAATGATGAGAATACATATTTTTAAAAATTAAAAAAATATTGAATTTAAAAAAAAATTAATACTGAATTTAGACTGAGCAAAAACCAGATGGTTTTTGTACAAAACTAAATTACAAAAGCCAATTCATTTACACTGAATTTTTAGTTTTTCTTTGTCACATCACTTTTTTATTAAGCACTTTTGTTTATGTTTTTATGGTTAAATTAAATTAAAAAAATTTTTAACATATTTAAAAATGTATAACAACACACAATTTTAAACTAAAACTGAAATATTTAATAAAAATTAAAAAAAAATTTTTTGACACTTGCTTTAATTCTATATTCGTTGTAACAGGGTGTATCGAAAATTAGTTATAAAAGACATCGGGTGTATCAAAAATACAAATTTCAGATATTTTTACTTGGTTTTTAGCAAAAACCAGGTAGAATCTGGTTTTCAGTTTGTATGAAAATTGTATGGAAAAACTAAAATAATTTTATAGTTTTCGGCTCAAAACCTAAAAATGACCAAAAACTACTAGTTTTTGCCCAGTCTAAATATACTATAACAGAATAAAAAAAATGGAAACAAATTATTGGTCCCGCCGGAAATCGATCCCGCGACCCTCTGTTTGGAAATGCCAAATGATAGGAAAATCACTTTTTACGATGACTTTTTACGATCACTTTTAGAGCAATTACCCTTTAGCAGCAATCATTAAGTGATTTTTTGGATGTTGTTCAGAAGTGATTCTGAAAAAGCTGTACAAATATACTAACGGATATTTTAGAAACAATGAAAGATGTAGTTTGTTGATGTTCAGAATAACTTCTAAAAAAGCAGTAAAAATACACTAATAGATACTTGTGAAGTAGTGGAAGAAGTAGTTTGTAAAGCATTACATCCAAGTACTGGGACCTTTTAAAAGACCTTTGTCCAAAAAGTATTAAAAGATAATTTCACTATTAAAATCAAGTAACAAAACTATGAGAAACAGTATTTAAATGGTTTAATTCATTTTTTACCAACATATCTCTAAAGACACGTCTACCTATCCTTCTACGAAGTTTTGTCAGAAAATAATCACGGAATCCATGCTTGGCAGAAAATGGGTAAAACCATATACTCCATATCACAAACGGATTGCAGAAAATTTTAAGTATTGACAAAAAACTGAAATTTTTGAAAATTGAAAACACCTAGAAATCAAATTACACTTGAAATATATAATTTAGTTTAGAACTTAGAAAATGCGTTAGAAATTAAATTTTCCTTTATGGTTATTAGCCACTCTTAGTTTTGTAATATTAAACAAGTTTTAAAAATCTTTAGACCCTTACAGATATTTTTGGGTTCTTACAGATATTTTTATAAAATTTTCTGCCTCTGTCTACTATTTATTAACTTTTCTTTTTACTACTAAAAAAAATTGTAAAAGGGACATCCAGTGCAAGGATAAACAAATAACACCATTGTGAAAATTCTAAATTTTAATTAAGCAAAGAAATACACAAAATAAAACTTCTATATATAAAAATTAACTGAACGAAGCAAAAAAAAACTTTTAAATGCAAAAAATATGTGTTTTTGTGAGATTTTTGCGACTAAAACTATACGCATTTTATTTTTTGCTTTTAAATAATTTGGGTTAGAAAAGTGATTTTGTGCGTTCGCGTACTTTTGGGTAATTTTGACTTTTAGATAGAGGATTTTGTGATTACTCTCATTTTATTGAACTTTACACAAAAAGTAAAACAGCACACTTAACTTAAAATAACGAGTTTTTTTTTTTAAATTTCATAAGCAAAAAAAAAAACCGGAAAAATTAAACAAAAAATTTTTTAAAATAACAGTCTGAACACTGAAAAGATTTTCTTTTATACCTTTTTGACAACCAGACAATTTCAGCATACTTTTTGTAATACTTGTGTGAATAAAATTATAAGCACTTGTGTGATTATGTGAACGGGGCTTAAGTGATGACTATAACACTACCTCTAATATTCATACTTTATTTACAAAGTGTTCGTAAAAAATCAAATGTTAATTAAAATCTGATATAGTAATTGATTTAACTATAATTTTGTCTATGTGTAGTTACTTTTCTTATTATTTCCTTCATTAGATTTAAGATTAGATATTGTAATTAAAAAAGTGCGACATTGGTATGTCTCATTTACCCAGAAATGAAAAAATTCTGGGTCATAAGAAACCCTAGATGCAACATAACATATAAGCTCAGCTTTTTAATTTTGTATTGAATTATTAAGTATATAATCAGAGACATATAATATAGAGATGCAACATGGATAATTTTTTAAACAAACTGTAGATGTCGCTACAAAATTTCCCACATATTTTGTCAAAGGAGGATTTTATTTTGGGAAATTTTCTCAAGGGAGGATTTTTTTATGTCAAATGAGGTTTTTCAGAGTTATTAGGTAAGGGGATTTGGGCCCAAATTAGGGATTTCGACTTCGTTTTGGGGACAAATTAAAAAATTTGTAAATTTTAAAAGATTTAGTTTTATGCCCAAAATAAGAATTTCCATATAATAATATGCATAATATTATTTCAAATTAAAGTCGATCAAATTAGGTCTGTTAAAGAATTTCAAAATTTCTACAAAATATTTGAATTATTGAAGAAATGTTCTCCAAATATTTATAAATCTTGAAATAACGAAAAGCAACCAAGCTCAATAGTTAATCAAAAAATTTTCTATTTTCCAAATACTGAAATGGTTGCATGCAAAGGACTCAGAAAAAATAAATTTTGTGTAGGCTCAAAAAGTACCAGGGGTTTTCATATAACCTCTTATGTACCTTCTGAATCGTGTAAACTCGACTTATGCAAACTTAATGTTCAAAAGAGTTTACGAGCCCTAGAACTTACTAGATTTACAAATTTTAGAAAAAAAGACTTCACCATAATGAAGTTCGTGTGAAAATTGTGAAGAATTTTTTCTCTAGAAAATTTAATATACGACTTTTATTTTGAAACGGTGACATTTCAGCTTACTTGTGATGTGTCTTTCGTATAATAAATTTTTTTTAGAAAATAGTAAAAAGAACTTTATTTTCTCAAACACTCGGCCGAATGAAAAGAAGACGGATCGGATTCAAGTTGAACACTAACTATTTATTTTCAATTCTAAAACTAATTTACAAAATAACTAAACTAAACTAAATAAGCAGGTACGCATTCTTAGATACGACCTTATAATATTTGTGTGTGTATGTGGCCAAATGTTCATTTAGGATTTTTATGTACCCTAAGTGCATGTACATAAATTTATCGTTTTATTGTCTCCTAATGTGAAGATAATTACTTTATGGGAATTTCCAACACACACACAAATGCAAATATTTTATGACCCAAATATGGTCATAAAATATTTATGTTCAATTCTGAACACTAATCGTTTTATCACGGCGAGTTCTATTTTTTTCTTTCCAGCACATAATGCCAACGTAGAACTTATATTTTCTTTAATAAAAAAAATTGAATCCAGAGACAATTTCTGATATTATTATATATATATTTGTTCCTTTTACTCCTGCAAGGAGCATAGGGCCGCTCTGATATTATTAGTCAAATATAATTTGGATATGAATTGTCAAGAGTTTTATGAATATTTGAAGAAATGCTACATTCAAATTGGAAGCGTTGAAAAATATTCATGAAATTCTTGATAATTCGTATCAAGAAATTATAGAAATGTACATTCCCGAAAATGTATGAAATAAATTTTTAATCGTAATTTTTTTTGTTTATTCATGTACTACAAATTTTAAGTTCAGAATGATTTTGTATCTTTTTTGTGAAGTTTTTGTAATCAAGGCGCAGTGGACGCCAGAAAACAAAAAAACTGAATCCAGAAACTATTTCTACACAGAAAAAACAGTAGGCACCAACAATGGGAATTTGTAAAAGCCAGGCACGTAGCTAGGGGGGCTCGAGCCCCCCGAAATGATTAGACAAATTTTGAAACGTAACAAAATACATCGAAAGCAACAACATTTTTTAAAAAATGTAATATAAATATTTATTTTTTGTTTAAAACAAGTTTTCATAAATAAAATAGACCCGAAATCTAATTGCGAAAACTGTTTTCTAAAAAAAATTTTAAGCATGTTTTTGTTTATGGTTTTTTTTTATCTTGCAAATTTATGTATTCTAGGCATATTCAAAGAGGTTAGAAAATAAATAGAATGCAATCCTCGCATTTACTGATAAAAAATTTATAAAATGTGGCTTTAAATAGAAAACTGAAATTTTCTTTCACACCTTTTAATTATTAAGTGGCTATTTTTTATTTTTACTACTAATAATTTTCATCATATTTATAATAATTTAGAAGTAAAATTGATAAATTAACCTTTGGTTTTCCATAAAAATTAGCAGTTCCCTGCTTGCAGGCACAAGCAATTACTATATGATGATAATTCTAAACCGGTTCTTTGCATCCGACAATTTCGCTGGGTAGCAACATCCGCTGAGTGTTAGTCTATCGTAAAAAAATGTCGAAATCGGTTTAGATATTGAGTAAAAATGTGAGGACACCCGGAAATTTCCACACAAAATAAAACATTTTGTACAAACAAACAATCGGAATAAAAATGAATAGAATTTGGCATTATAGTTCACAGTTCATTTCAATATATTTTATTTTTGACCTAGTTTGTTCTTGTAGTTCACTCGTTCATTCAGTAATATATGTAGCGGTGATTCTATGTTGAAAAATTCATTTGTGAGATAGATATAATATAAAGGTTACAAATTTTATTGTCATGTAGTAACCGTCAAATTTTTTTGAGTGTTAATTTTTTTGTATTCTTAATTCTCTTTTTTCTTATTGTACAAGTAAGTTTTAATCCACTTGCTTCTCCGTTACTTCTTTTGTATAAACGAATACCTTTTAGAATTTTATATGCACATTCATTTCCTCGTGGTGTTTCATGGCAATAGGTCAAATTAAATCTTAATTATTTGGTCCTCTATTGTGCTAACACGTGTTGTGATTTTTTTTCTTGCCTGTCAGTTGGAATACATAAAAGAGGACTTTGCTTAAAACATTAATCTACACTTGGTTGTGACTCCGGTCTCCATTTGGAGACTCCCTACAATTCTTGGGACGCAATAAGTTTAAATTGTCGTATAAGTATTGTTTCATTGTGGATGGCTATTATATCTCGCCTAATTGAGTGGAATCCGAGAAATATTAGGTCATCTGTACACTGGTTTCTATAAGGCCGAAACTTGTATCAACTCTCTAATATACAACAGTTGTATGAAAAGTTCTAATAAACCACCAGATTGTACTTTGGTTATACAGCAGTGTACATACCAAGGAGACCTTTGATAGTCAACGAATCTAGTAATGCATTGTAAAAGAAAAAGTAAAAATAGGACCAGTGTTAAGTATAGCAGTAACTGCATATAAAATCTAATGTTCCTTTGGGTTAAGAGAAGTTTAAAGAAATCTAGCAGAAGCGGATCACCAAATCATGGTAAAAATATTACTACCCGGACGACTGGCCAGCCTGATGGAGTACGTATGAGTGAGTACAAATGAAATTTAAACTATATAAGAACAAATTTGTAGATTTTTTTTTAAATTTTTCTTATCAAAGTTGATTTTTTTTTTGTCCTAAACATTTAAGTCAATTGATGAATAATTGCTAATCACACCCTATTCTTACTTTTTCTTAATTTTTAAAATACGAAATATCCATTAAAAAGAAAAAAAAAAACTAAGTTCATGTAAAGATCATACCTTAATATTTTCTATCCTGAATCTGAATTTTTTATAATAAAAAAAAAAAGGAAAGAACATTCATGTATATTGTATCGTCATAGCTCTATGTTATGAATATTTTATTGCTTTCACAGAAAGCCAATATTATTAATATTCCAAAATAAATGTTATAATGTGTAACTAAAATTTAGTTTTTTTTGACCTAACCGTCGGTCGTTTTGCTGCTTAAAGGGGGTTCTCGTTGGAAATAATGTTTTGGTGATGAGAACCTAAGGTAGGGGGGCAAGAACTAAGACAGGGCATACCACCTCTGGCCCTGTGCCATCGTTCATTTTCACATTTAGCTTCAGTTAGGGGTGATGTCTTATTTGCTAGTTTTGATTTGTTTAGTGAGCAAAGTAAAGTTCATATTTTTTTTAAAGGCACGTATTTTTTTTGTAACGGTTGCGAAGGTGTGATTGCGGAAACTCGCCCCGGTTGCCGGCGAGCTAGACCTCAACCAGTACGTGCCGAGCGCAATACCAGTTTCGCGATGCAGATTTACCGTTACAAATGGCGCCCGAGGTGGGTCGAAGCCGAAGGGTTGTGTTTGAGAATTAAAATTTTTCTCATTTGAAAATAAAGCGTTGTCATCTTGCTTAAAGTCCCACATCTCAGTTACTCGTTGTAGTTTTTTTATTCGAATGTTTTGTTCTTCATTCTGGAATTGCTCAGTAATTGCTTTGCAATATTACTGTGACCGTTTGGTAGGCTTAATTTTCGTTATAAACTGCTACTTCTGCAAATGGTTTGTAATTTAATCCCCTTTCGATGTCATGAGGATCTTTTGTTAGAAATAATATTTTGATTTTTCTTGGACTTACAAAAGTTGATAACGTGTTGACTCTTCGTTCGTCTAATTAGAATTTTTTTCTGCTGGGATCTGTTATGGTACTCGAACATCTTTGTTTTTTTTTGATAAATGAACTATGTATTAGAGTAGCAACTTTGAACACAATTAACCTGCCGTCAACTCTGCTTGAAAATAGAAAACATAGTTTGTATTTCAAAAAACTGTTCTGCCTTTCAATATTTTTCAATTAAATAAAATAATTATAAAATTCTGATAGAATAAAGAACAACATTTTTAAAAAAAAGCCTAACAACTTATCAGAAGTGGGATTCAATAAAAACAAAAATTTAACGAATTTCGAAACGTGAAATGCCGAAAAAAAATTTAACACGCCAAGAGCTGGTAATCGCTCTTAATAATGGTGGAATTAGATTTCCGGAAAGTGCTACTATCGGCCAACTGCGACAATTATTTGAAACCATGAACTCTGGTGCTTATGCAACCGTTGAATCTGATGAAATCATCGAACATGATGGCCCTAATAATAATGTTTCTGCTGCAATCAATGCTGCAGATCAACCTTAAGTTTCTGGTATACAAGCTGTTCCCAGTAATTATAATTCTTCTGTTCAATCAAGTTTTCAAAATACGGCACCACTTCATGCAGCGTGTTCTGCTCAATCTGCTGGTTTAGTCACTACTTCCATTCAAAGTGAACAATCTTCTGATTTTCGTCAAACATCTGCTACTTTTAGTCAACCTTCAGCTCCTGTTGAAACTGCTGCCTTCAGTCAACCTACTTCCTTTGGCCAGTCGACTTCCAATCAATCTCTTGCTTTCAATGAACCTTTTTCTGTTCAACCTGCTGCTCCTGGCTGCAGCGAAGATTCACTGGACATTGCTATTAAGCAATTGCAAAAACAACGTGAATTAATGTTGCTACAGCGGGAGATGGATATACTAAACAATAGCGGTAAAAGTTCTTCGTCTGATTTCATAGCTATCGATTCTATGGTTGCTAGATTTTCTGGAGACGATTCTTATGAGATAGGGAGATGGTTTGGTGATTTGGAAGATGCTTTTACATTGCTCAGTTGTAGAGAACGCATGAAACTGATTTGTGCAAGAAGATTAATGAGCGGAACTGCTGCATTATTTGCTAGAACTGTGTTCTCATCAAATTATGATGATTTAAAGCGTGCTCTGTTGGACGAGTTTGGAAAATCTTATACGATGCTTGAGATATACGAACAACTAAGGAAAAGGAAGCTTAGATCTAATGAAAGTATTCAACGTTACGTTATTGAAATGAAAATGATAGGAGAAAAGGCCAAAATTCAAGAAATGGATTTGATTGATGCTATAATTGCGGATGTTAATGATAAAACACCGTTAGTAAATATACTGTATCAAGCTACAACAATGCAACAACTGAAGAATCAACTTGAACGTTATCAGAAGTTACGCGATAAGCAGACAAGAAGTTGTTTGGAATCAGAACAGTCGGTCAATAAAAATAGACCAATGATTAAAACAAAAGAAACTTTAGACGAGGTACGTTGCTATAACTGTTAACAATTTGGTCATTTTCAAAGCCAGTGTCCGAAGCCCCCACGTGCAAAAGGTTCCTGTTTCAAATGTGTTGAATTGGGACATTTGCATAATTCTTGCCCTAAGAGACAACCCGTGGTTGCAATGGTAGCCGATTCTAAAGAAGATGTTGATAATTCAAATTTTGGAAAAGCTCAGTTGACAGCAGTTAAGCAGTCGCTCTGGTGTTAGTTGTAAAATGTTTTCTCTTCTTGCTTCCGGTAGCCCGAGGAGTTTTATTAGGCGCTCTGAAGTACCTTACCCAGTTAATTCGATACCGAAGTTATCTAAGTATAGAGGCGTAGGTAATAACTTTAGATGAAATAACTTGTGAAGTTAATGTTATTGATGAGTTAATTGTTCATAAATTTTACGTTTGATCTGATACTGATATTTGTATTCCATTAATAATTGGTAGAGATCTTTTGGATCGTTTAAATATATTCTTATGTAAACTTAAACGAATGTACTCTAGAAATAAATTACTTGAAATAGAAAATTCGAAAACAATAAGGGTATTCATTCCACATAGTGCGATTGTTTTGTTTGATATTTGGAAAAACGGAACTATTTGTAAAAAATTGTGTCGGTCAGATCAGGATGAGGTTGAAGGTGGCAGTAATTCTTTGATATCGGATCCTGCGGTAATTATGAAAAATTTTTAATTCAGATTAACTCTGTTGAATGGTAAATAAGGCTACAAGGGAGTATGGAAATGTTATAGTTGGGTCTGACGATATTATTTCTTCTGTATCACAGGGTAGTATTGAGAACGAACTGGATATAGATCCACAGTTGAGTGAGGATAATAGGAGAAGGTTACGATCGATTATAGAAAATTCGTACTGTAATCCCCCTCCCGCGGTTAATAGAGTGCCTTATGATGTTAAGATGAAGATTAATCTGACAGATGACATTCCGTTTCATTTTCCGCCTCGTAAACTTTCTTATATAGAAAAAAATTAAGTAGAATCAATATTGGAGAAGAAAATTGTTAGACATAGCAATTCTCCATATGCGTCTGCTACTGTTTTGGTTAGGAAGAGTAATGGTGACGGCAGATTATGTATTGATTACAGATTTCTGAATAAGAAAACCGTTAGGGATAATTTCCCTATGCCGCTTATAGACGAATGTTTTGAACGATTAGAAGGGAAAAAATTTTTTACGATTTTAGATTTAAAGAACGGATTTCATCAGGTTGAAATGCATGAAAATTCTATTAAATATACTTCATTTGTAACTCCTATGGGACAATATGAATACAAAAGAATGCCATTCGGCTTAAGAAATGCTCCGGCTTTTTTTCAACGTTTTATTTACGATATTTTAAAGGACTTGATTTTGTCAGGAAAAATAGTTGTATATATGGATGACATTACAATAGCCACTTCGGATTTTGGAAATCATGTGAAGGTAGTGGAAGAGGTCTTAGAGCGATTATACTCGAAAGGACTTGAACTTAAGATGAGTAAGTGTAAATTTGGTTACACTGAGATACAGTTTTTAGGATATATTGTGAACTCCAATGGTATATGTCCGAGTAACACCCACCTTGAGGCAATACAAAAATTTTCACAACCTCAGAATTTCAAACAATTACAACAGTGCCTTGGATTATTTTTTTATTTTAGAAAATTTGTGCCAAACTTTTCAACCATAGCTAAACCATTAACATCTTTATTAAAAAAGAATGTTCCTTACAACTTCGATCATAGTTGTGTTACTGCCTTCTAAAAATTGAAAAAATTGTTAGTTTCCCCACCAATATTGTCAATATATAGCCCACAAAAGGAAACGGAATTACATACCGATGCTAGTAAACTTGGTTTTGGTGCTGTCCTTATGCAGGAGCAGGATGATGGAAAGTTTCATCCGGTTGCATATTTTTCTAAAACTGCATCTGAGAGTGAATCCAAACTGCATAGTTTTGAGTTAGAGACTTTGGCAATAGTTTATGCTTTAGAAAGATTTAGAACACAACTAGGTGGTATTCATTTTGTTATTGTTACTGATTGCAATGCCTTGGCTCAAGCAATGCAGAAGAAACAAGTGAACTTACGTATAGCTAAATGGGTGTTTTGTTTTGAAAATTATAATTATAGTGTAAAGCACCGAAGTGGAATTTCTATGGGTCATGTAGATGCATTGAGTCGTTGTTGTGTGATTGATCCCGATGAAATTTATGAAACCGATTTAAATATTGAAATCACTCAAAATAGAGATCAGAAAATAAGGGAATTAAGGATACGACTAGAGAAGGCGATTGATGACAATTTTGATTTGTTAGATACATTAGTGTTTAGAAAAGATGTAGCGAATAATAGGAAACAACTTTACGTTCCGGCTGAAATGGAGAATAATATTATTCGAACTATACATGAGAAAATTGGTCATTTAGGGGTTGATAAGACTGTTGAAAAACTAAAAAGGAATTATTGGTTTCCAAAACTTAGGAAAAAGTAGTAAAATATATTAGAAATTGTGTGAAGTGCATTATTTACTCACCATCTAGCCATTCGAATAACCATAATCTGTATTCCATTCCAAAGGAACCTATTCCATTTCATACGATTCATATCGATCACTTTGGCCCTCTACCTTCTATTCGATCAGTTCGAAAACATGTGCTAGTAGTAGTGGATGGTTTTACGAAACATGTTAAATTATACGCAGTCAAGTCAGTGAGTTCAAAGGAGGTGTGTATGTCATTACGACAATATTTCGATAACTTTAGTCGACCAGTGCGAATAGTGACTGATAGGGCAACTTGTTTTACGGCTAGGGAATTTTCAGATTTTCTTTTGGAGAACAATATTAAACATGTTAAAATATCAGTAGCTTCTCCACAGGCAAATGGTCAGGTTGAGAGAGTTAATAGAGTGTTAAAATCAATGTTATCTAAATTGACTGAACCTATCAGTCATGCGGATTGGGTGGCTAAATTAGCAAATGTTGAATATGCTATTAACAATACGGTACATGCAACGACACGTAAAACTCCATCTATGTTGTTGTTTGGAGTTGAACAGAGGGGGAGAATTATAGATGAGTTAACGGAATTGTTAGACGAAAGGACCGGTGTTGAGACTTGTGATTTGGAGGAAATTCGTTCAGATGCGTTACAGAATATAGAGAGGATACAGCAATATAGCCAGAGATATTTTTTAAGACATAGCACTCCTGCAAAAGAATTTAGTGTAGGAGATTTCGTTGTTATGGAAAATATAGGTATTCTTAGGGGTTTAAATAAAAAGCTGATTGAAAAATATAAGGGGCCATATGTCATTAAAAAAAACTAACACATGATCGGTATGTAATAACGGATATCGAGAATCACCAAGTTACTCAGATGCCATACGAGGATGTGGTTGAATCAAGACGATTACGTTTATGGCTAATGCCAGATAATCAAGTGGATTCTGTGATAACTAGTAGTTAGAGCGATGCTGATTAAACAACTTGATTTGTAAAAGTTGATCGAGTCGATCAAAGGTCAGGATGACCGAGTTGTTAGAGTAGCAACTTTGAACACAATTAACCTGCCGTCAACTCTGCTTGAAAATAGAAAACATAGTTTGTATTTCAAAAAACTGTTCTGCCTTTCAATATTTTTCAATTAAATAAAATAATTATAAAATTCTGATAGAATAAAGAACAACATTTTTTAAAAAAAGCCTAACATATCGTAGAAATTCTTTAAATAGAAAAATGATCGATTGGTATATTAGGTTGAAATTTAATGACATATTGTGTATTGAAAATTTTGTGTTTTTTTGAAAATTCAATTGTAAATTTTTGGACATTTTCCAGATATTTTGTCGTAACTGGTAAATTTTTTTTTGAAATTTGCTTTTGAGAAAATTTTTTTGGTTCGTGGTAGTTTATATAAATTTTTTTTTTTCGTAAAATTTTCAAAAATTTACAAATGGCGGTTAGGCAGAGTGGTGATGATCTGCCTTTAGTGGAGAAAGATTTAGGTAGTTGTACAGTTTGCTGTCATCCTTTGGAAAATAATGTTGACAAAACAAACTGTCAACATTATTTTCATAGAAGTTGTTTAATTGAATGGATTAAAAATTCGCCAACATATCCTCAATGTCGTCAGTCATTTACCCGTAATAGTTTAACTGATATTTACAATGAATCTGGTACAGAGTTAATACAACAAGATTCTCGTGGTGCTGTTCCTCGAATAATACAATCTAAAAGAGCTACTAGGTCTTCTAAGAGAACCCAATATCCTTTAGATTGGACACTAAATGTACCAAACTTAAATCAATCTGCACGTGCTTCTTTACCTTTAGCTTCTAGTGGTTCTGGTAATCAAAATACTGCTGTTGTTCATGATTTGGAGTTGAGATCGAGAATTTCAGGACTTGAAAATAGATTAAATTCTGAATTTTCTAGCATTCAGAATGCTATTAGAGATATGACTTTGCAGATTACACAGTTGTCCGTTCAAATACAGCAAGAGCCTGAATGGCCTAGGGAAGAATTTCCTGCTTTACGTACCACTTCATCAGATATTACACAACCTGGTAGGAATACTAATGTATCCAATGGACCACCGCTTGTTTCAAATATTCCATCAAACGATAGTCGTTCTGAAGCTACACCAACTGCTGTACATCGTACACAGAGTTTTCATCCTAGCTATCCAGCTCCGAACAATTTTCAACGCATGTCTACAACTTCTATTGTTAATAATAGTGGCAGAATTGCTCAACTTGTTCAAAGTTGGAATATTTCTTTTAGTGGTTGTTCTACGAAAATGTCTATTGATAAATTTATTTACATGGTAACCTCTCTTACAAATGACAGTTTAGGTGGTGATTTTAATACTCTTTGTGAACATGTACACATTCTTTTCACTGGCAGAGGCCTGGATTGGTATTGGAGATTTAGACCTAGAGTAGAAAGAGTGACATGACCATCTTTATGTGAGGCATTAAGATCACATTTTGAAGATCACCTAAATGATGGTGATATTAAGGAACTCATTCGGGAACGGGAACAGAGGGAAAACGAGAGTTTCGATGATTTCTATTGTGCTATTAGTTATCTATGTGATAGATTGAGATATCCTCTTCGGGATCAAGATTTATTAGACATCCTTCGTAGAAACCTGCGTCCAAAGATTAGAAATGAGTTATTCTACCAAAACATTAATTCTGTTGCACATTTACGTCACTTAATACTTCGTCGCGAGGCATTGCTAGATGATGGGGAGAAACTAAATGTTAGACCGATGAGAAGACAGGTGAATGAAATAGATCTGAATAGTGTAGATAACGAGGAACCTTTTGAATCGGAAATTAGTGAAATAGAAAATATTAGATGTTGGAATTGTCGTAAAGAAGGGCATCGTTATGTCGATTGTTTAGAAGATCGTCATATATTCTGCTATGGCTGCGGAGCGGAGAATATTTTGAAACCAAATTGTAATTTTTGTAAGAATCGGGGAAATTTGTTTGGCGGGGTGCAAAACTGCAATCGATTGCGCCCCAAGAAAAATTAAATAGTGACTATATACCAGCTAGGACAACAAATTCTACTCAGACTGTGTCATTTTCCCTTGATTATGAGAAATTCGACAAACTGATTGAAAGATCACCTAAATTGTTCGAAATAATACCATATCATCAACGTCTCCAAAATGATCAAAATATTAGAGCCAAAATATTTTGTAATAGTTTATTACGGACACCCTTAACTACGAGAGGTAAAAAGTATTCCAGGTCGAGTATTCGCATTAAATCTTTTTGGAAAAAAATTCGACAGAATAGAAAAATTTGTAGGAAATCAATTTTTGCTATTGAATCTTTAGGTTCTGATCGCCGTCCTTATGTTAGCGTAACATTATTTGGAAGGTAAATTTTTCCAATGTTAGATTCTGGTGCATCAATTACCTGTCTGGAAAACCAGGCAGCTAGAGATTTTTTGAATAGTGGTGAAAGTTTCAAACCTTTAAATGAATTTGTAACAGCTGCTGGTGGACATGAAACCCGTATCGTAGGCTATGTCGAAACTGATGTTACTTTTCAGAATAAAACTCGAAATTTGAGAATATATATTATACCAGATTTGCGTCAAAATTATTATCTTGGTGCTGATTTCTTTGAAAAATTCGGGTTGCTAAGGAAAATTTTAGAATCGTTTTCTTATGAGGCTGACGATTTGGAAAGTTTGCCGGAAATGCATAGACTAAATCCCATAGAAAAAGCTCGCCTTCAAACTGTAATTGAGTTATTTCCCTCTTATGAAAGGGAAGGTCTAGGTCGTACTCCTTTGCTACAACATACTATGGAATTATATAAGGATACCAAGCCTGTTAAACAGAGATACTTTTCTGTATCGCCCGCGGTTGAGAAAAAGTTGCATTTGGAAATTGACAGGATGTTAGAGCTGAAGGTTATTGAACTGGCCCCTCCAAATTGTCCTTGGAGTAGTCCAGTGGATATGGCAGAACGTGAGGGGAAAGTGAGGTTGTGTCTAGACTCTAGAAAGCTGAATAGTGTAACCATAAAAGATGCATATCCCATGCCAAAAATAGATGGTATACTTAGTCGTCTTCCTAGAGCTAGATACATCACTTCTTTGGACCTCAAACATGCGTTTTGGCAGATTGAGTTGGAGCCGAACTCCCGTAATTTTACTGCATTTACCGTTCCGAACCGTCCTCTATATCGCTACGTAGTTTTGCCTTTTGGTCTTTCAAATGCTCCAATGACCCTGTGTCGCTTAATGGATTTGGTTATTCCACCTCATCTTCGTGAAAGGGTCTTCGTATACTTGGACGATCTTTTGTTAGTAGCTGAAACGTTTGAAGCTCACCTTAAATTATTGACAGAAGTCGCTCAATTGCTGCGTGAGGCTGGTCTTACAGTGAATGTTGCCAAATGTAAATTTTGTATGCGTGAAGTGAGGTATTTGGGTTACGTGATTGGCGATGGAGCGATGAAACCGGATCCATCAAAAGTATCGGCAATTTTAGATATGAAACCACCTAGATCAGTACGCGAACTGAGTAGGTTTTTGGGCATCGTGGGATGGTATCGTCGTTTCATCGAGAATTACGCCTCTCTTACCTCGCCTCTTATAGATTTAACATCTAAATCTCGCCAGTTTGTTTGGAATCAGGAAGCCTAAATTTGTTTCGAAAAAATAAAACACCAACTCACGTCCGCTCCATTATTGGCTACACCGGAGTTTTCTCTTCCTTTCATAATTCATTGCGACGCTTCTACTTCAGGAGTTGGAGGGGTTCTTTCGCAAGAAGATGAAGATGGGGTCGAAAAACCAATTGCGTATTTCTCCCATAAACTGAATCGAGCGCAAAAGAACTACTCCATCACTGAACTAGAATGCTTAGCTGCCATTTTATGTATACAAAAGTTCCGTGGTTATATCGAGGGGCATCCTTTTAAAGTAGTGACTGACCACGCTTCATTGGGTTGGCTGATGCGTCAGTCTGACTTGAATGGGAGGTTGGCCCGTTGGTCACTAAAGCTTCAGGGGTTTGAGTTTTCTATAGAGCATAGAAAGGGAAGCCTTAATGTCGTCCCTGACTCATTATCTAGGTTGGAAGAAGTGAATTCGCTAGATTTTGATCCTGCTCCATTAGTTGATTTAAAATCACCTTATTTTAATTCTGTAGAGTACGCGAAAATTCGTGATATGGTCATGGAATATAATGACAAATTTCCTGATCTTCGTATTGTAGATAATTTCGTATATAAACGAGTTGATTTTAGTAACGGTGATCCATTATCTGAGGCTTTAAGTTGGAAACTCTGGATTCCTTGTGGACTGACTTCTGATGTCATTAAAAATGCACATTATCCACCATTGGCCAGTCACTGTGGCATTACCAAAACTTTGGAGAAGATTCGTCGGAATCTGTATTGGCCCAAAATGGCGGTAGAGGTTAGGAAATTTATTTCTGAATGTGAAGTTTGTAAGGTGTCCAAGGCTCCCAATATTATCCTAAGACCTCCTATGGGTGCGCAATCGAAATCCACACGTCCTTTTCAAAAGCTATATATGGTCCTATTAGGGCCATATCCCCGCTCAACCAAGGGAAACACCGGCATTTTTATTGTCGTCGACCATCTATCAAAATTTCCTATCTTAAAACCGCTTAGAAAATTTTCTTCCCAGAGTATTGTGGATTTTTTAGAAGAATACGTTTTTACGATTTTTGGTGTTGCGGAGGTTGTTATAACCGATAACGGAAGCCAGTTTAAATCAACTATTTTTAAGTTTCTTATCAAAATATGGTGTAACCCATACTCTAACGGCAGCGTATTCGCCACAGGCCAATGCCTCCGAAAGAGTCACTAGGTCGGTGATAGCAGCTATTCGCTCTTATTTGGACCGAGATCAGCGTTCTTGGGACCTAAATTTGAGTAAAATTTCAGCCGCTCTACGTTGTGCTGTTCACAGTTCTATAGGGTACTTCCTATACTATGTACTGTTTGGTCAACAGATGATTTTACATGGCGGAGATTATGAAATTTTAAGACGAATAAATCAGTTAGAAGAAGGCGAAAATTTAGAACGTCCCCATAAAATGCACTTAAATAGAAATACAGTTCAGGAGAACTTAAGAAAGGCGTATGAAAGTAATAGGCCAACTTATAACTTGCGATCACGATCACTAAATGTTAACCCTGGTGATATAGTATTTCGTAGAAATTTTGTCCTCAGCAGTAAAATTAACAATTTCAATGCCAAATTGGCCCCTAAATTCGTTAAGTCCAAAGTTTTACGTAAAGTAGGTAATTTTTACTACGAATTACAGGATACACAATCAGGATCTAAAGGAATTTATCACGGAAAGGATATTCAAAGAGGTTCGTATTTAGGAAAGTAGTTGTTTTCCAGTTACTTTTAATACCTTCTCTCAAAGTCACGGATTAAAATTAACTGTGTTGTAGCGGTGATTCTATGTTGAAAAATTCATTTGTGAGATAGATATAATATAATGGTTACAAATTTTATTGTCATGTAGTAACCGTCAAATTTTTTTGAGTGTTAATTTTTTTGAATTCTTAATTCTCTTTTTTCTTATTGTACAAGTAAGTTTTAATCCACTTGCTTCTCCGTTACTTCTTTTGTATAAACGAATACCTTTTAGAATTTTATATGCACATTCATTTCCTCGTGGTGTTTCATGGCAATAGGTCAAATTAAATCTTAATTATTTGGTCCTCTATTGTGCTAAATCACACACTCCTATTTAAAGTAACACGTGTTGTGATTTTTTTTCTTGCCTGTCAGTTGGAATACATAAAAGAGGACTTTGCTTAAAACATTAATCTACACTTGGTTGTGACTCCGGTCTCCATTTGGAGACTCCCTACAATTCTTGGGACGCAATAAGTTTAAATTGTCGTATAAGTATTGTTTCATTGTGGATGGCTATTATATCTCGCCTAATTGAGTGGAATCCGAGAAATATTAGGTCATCTGTACACTGGTTTCTATAAGGCCGAAACTTGTATCAACTCTCTAATATACAACAGTTGTATGAAAAGTTCTAATAAACCACCAGATTGTACTTTGGTTATACAGCAGTGTACATACCAAGGAGACCTTTGATAGTCAACGAATCTAGTAATGCATTGTAAAAGAAAAAGTAAAAATAGGACCAGTGTTAAGTATAGCAGTAACTGCATATAAAATCTAATGTTCCTTTGGGTTAAGAGAAGTTTAAAGAAATCTAGCAGAAACGGATCACCAAATCATGGTAAAAATATTACTACCCGGACGACTGGCCAGCCTGATGGAGTACGTATGAGTGAGTACAAATGAAATTTAAACTATATAAGAACAAATTTGTAGATTTTTTTTAAAATTTTTCTTATCAAAGTTGATTTTTTTTTTTGTCCTAAACATTTAAGTCAATTGATGAATAATTGCTAATCACACCCTATTCTTACTTTTTCTTAATTTTTAAAATACGAAATATCCATTAAAAAGAAAAAAAAAACTAAGTTCATGTAAAGATCATACCTTAATATTTTCTATCCTGAATCTGAATTTTTTATAATAAAAAAAAAAGGAAAGAACATTCATGTATATTGTATCGTCATAGCTCTATGTTATGAATATTTTATTGCTTTCACAGAAAGCCAATATTATTAATATTCCAAAATAAATGTTATAATGTGTAACTAAAATTTAGTTTTTTTTGACCTAACCGTCGGTCGTTTTGCTGCTTAAAGGGGGTTCTCGTTGGAAATAATGTTTTGGTGATGAGAACCTAAGGTAGGGGGGCAAGAACTAAGACAGGGCATACCACCTCTGGCCCTGTGCCATCGTTCATTTTCACATTTAGCTTCAGTTAGGGGTGATGTCTTATTTGCTAGTTTTGATTTGTTTAGTGAGCAAAGTAAAGTTCATATTTTTTTTAAAGGCACGTATTTTTTTTGTAACGGTTGCGAAGGTGTGATTGCGGAAACTCACCCCGGTTGCCGGCGAGCTAGACCTCAACCAGTACGTGCCGAGCGCAATACCAGTTTCGCGATGCAGATTTACCGTTACATATAAAAGTCTTTACAAATTTTTCATAAAAGACAGCTGAATCCAGCAGAATCTGTTTGCGAAACATTAAAAAGATAAAAACAACAAGAAAAAATCTCTTAAATTTACAAAATTTCCTGGATATTAGTCGATTAGGACATCACAAATAATTAAAAAAATTTTTTTTTTTGATTTTCGTAATGCGTATAAAAATATATGTACACTGCAGAAAGCAGTCCACTATTTTCTAGCAAATATTACCGTTATTTGTATTCAACTCAACTAAATTTAAAGATAAATTAAGTTTTAAATATATAACAATTTCTTTAAATATAAATTTGCAATTCAATTAAACGAATTTTAACTCAAATATTACTAATTTTATATTTAACAGTTGCATTTTTGCTGTACTTATCTTACTAATATTTAGCAAAAAGGATTTACTAATTCCAAAGGATTTCTGTGCAGGGCCCCTTTTAACTAATTTCGAGAACCGTTTCTTGTTTACTATTTTTTCCGCATTTTTTCTATCAGTATAAAATTATAATAAGCTTGTTCGTTTACTTACTACAAGTTACTACATTTCCTACAGCTGGAAAATTTCAATACAAAAAGTAAACAAAACTTTCCAATTATTGTAAAGTAGTAAAAAATTCGAGTAAACGAACACACTGATAACAGTACCGAAAGGAACAGTTGAAATTTAACTTATTCGTGAACGCGAGAGAGCTCCAAACTCTAAAAATGTGCCAAATTTTGGACTTTCGCGCCACACAGATGTTTCAAGAGGCCATAAAATAAAAAAACCGATCTAACTTTGCAAAATCCTCTGGAATTTTACTTTCATTTCGCGTTCGAAGCATCGGGCTTGAAATTATTCAAATATTGGAAAGGCGCACTCCATTGGAAATCAAAATAATAATGATGTAATTCAGTTTTAATATTTAAGCTTTCCGATATTCTATAAAATTGTAATAAAACCTTTTAAAACTAATAACGAACAAGAAAACCAGGCAAATAAATTAAAAATTTGTCCAAAAAGTGTTAAAATGTAATTTCACTGTTAAAATCATGTAAAAAAAACTTTGGGACACAGTATTTAAATTGTTTAACCCATTTTTTACCAACATAAATTTAAAGACGTCTACCTATCCTTCTACCAATTATTGTCAGAAGATTCGCACGGAATCCATGCTTTGCAGAAAATGGGTAAAACAATATACTCTATATCACAAACGGATTGCAGAAAATTTTAAATATCGAAAAAAACCTAAAATTTTTGAAAACTTAAATCACCTAGAAATCAAATTATTAGTTATTAGTATGCCAACCAAAAAGAAGCCAGAGCATATTTTTTATTTGAAAAGATAGAACAATATAGATTAAATACAGGTTCTGATCTTAAAAATATAAGAATACAAAAAAATATAAAAGTTTATTTTAACAAAAGAGATTCTTTAATTAAAAAAAAAAAATTTATATAAGAAAATTTATGTCGACTTAAAATAATGTTAAAAATTACGGATTTTATGAAAAAAAAGCAAAAATATGCTATATTTTCGCATAAAATAAGCTTAATTTTTAAAGAAAATAGCAAAAATAAGCCAATATTTACAAAATAAGCAAAATCAGATAAAATAAGCAAAAAAAAAAAAATAGCTCTAATAAATATAGCTTATTTGTTAAACAAATAACACAATTGTGAAAAAAAATTTAAAATTTTAATCATGGAAAAAATATGTGTATCTTTGCGATTTTTCAGACTAAAACTATACGCATTTTAATTTTTTTTCTTTTAAATAAAGTTTTGGGTTAGAAAAGTGATTTTGTGCGTTCCCGTACTTTTGAGCAATTTTATTATTTAGATAAAGGATTTTGCTTTTACTCTCATTTTACTGAACTTTACACAAAAAGTAATGGAGTACACTTAACTTAAAATAACGGGGTTTTTAAAGGTTATAAATTTTTTCCTTTGTACATAATTTTATAAGTTTCCCCAGTAAACACAAAAAAAATGGAAAAATTTTTTGAAAAGTCATTGATTGATTCAAATTGGAAGCATTGAAAAAAATTCATGAAACCCTTTACAATTCGTATCAAGAAATTATAGAAATCTACATTCTTGCAAATGTATGCCATGAATTGGTTATCGTTATGTTTTTTTTTTGTGAATTTATGTACGACTAATTTAAATTTCAGAATGATTTTTTTGTATATTTTATCGCGTTATTGATTTTTGTAAAATTAATTTATTAAAAAAAATTGTCCTCTTTTTTAAGACAAATGTCCTCTTTTTTTGAGGTTGGCGTCTTCTTTTTCTCAAAAGGGAAATGGCAACCCTAGTTCCAAATAGCAACCAGTCTCTCTATTACCTCACATTTTTGGTATATTTATAAAAAATCCAAAGGGATTTTTTCATTGGTCCTTCAAACCGGATAGCAACTGGAACACTTTTTGGGAAGAAAAATCATTTATAAGGTGAAGTACTTTTAATTTATTTTGCATATTTTTATCCTCCAACTTTTCCACAAAAGTTGCAATTCGTAAGAAATTTTAAGGAAATTATTTGAGGTAAAAAGGTATTAAAAATACTAAGTATAAAAGAAAAAGGAATAAAATAGCTTATTTGAGTCACCCTGTTTTCACTCCGAAAATAAGTAACAACTCTGTTTTTCCAAATCTGGCAGTACCATTATTATTAACTGATCTGGCCATCTCTAATCTGTCAAAGTAGTTATATTGTGCCTTACATGGTACATTGTTTACATTTTTTTCTCTCTTCTTTCATATAACAATTTTTTTATTTAATTTTATTTGATATACTTATATATAAATAAAATAATAAACAAAGGAAAAAATATTTTATATTGCACAGTGTGAAAAGTGTTGTAAAAAACAAGCGTGATCAAGGGAAAACAGAAAAACAATATCTGTAGAAAATTCATAGGGCATTGTGTGTATTTTCTGTTACAGTGGTGGGCAAAAATTTCGTATCACTTTTATTTGCACTTAATAAAATTTAATTAAATTTTTATTTTCGACTTTTTCGATTATTTGGTGAGTAGCAGTTACATTTAAAGTGATTTTACAATATTTTGTGAATTTTTTTTTTAAATTTTTGAATTTTTTGTTCGACTATTTCAATTTTTATTTGAAATAAAATTTTTATTAGAAATAGAATTACTTTTTCAGGTTTTTTACCGAGTTTTTTTAATACAGTTTCGGTATTCTATAGCCTTTTGTTCACAGTTTTGAATTTTCATCAAATAACTTTTAATTTATTTAGTAAAATATGTCCAAATCGAAGAGATTAGTTAAATTTGAAAAATTGGCAGCTCTATTTTTAGAATTTGAGAGCGATTTACGTGAGATGCCACAGGAAAATCAAAATTCCTACACTGTCGATTTTCAGAAGGAAGAATTCAAGGTCTTGTGGGAAAAGGTTAGAGTCTCCTATGAAACTTTTGCTACAAGCAACGCTATTGAGGATTCCGAGGAATGTTGTGAACAGGCAAAGCGGTTGTATAAGGAATGTAGGCTAGCTTATATTACCGTCCCATTGTAGAAACGGTAATGACATATTATTATTTTTTGTTCTACCAGTAATGACACTCACTTACCTTCTGCATTATTTTAAAACATATAATAATGAGTTACTGATAATGACTTATTTTTATCATTATTTTAAATAGAAAGTAATTTTCTAGATTTTTTTGAAAATTTTTTGAAATCTATTTTTAGACTCAATATTTGTTCAACACTGGTAAGGATAATTTAACCACATATTTTTTGTATGTTAGCGAGTAAGCTAACTTGTATTCAGCAGGTCAATTACGTTTTTATCTGTCAAACATTACATGTCGATATAGCTCAGATCGTAGAGCTATTAACTGGCAATCTGGAGTCCCAGGTTCGATTCCCGCACCAGATAATTTTATTAAAAAAAATTTTACAATAAGAAAATATTTTTTTTTATAAAACATGTTATTTTGAAAATCTATTTTTAGACTCATTCTTTTAGTCAGTACTGGTAAGCATATAGCAGGGGCGGCTCCAGCCCAAGTCTCTGGGGGGGGGGTAAATTTTGGAAATTTTTATAACCCCTTTTGATTTGGCCATACACTACTTGTTGGACTCCGCAGCGCCAGGTTAACGATTTTATGAGCGACGCTTTAGGTATAAAAGACAATATAACAGAAAATTCTAAGTTATATTTTTCATCAAAAACTTTAATATTTGATACGTATTTGACATCCAACAAGGATGGGTTAGCAATGCCTAAAAAAGTTTATATTAAATAACATATAAAATCAACAATTGAAATTTCCGCACTCTATTTGAATTGTATGAAACTTGCTATAACTTGGAATACTTTGTATAGCTAAAATTGGTGTTCAATTTGGGGAAAATTATCAAATTTGCTATAGACTTTCCGTACATATTTGGGTCTAACTTTTGTATTATTTTAGCTATGTGACTGGTTGATATATCACTTTAAAGCTTCTGAAACCGTGCTTGAAGTTGGTCTGCAACTCATTTTTTAATTTGATAATTTCTGATTTATTAAAAAAAAATTAAATTTTTGAGAATTTTTCTATAATTAATTAATTGTTTCTATCTTTTTATAATTGAAGCCATGATTGAGCTACGTGAAAAGTTACTATTTTGAAATGAACTTTAACCATTTATCGTTATCAAAGGTCTAAAGCCATATCTTAATACGCGGTTCGGGATACTTTATCGTAGCCTTTTAATATTTTTGTATTAGTTTTTTATCAATGACACTGTCAAATATCAGTTTGGTACTCCTTTTAGTTCCTGAGTTATAGTATAGTATTAAATAAAAAAAAAAACAGTTCGATTTTTCAGCATTTGTATGAAAAAAGACCCAATAAGAGTGCCAGTATAAGATTTCGTAAAGGCAAAAATAAAGTAATGAGGAACAACATAAGCGAGTTCGTTTACTTACTACAAGTTACTACTTTTACTACAGCTGCAAAATTTCAATGTAAAAAGTAAACAAAACTTTCCAATTGTAGTAAAAGTAGTAAGAATTTCGACTAATCAAACACACCGCATATATTTTTTCAGAAATTTTAAAGAATTCTTTTTTCGATATACATACATATGACGATTTAAATCGCGGATTTCATTAAATTAAACTTTGAAAATTTTACGAAAAACGTCGCCGGAGTCTGAAAAGTCCTCGAAATTTGATTGAGATGATTACAAGGATTTAACTCAGAGATTACTTTTTAACAACAATACAAAAAGTTAATATTTCCTGAAAAGTTTTGAAATTATTTTCATTATTTTTATATTCACTTTATTTATTAGAAGCTGATTTTTTATACTTCAGTTATAAATTTTAACTAAAAACTTCTAATATTTTAAAAATTCTTATTTTTTAATTATTTTTTCGGAATGTTTCGCAGACATCCTAGGATGCGATTAGGGACTCTCAGGGGTTCGTGATCAACATTTGGAAAACTTTGTATAATTAAATTTTCATATCGGTTTTGGTATAGCTGTGGGAGTCAGATGTCGTTATTAACAAAAAGAATTACTGGCCAATTTTGCTTTGACGCTACACCAACATTCCGTATTTTAAAGTTAAAACAGGAAGTGCAGGATCTAACGCTAGTCAATTACTCGCAGGCAATCAAAAATTGAGTATTTCAAAAGAAATTATTTCAGGAACATAACAATATACTCTACGATATCAACATGTATACTCAGGATTTCCGAAAGACAGGCTGGAATAAGTTCAATACGATCCTTTGGAAAGACCTAAAAAAGAACTCCACCATATCTTTCCGAATGAAATTTGGAGAATTTCAAGTGAAATTAGTTGTGAATTCTATTTGGAATTTGACAAATTTGATCTTAAATCTGAACAAACATAACGGTAATTAATTGTTTTCTTACAATATTGAGAAAATTTTAAGAGAAATTTCGATTTTTTATTTCGAAATGAGAAAATTCTAAAATATAGTAGCATTTACCACTTCAAATTTAGAAAATTCCATTAGAAGTTCAGTTCTGCAATTTTAATGAAAAAAATTCAAAATAAAATTTAGTCTTTTTCCCAAAAGCACCGTAAGTGGTTTTTCACGTGGAAAAATTTTACTCGAACTTTAATTTTACTCAAATTTTAATTTAAATTATAAAAATGAACAATTTTTCAATTTTATATCAAAGACACAATCACAATATACAAAAACTATGATTTTTCCCCAAGAAAAATAATGGTCTTGTACATTAAATCAGCGTGAAAATAATCTCTTCTCAGTTTTCACGTGAAATTCATTGTCGTGGAAAATTAAAATTTTTTTTATATGGAGGAGTATAACAAAATTTTCACGTGCTTTACCATCAAACAGTATTTTACTTTTAAAGTCGACTTTATATTTAAACGGCTTTGTTCATTTTGTGTATGAAAATCCTAAAGAAATATTTACATTTTCAAATATTTTAATTGGTTGAAAATAAATTAACCAATCAGAATGCTCCAAAAATAAACTAGGTCAAAGCATGCTGCCACGCAAAATTTTAACTAAAGTCAACAAAAATATACATTTGGAAAATTTTAATAGTAAGGGCGTTTATTTTTATTTAAAAAATTTTCAATTAAAATTTCAACGAAATTTCTTTTTGTCATTTTAAATTAGAAAAATTTCAAACGAAATTGTTCTACATACAATTTTAAAAATCTAATTTGAAATTTAGATCTTTTAACTACATTTCTCCACAAACTTTATTTTTTTTATAATCAAAATTATCAGTTTTTTTAATGAATTTGTAAAAATATATATTGAGATTTTTTAAATGACGACTGGTTAAATGAAAATAAGGAAAAAATTTTATATTTCATATTATTATTCATAACAAATTTTTATTTCATTCACTTTATCCTTTTTTCTCCTCTTTTTCCCTCTTTTTCCTTTTTTCTCTTCTTTTTCTCTCCTTTTTCCCTCCTTTTCCTTTTTTTTTCTTCTTCGATTTTGCTGAGGGGGGGGGATTTCCCTATTCCCCCCCCCCACCCCTGGAGCCGCGCATGATATAGGTAATGACATATTTTTATGTATGCTGGTTTGTAAGCATAACTCATTATTTTTCGCGACATCGCCATATAGAGGTAATAAGAAATGTAATAACAAAAGTAACTAGTTACCATTACCAAGTATGTGGTTACATAACCATTATCTGGTAATGATTTTCTACACTGGGGTTGCGGCACACATGGGTGAACTCTCGCAAACTATTGTAAATAAATCCATATTTTTTTCCACTCAATGTGGTTCTGGCTCGCAGGCGGCGTCGAATACTGGGGCTAGTCGTGCCTCACACCCACATTTTTCAACTTCAAAATCTTGAACCAATTGAGACCCCTAAAAGAAAACCCTAGCTGGGTTTTGAATTATTAGCTAAGGTTTTTTTTAAATTAATTTTTGAAGTTTTCGACTATGAGGAGGATTTTAGTACATTTTTCAAAGAACATGTACTGATTCTTAAGTCTATATCTCGTGAACTATTCGAAATATTGCTTTTATCTCTTCACCAAATTTTTACCTCTTAATTACCCAGTGTAGAAAATCATTACCAGATATGTGGTTATGTAACTACATACTTGGAAATGGTAACTACTTAAGTACTTTTGTTATTACATTTCTTATTACCTTTGTATGGCGATGTTGCGAAAAATAATGAGTTATGCTTACAAACCAGCATACGAAAAATCTAAAAATATGTCATTACTAGGGCAAGGAATTTCATGCACTTAAAAATGTAAAATATGCGCCTAAAATATGCGGTCAAAATAGAAAAATATGCATTGAAAATATAAGAAATATGCACTAAAAACTATTATTTTTGCAAAAATAATGCACATTAAAACTTATAAATATTTTTAAGTTAGTGATTTTGCAAACAGACACAGAACTCGCAGATTTCCCATAGATCAATAAGGTTTTAAGAATGTTTATTTTGATTAAATCAAAATATGAGAATGTATCAATTTTTTATATTTTTTCACAAAATAAAAAATGCTCCTAAAAATTAAAAATATGCATTAAAAAGCGCAAAATATGCATTAAAAAGGCACCAAATATGCATTTAAAGTAAAAATATGCAAAAATATGCATTTATGACAAAATATGCAAAAATATGCAACTACAAATCGATGCCATTTTGTTCTAAATTTGATGATTCGGATAAATATTTAGTCCATATTAGTTTTGGACTATCGAGAAAAAACATGAATTTGCATGGAATTCCTTGCCCTAGACATTACCTATATGCTTACCAGTACGGACAAAAAGAATGAGTCTAAAAATAGAATTAAAAAAAATAAATTCTATTCCATCTGAGCTATCTCGACATGTAATGTTTGATAGATAAAAACTTAATTGACCTGCTGCACACAAGTCACCTTACTCGCCAACATACAAAAAATCAAAAAATATGTGGGTTCATATTAAAGACGTGCACTTGTATATCTTAAAGTATTTCCAAAACAAATATACCATATACATAACTGTTACTAATGGTATAAATAAGAGAAGAAGTGTAACTGATATTGTTATGTTTTGTTTCAACGCACTCACTTTATTCATAAACACAATACCAGTTATTTCTTGTTTTGTATTGAGTGAAGCATTTATTTGTTTCTTGTTCTCAAATACTTATTGTACCACAAATATTTTCAAGTAATTATTGTGGAAACAAATAATCAAGTGACTAAAGATTAATGTGGTAATTCATAAAAAAAAATTATTTGGTATTTGAGCTTGCTATAGTTAAAGTACATATTTCGCTTAATAAAGAGTTATTAGAAATCTTGATTCATAATCGTATTTTAACTATAAATTAATTTTTCGATTTGATACTGGCAACACTATTGTTTATTTTCTCTCTTCTCCCAAATAAGTCGCAATTGATGTACAAATTTAGTAAACGATTGACTCGATAACACTATGGAACATTTTTGGGATTATTGTCTGGGGGGTGAGAAATTCCAAGTCAGGGTGATGGTACTAGGTCAGTATAGTAAAACCCTCAAAGGGTTTGGCGTTCGTATGTGTCATTTTTATTATGACCTTTTAAATTTTTTCCTTATCTTGATGTTTTTTTCGCTTAGTTGTAACATTTTGGCAAAAACGTAGTTTAACATAACTCGAGAACCACTTGTCCGATTTTGATGAAACAAATTTAGAAAAATTTAGAATTACAATTTCTTTAATCCGTTCATATAACGTTTTCCTATATGTGCAACACTTTCGAAGTTAAAAATGAATGTATGAAGGGAAAAAAGTATTTTTTGCCTAAAAATTTAAATATTTTTTTTTAAAAATTCATAAAAAATCCAAAATGGAAAAAAGTGCCAAAACTAATTACTTTCGCGTAAAGTCACATAACTCATGAGCAAAAAAAGGCATAGATCATGAAAATCGATGCACGCGTTTCTCATTTATTCACAATTAGGTAAATGTATGAATTTCAAAAATTTGCTCCAGATATGCACAACATTATTTGGAGAAAACATTGACACTCACAAGCCGAACTCTCTCATATTTTTCTACTGTACTAAAAGAGAAATATTGATGTGGCAACACTGGTTCTGTAATGTTCACATAAAACATGCATTGTCATTATACTTCTTCTCTTTCTCACACTGGTTCTGTGATTTTTGTCATTCAACAAGTGCCGACGAACGCGAACAGTAAAAGTGATTTTTCTCCAGTTTTTTAAAAGTGAACAAAAGAGAACAGAATATGGAACTGTGCAAGCCAGATATAAATAGCTTTTGCTACTGCTGTGGTCAATATGTCTCAACACATAAAAAAAGGGGAAATTTCAGTACTGATTTTGTTCAAACATACGAGATGTACTTCAACCAAAATGTTATAGTGAACGAAAATTGGGTACCAAATATAGTGTGTAAAAGCTGCTACAACCGTCTAATGGATTGGAAAAATAGAAGACGTGAAAGTATGCCATTCGGTATCCCAATGACTTGTACTAATCCTGGCGAAGGTCACAATCCATTGAATTGCTATGCATGTGCGAATAAAGGAGCCGCAAAAAGGATAAGAAAATCGTATAATTACGTTGGTGTTGCAAGTGCCGCAACACCATTGCCTCATTCGGACCACATTCCTGTGCCAAAAGCTTCTAGCCCAGATATTTTCTCTTCTACGACTGCTCCGACATATCATGCACGTGATGATTCCCCATATGAGCCATCAGTATCCAATGAGCCAATTTTAATAAATCAAAATAAGCTTGATTCAATTGTTGCCAAGTTGGAATTAACACAGCATAAATCGGAAGAGCTGGCTTCCATTTTGAAATCAAACAATTTGTTGGCACCCGGTGTGAAAGTCACAGCTTATCGAAGTCGTCAGGCAACACTCCAAAGTTTATTCCTTGTGAATGATGAAAAAACTTCTGCATATTGCCCGGATGTAGGAAAATTGATGGACGCAATGGAAATAAAATATGAAGCAGATGACTGGAGATTATTTATTGACAGTTCAAAACTCAGCTTGAAGGCGGTTTTACTGCATAAGACCAATAAAAAACCTTCAGTTCCAATCGCCTACAGTACAGAAACGAAAGAAACATATGATGCACTGGAAAATATTTTAAAAATGGTTAACTACGCCAAACATATGTGGCGCATATGCTGCGATTTAAAAGTTGTAGCAATGCTTTGCGGTCTTCAAAGCGGCTATATAAAATATATGTGCTATTTGTGCGATTGGGACACACGATTTTCCGGTGACCAATATGCATGCCACGGATGGAAACTCAGAGAGCACAGCAGGTTACAAACGGCCAATATTATTCGTGAGCCTCTAGTGCCGAAGGAGAAGATATTGCTGCCTCCACTGCATATTAAACTTGGAATTGTTAAGAATTTTATCAAAACTGTCGCCAAAAGAGATGAAGTTTTCTTGTGTTTGAAACTAATTTACCCGAGACTCAGAGAAAGTAAAACTAAAGAAGGTAAGTTAAAATATCACATTCATTTCCCATGATTTTCCATCTTAACAAATTAATTTTTTCCAATCAGGCGTACTAAATGGTCCAGATATACGAAAGCTGATTAAAAGTGACGCATTCAACAATATTTTGATTGACGCTGAATTGAATGCATGGCAGGCAATCAAAGAAGTAATAGAAGGCTTGTTGGGAAAGCATCGTTCTAACAACTACGATGTTTCTGTCGCAAGGATGTTAAGAGCATTCTCGGAAATTGGTGTCCACATGTCCTTGAAAATCCATTATTTACATCATCATCTGGACTACTTCAGCAAACAATTGGCTACCGAATCTGATGAACAAGGTGAACGCTATCATCAAGTTGCTATGCCATTTGAAATGAGGTAATACTGATTTTTTATTTTTTCAAACTCATTTTAATAAAACAAAAACTTACAGATATAGAGGCAAAAAGTCGCCGAGTGCAATAATTGCGGAAATTTGCTGGTGGAGTAAGTTAGTGTGGCAAGACGAGGATGATCTTGATGATAAAGAATTTTCAGGAGATGCAGAAGGGCCAACAGTGGAGTCACACATTGACATTATGTGTGGTTCAGAAACTGATGATAGCGATGAATGCGATGCCACTAGTCCCGAACAACCACCATCGAAAAAGTCTAGGCAATATTTATTAAAATAAATAAATAAAATAAAAATAAAAAATTATAAAAATGTTTACTTAATTTTTTTAGTAGTTTATGGCCAGAAGTCTGGAGTTATTGGGGAAAATTTATGAAAAAGGCGATAAATGACACTTTTTTGAATAAAAACAAATATCAATATTCTTGTCAAAATGGGATACCTTCACTTAATTGTAAATAAAAGCAGAACGCGTTAAATTTTGTTTATAGGTTATGTGACTTTACATGAAATTAATAACACTTGATCCTTTTTTCCGTTTTGGATTTTTTATGAATTTAAAAAAAAAAAAAATTAAATTTTTAGGCAAAAAAATATTTTTTTTTCTCCACAAATTTATTTTTACCGGCAAAACTGTTGATTATAAAGAAAAACGTTATATGAACGGATTAAAGAAATTGTAATTCTAAATTTTTCTAAATTTGTTTCATCAAAATCGGACAAGTGGTTCTCGAGTTATGTTAAACTACGTTTTTGCCAAAATGTTACAACTAAGCGAAAAAACATCAAGATAAGGAAAAAATTTAAAAGGTCATAAAAAAAAATTACACATACGAACGCCAAACCCTTGGAGGGTTTTACTATACTGACCTAGTACCATCACCCTGACTTGGAATTTCTCACCCCCCAGATTGGCTGTTGTACTGTGTAATTGGAAGTGAGAATGTATTTTTTAAAATTAGAGAACCAGTGTTGCCAGAACTCTTAGATGGAAATATGCTAGATTACTAAAAACCTTCTGCTAAAATTTCCTAAATCCTAAAATAAAAAATATATGCTTAGAATATGCGAAATTAAAAAATCGCAATTTTTTATTATATTCATTATGCTAAATGCTCTATGCCGTTCTCCATAAAAACGGCAGTTAGAGGTCTAGAGTAGTTCTCAAATCATTTTAGAGTCGAAAATTATGCTTTATAATAACACAAAATCCAAATATTTTTCAAATCTACCTCTAACTTAATTTTTTATTTTTATTAATATTATTTCTATAATAGAGAAATACTGTATATAAAAACTTGAGAATTATATAATATATCAAATCGTCCTCCAATATAAAAAATAAAGTTCTTTTTTCACATTTTTTTTTTATTTTTTACACTTAAAAAAAATTTACATTTTTATAGAATGACATTAAGAAAAAAATATTAACAAAATTAAACAACACAAAATTTCATATAAACTTAATAATCCCGGATGTTGAAATGGTTGTCGGCCATGTTAAGATACATTAACCCGCGAAGTGGCACATATTTTGAGCCCTTAGTTCTGGCACATGGTGTCTGGCCAGACCCCTATACATTTACATGCATTTGTATGGAAATAAGGGCTGTTTGCCGTTAAATTTTTTACTAAGATAGGAAAATATTTGTTATATTTTGTGTTTCCATTTCTTTTTACTATGTTATTAGCTACCTGAGGAAGAAAAAATAGACCTGAAAAAATCTTTGGAATGAAAAGGGCAACAATTTTTTTGTTCTATATATATTTCTCTTTATTATGGGTAAAGTAATAAATGTTTATGACAAAATAGAAAATTATTATGAAGAATACATTGATTTTTTTATTCAGAATTTTGCGGAAGGCAACAAAAACATAAATAATCTACTTTTGAATGTTGCTGACAAACAGGATTGTTGCATTTGCAGCAAAAAAAGCGTGTCTTACGGCGTATTTTGTCACCTTGCTGCAGGCAAATTCTGCAATGTTTTTTGGCAGCTTATGTGTCTGGACCACTGCGTGAAGCCACATTAAGGTTTGCTATATTGAGAGGTCTCCCAAAGAACGCTTCAAATGCTATACGAGTTGTTGGTTGAGCCACAATGTGCGGATTATTGATGCGATTTTCAACGTTGGCCAGTACCAATTGCTTTGCAAGTTTATATAAAAATATGCGTCTGCTTTCTTTTCTTGTATTTTCATCATTTAGCTTACATATAATGTAACTTGCCAATGCCATCACATCAATCATGTTGCAGAAAAACGCGTATGTCCAGCGTCTGGTTGACCGTTTTGTTCTGTAATGAGTTAGCATTTGATCCATCGTATCGACTCCGGCTTTAGTTGAATTATAAAATAAAATTGCTTCCGGTTTCATGGCTACGCCTTCAACATGTTTCGTGTAATGCACGGTTGAAATTAAATTGACTGCCTTATTTTTTTTGGGCACGTAGCTGCAAAGTGCAACAAGATTTTCATGAAAACCAAACACACTTGAAAGAATTGGTCGTCTGGTGCTCTTCATAACTTCCTTAGGAAGACATCTTTTGTTTGCTCGAATGGTGCCAACAAATGCCAGTCCCATAGCAGCAAGTCGTTTAGCGCCGTTCAATGAGGTGAAAAAATTATCAGAAATAATTGTTCTGCCGCTGTTTGCGTAACAATTTGCGAAATACATTAGAACGTTTTCACCTTGATTTATCTCCCGATTGTCTCCTTCCTTTCCAGTGTATAGTTTTCCTTTCAATGGAAATTTAGTCTTAGCATCGCATGCCCACCAAACTTTGATCCCATACCTTGCAGGTTTTGATGGGATATATTGGGTGAACTTTGTGCGCCCACGATACGGAAACAACTGCTCATCGATGGTGATATTTTCATAAGGTTCATAATAATTTTGCAGATTTTCATTGAGAAAATTCCAAAGGTCCCGGATAGGAGCTGCTTTATCTGTTTGCTGTCGGAATGCCCGCGTACGACTATTATCGAAACGAATATATCTGGACAGAGTAATGAATCGTTTGTGCGACATAGCCGCACGGAATATGGGCAGCGAATCAGAACGCCACAATATACTGGAGTCTTGCATATTATTATGGCTGAGACCAGAAGCCAACAAAATCCCAATGAATGCATCTAGCTCAGAGCTTGTCAAATCAATCCATTTTCTTTGGGTAGACTCTGGATGTTCTTCATTCCATTTTCTAATTGATTCTCACCTTACTTTTGGTACATGGTGTCTGGCCAGATCCCTATGCATTTTGTATGAACGCATAGGTTTAGGAGTTTCACGGGAAAGGCCTCAATGTCAATTTTTGAGAAATGAGACATCACTTTTTAAGAAACCTGACCTCAAATTAATATATGACAATGTTCTTTGCGAATATAAAGTTTTAGTTCATATGGTTGAGACTAAATATTCTGAAGCAGGTAATTTTATTTGCCACATTATGCTGTTTTTAAACCTGAAAGCGCTTCAACAAAAGTCAGAGTAGTTTTTAATGCCTCAAGCCGCTCCTCTTCGGGTTTGAGTTTGAACGATATTTTGTATACGGGGCCAATTTTGCAAAATGATTTAATGTTGTTGATTGTCAGATGGCGTTTTTACCAATATGTTTTCAACGGGGATATTGAGAAAATGTTCCGCCAAATTCTACTTGACCCAGAACAAACCAGATTTCAGCGGATTGTACTTCGTGAAGACCAAAATGATGGTTTAAAAGACTTTGAACTAAAGACGGTTACCTTCGGTGTAAACTGTGCTCCTTTTTTGGCGATTAGGACCTTGCTTCAGTTAGCTGACGACGTTGAAGATAAATGGCCGCTGGCTTCTAGAATTTTACGCCGTATGATGTATGTGGATGACGCTCTGGCAGGAGCACATGATGTTTCGTTGGCGATAAAAGCTCGCGATCAGCTTATTTTGGCTTTATCTTCGGATAGTTTTTCAATGAAAAAATGGACCACAAATGACGAAAGGATTCTCCAAGGGTTACCGTCTGAACGTCTTTTAAATGAAAAGTTTTTAGAAATAGAAGCGGAAAGCAACGCTAAAACTTTGGGCATTAGGTGGAATGCAAAATTGGATCTATTTTATTTTGCTACAGCTCCCATTCCTCTGAAAGATCGTTTTACTCAGCGAGAGGTTTTGTCCAATATCGCGAAACTTTTTGACCCTGCTGGTTGGTTAGGCCCTATAGTCATAATTTCGAAAATGTTGATGTAGCAAATTTGGAGCAAGAAAACTGATTGGGAAGATTTTCTGTCAGAAAATTCTGGCCTTAAATGGAGGCAATTCCTGGAAGATTATGAGTCCATTGATAATATTAAGATTTCTCGGTGGATTGGCTTCAAACCTTCAGCCAATTTGGAGGGTTTTCTGACGCCTCTGAAAAAGCATACGGCGCTTGTATATACGTTCGAATTCAAGATGTTGACGGATCGGTTCAATCGCATCTGTTGTTAGCCAAATCTAAGGTTGCTCCTCTTAAAATCATTTCACTACCTCGCCTTGAGCTTTGTGCTGCTTCTCTATTGGCAGATTTGATTCACGTCGTTCGAAAATATTTGAGTTTTGACGAAACTCGAACTGAATTTTTCACATGAAGTGATTCTACAATTGTCTTGGCTTGGCTTCAAAAACCGCCAAAGTCATGGACAACTTTTGTTGCAAATCGGTTGTCCAAAATTGTGGGAAAAACAGGTAGCGACTGCTGGAGACACGTTACCTCTAACGATAACCCAGCTGATTTAATTAGTCGTGGTGTTCGACCACAAGATTTGTTGCAAAATCGTCTGTGGTGGTATGGTCCTTCATGGCTTAGTTCCTCTTCAGATCGTTGTGATTCTTCGCCTTGTGAGGATTTTGGTACCAGGGAAGAAGAAAGAGGGCTTCAAGTATTTTTTTCTTATTTTAAATCATATTGTGATTTATTGGAAGTATTTTCTTCATATCCTCGCGGTCTTCGAGTAATGGCCTTGGTAGTTAGAGGAATTAATGGCATGCTGAAAATAAAGGGCCCACAATATGCGTTTTCGTTTTCTAGCGAATATTTCAAATTGTCGAGGAAAGAACCTATTTTAGAAAGCAAGTTTCTAAACTTGAACCCGTTTTTGAATGACAAGGGCATAATTCGAGTTGGAGGCCGTTTGGCAAATGCTCCCAATTTAACATCACTGAAAATATTATTACAGTAACTGACTGTAGTTTATTTAAAAAGTTATCCGTACATTTATTTTTAAATGATTATACAGTTAAAATACAAAGAAATATATTTTTTAACTGATTTTTTCGTTTATTTAAAAAATAAACTACAAATAAATACGGATTTTCTGTTCCAGTTAATATTTTCATTTAAAATGTTTTGTAAAAAAAGGAATTTCTTTTGGATTTCTAGGTCAGTTAAAAAAACGAAATAAACTAAATATCATTTATTCTTACGGATTTTGTAGTTAATTTTTTGAAATTTAAAAAATGGAAATAAATGAAAAATCATTATTTTTTAAGGATTTTGTAGTTTATTTATAGACATTTAAAAATAAATGAAAAGTTCTTTTGATTTAAATGAAAAGTCAGTAGACCGGTTTTCAAGTGATTTTTCATTTATTTTAAATTTCATTTTCAGTTTATTTAAACTACAAACTATTTTGAGTGAAGAAATTTTGTATCTAAGCTTTTCAGATTTTTAAATTTTTTTCTAAATAAAAAATCTACGTTAAGTAATCGATATGTAACAGTTTTAGGTTTGCTGTTCTTAACTTACTAATATTTTGTTAGTTTCAGCAGTTCTTTCTGCCATCTTCAACGAAATTTTAGTACATTTAGCAACATTTTTACTGACCTTTTTTTAAAAAATCTCAGATCCCGAAACTTTTCAACCTTCGAATATGAAAACTTTTTTATTAAATACATCGTATTCATATATGACGTTAATATTTAATGAAAAGAGTCAGCTTTTTGTGTTTTAATTAATAAAAAGTTAATGAAATACATTAATTTAGCATTAAACGATTAACCGCCAATTTTCTCGAATAACCGACCCGAATAACCGGTTAATCCATTTTAGTGATTTTTCGAATAATGCATTAACCGGTTAACCGCCTATGTCGAATAATTGGAAACACTAGTTAGGATACTTTTCTTGCAATAATTGTTCGCATTTTTTATTTGAGTGTCATTTGTTCACATTAGAATTTTAATAATATTTAAGTTCATATCATTGCATAAAGCTGTATTGTAAAGTGCAAATTTGACAAGTTTTTAGTATTCTAAAATTGGTTTCTTATCTTATATTCACTTTTGGTAGTCTCCATTGGTTTTGTGAGAAAATTGCTATAAAATTATTATGTCAATTCAGACGACAGCTTGGTCGCCAATATGGCGCTATTTATAACTTTTTTTCTTTATATGTGAATATTGTTTAACCCAAAGGATAACCATGACTTTTTGCCTTTTTTCTTATAAATGTATCTTTTAATGTTTTTGTTGTATAGTATTTCTGTGGTCAGACACACTTCCATATAATTTTTTTTGTATATTTTTGATAACACTACACACACAGAAAAAATATGCCAACTGAAATTCGGTTAGATATAACTCAAAAAAAAAAGTCAGTAAAGTCAGCAAAAAGTGTTGCTGTGTCAGCAAATTTTTAGTCAGGAGCGTCCTTGCAAAAAAGTAGGTAATTTCAGCAAAAGTGTTTGCTGAAAATCAGCGAGCTGATTTTTACCACCAAAAATAGTAATATTAGCAAAAGTTTTGCTAACACTTAGTCGATTGCAAATGAATAAAAATCCATGCTAAAATCACTAAACTTATTGCTGAATATTAGTAGACTGAAAAAATCTCAAAAAATTTGTAGATAAATTTACTTTAGTTAATTTATTTGCTGAAAATTTAAATATAGAAATTGTGTAGAGTTGTTTGTTTAATTTTCATTTCCGTTGTCTGTACTACATCCAGACAAGCTGCGATATCTACATCCTGTCTATCTGGTTGTCGTCCACGCTATAATTGCGGTTATCAGCACAATTTTTTAGCAAAATAAATTAGTAAAACATTAGTTCAAAATTAGTTTAGTGCTAAAAAAATATAACTAAAACTTTTGCTGAAAACGGAATTTCAGCAAAAAAGTTGCTGAAAACTAGTAAACTTGTTATGCAAGACGTTTTACTAATTTTTCTACTAACTTATTTTTTTGAGTGTACTAAAATGGGTTGGTGCAACTAAAAATTGGTTATCACAACAAAATTCGGTTTATACAACTGAATTTTAGTTGCATTACCTAAAATATTTAGGAATCACATTCCAATATGGTTTCACCAACCGAATTTATTGGTTCTAGCAACCAAAATAAGCTTAGCAATTTGGTTGGCAATTTCTTTTCCTGTGTGTAATAGTAGTATTCACGTTGTCCTAGAAAAGAGTACTCGCCAAATAATACTCGGCCTATGCCAAGAGTACGTTATTTCGAAGCAAAGCCAATAAAATAAAAGCATCACTACTGTGGCAAATGCTTCTAGTCTTTTCAGATGGTTTCACTGAATCATACACACAGATAACGGACCTGCTGTGTCAACCGAATTTTGATAGTTGCTTGAACTAGAACATTATTCGGCTGCATGTATTCTATGCAAATATAAAAGTACCCAGGTAAAAATCTTCATATATAGATCCATACAGGTTTAATGTTTGTTCGTGCATGCTCATAAACATGCTTGTATGTCCATTCATGGTTACATAAATCATCATACGTGCTTCTATATACAGTAATTTTGACTTAGCTACACAACCAACTTTTGCAAGAATTTTTGTGCAGGTAAGCCAAAATCGCAGCTAAGTCAAATTGTTTACCTGCCTTAATGTCCAGCACCCCGTTTCTGTATTTCTCGCATCGAAACACTTTTCGCAAAAACCATGTGAAATGCAACCCTGCTCTGCTTTATAAAGGGTGAGTCGCAGACAATAAAATATATATGAAGCCAAATCAGCTAATAATGCGCTGTATGTAAGTTATTTTTAATTTAATTAGGTATTTTACAAAACTACACGTGTCCACAGTTATAAATGTAACGATATCTGAAAGAATTGCCACTAAAACTACAGTCCATTTTATCATCTCTTAAATCACCCTGTGTAATGCAGGGTGACCATAAATTTCTCGATGAGAAAACTTCTCGCATCAGATACAGAAACGGGGTACAGGTATACTAATACAGACTGAAAACAAACAATACAAATGAAGCTAATGACGACAACTTTGTGCTTTGTACCAGATCTTACGGTTAAAAATCGACTAAAGTAGGATAGGCAGCTAAAGATGATCTTTTTAATGAAAATAATGTAAAACTACCAAAAATATGAGGCAGTTATCTTAAAAGCGCAGGTACAAAAAGTGCACTTAAAGAAGACAATTGCGTACATAATTTTGTTAAATAGAAACGAAACCAAAATTTTGTGCAGTTATAGCAAATGTGCACTTAAAAAAAAGGCAGTTAAATCAAAACTACTGTAAACAAAAAACCGCACACATTTTCGATAATAAGTATTTTTAAATTTTTGGATTTTTCGGGCATGCGACTACACATTTTTTACAGCACATCTGGTTTTTGAGAAAATTAAGGTCAAAGTTAACAAAAACTTTTTTTTTGGCTATTTTTGAGTGGTTTTTACACACTTTTACCTCGAGTTAATGAGAGAAGATGACACAATTTTGCTTAATCATGGTAAATTTATTCGAAAACGCACAGTCGCACTATATTTCCATTATTGATTTTAAGTAATGCTGTTTCTTTAATTTTTCCGTCCGTCCGCCTGTCTCTCCATGTAATCTTGTGCGCATGCTACAGATCGCAAATATTAAGATATTTTGATGAAATTTTGTAGACCGACTTATATCGGCCCAAGAACGAAGTCAATTGATTTTGGTTTAAATCGGTCTATATCTAGACCTAGTGCCCATATAAATTTTCCTCAAAATTGCAGCACCAAATTGAATGGCACATCCACGGTTTAAATAATTATGTGATCAAATATGTCTTGAATGGTACATATCTTCATTACTATTCATTACCAAATAAGTGGTTATATAATAGAAATTCATAGCTCCGCACAACTTATGTTTTGGTGTCTAAACTCATTATTTTTGTTTGGCGTGGTCGTTTTTATAAGTAGTCACGCTTACCCGCTCGCTTACGAAAAAATGAGAAATAAGTAGTTATGAGATTTTGAATAATAAGTGGTTACACACATGCTTACAAAAAGTTGAATTATAAGTGGTTATCCGATTACTTACTTGATTCTTAAAAATAAGGAGTTAAGCAAATACTATTAGCTTAAGAAAATACATTCAGAAAAATTTAAGTTTTTTCTAATGTGTAATTTTAGGACTCGTCGTAAAAATTTAAACATAAAACATATTTACATATAATAAATAAAAATTTATAAAATTTAACTGTGTAAAAAGTATTTATTTAAAATATTACGAGTAAGTCATTATTTTATATTTAGAAACAATGAATACAATAGGCCGTTATTAGGAAGTCATTATTTTATATTATAAAATAATGCAGAAGGTAATGATATATCATTTTTGGTAATGCAAATAGTAATGAGGTGTCATTACCAATATTTTGCTGGGTAACTACTTATTTGGTAATGAAAGATTTTGCTGGGAATAAATAAAAATGTATAAAATTTAACTGTGTAAAAAGTACTTATTTAAACTATTACGAGTAAGTCATTATTTTATATTTAGAAACAATGAATACAACAGGCCGTTATTTGGAAGTCATTATTTTATATTATAAAATAATGCAAAAGGTAATGATATATCATTTTTGGTAATGCAGATAGTAATGAGGTGTCGTTACCAATATTTTGCTGGGATGTGAAAGTGATAAATTCTCTACAGCATATCTTTCTCCAAAAATCGCTAAGAGGTTAAATTCAAATTGAAGGCACCTCCACAATTTTAAGAATTATGGAGTCCAATTAGGGTTTATGTCGCGGGAATTCCCGGGAATCCCGCCCTTTTTAGGATCCCGCAATCCCGGGAATTTTGTGCGGGATTTCCCGAGATTTTTTTTATTTTTTTATAGAAGTTTTCGCTAGTATTAATACAATTTTGGAAGCTTTATTTAAATATAAAGCATTATTTTTTTGAAATTAATTTGATCAAAAAATATTTAATATTAAAAAAATACGATTTAAAATTTAATAAACTGAATTAGGCCAAATTGTTTTTAGATGCCAGTTGAATTTGGTTTAGTTAAACCGAAAAAATTTTATCAGCCATTACCAAGTTTACCAACAAAAATTCTTCTATGTACTTCGGAAAAATGTTTTTTTCTTTAAAACAAGGTTGGTTACCGTTATCGTTATAATACCGTTATCGCTAAAATACCGTTTCAAATTGAATACCGTTACCGTTATCGATACCTCTAAAAAAATTTGTAAATACCGTTATCGTTACCGATACCGTTATTTTTATGGGTAGTTACCGGTATTTTACCGGTATTTATTATTTTATATAAAAATTATAATTTTTTTATTTTATAATCTTGAGTGTTTTTTTTACTAAAAATTTATAGATAATAATTTTACTTATTAAAACTACCAGTATTGAATTTATAGCTTAAAATCTGTATTTTCAGTACTTAAAATTAAAAATATGCCATGTTTTTACTTGTTTTTATATGTTTTTAACATAATTTTTGATACCGGTACGTACCGGTATTGCTGTTTCGATAACGGTATACCTTAAATAAATACCGTTACCTTTACCGTTACCTAAACAAACGAAATCTGATACCGTTACCCTTACCGTTATTCGTTTCGGTAACCAACCTTGCTTTAAAATGATCTTTGTTCAAATAAAGCAATATTTGTATAGGCTGGTTTACACAATATTTTCGGAAAAATTCTGCAACCTTGCCTATATCTTTTGCATGTGTACTAAAGTAAGATCGTACCGAAAATCTTATAGGGTAAACCAGCCTTATTCAACATTCCAACATCATTATTTCAGTTCCAAATACCTCAAAAAAACTAAACATTAAAAATAAAAAATTGTAATGTTTTCATATTTTCAATTGACAAGTCTTTTGAGTTTCTTTTATTTAAAATAATATAATTTTAAGCTCAATTGTTATTCCTTTATTTCAATTGTATTTCTTAAATATTATTTGTTTTCAAAATAATCCATCAGATGCTTTTTAAATTATTTTGGATTTTTTTATATGTTAATTTAAAATGCCACTAAATACGAAAATTAAATAATTTATTTTTAAGTAGCTGTGCATTAAAAAATGTCTATTCAAGAAAACCAATTAAAGTTAAGGAACTATTTAATAATGTTGTAGTGTCTTTTTTTATAAAACGATTTAGGCGAATTTGTCTAAAAATTTGTGTGAAAAATACTCACTCTTAAACTTTTTTATAAAAATAATTCAAGACGGATACTTTTGAAAATCTGCATAGAAAGATACAAAATATCTGGAAATAGAAATTTTTGGATTTCATATTTAAGAAATATTTTAGCAAAAAATCGATCTTATTTCTGACTATAAAACTGGTCCGACTCAATTTTGTACGCATTAACAATTCCAATATATTCACTTTTCACTTTTTCTATATCAATTGGTTTAACCCTTTAAACTGCGAATTAATATTTAATTAATATATTTCTAAGAGTTTTTTAAAATTAAGGCGGCCTTCCATATAAATAAATTACCTATAATTAATCGAATTGATCCAGAAAAAGTGGAAGACATGGATATTTTATATTTAGCCATCCTTTCAGAATATATTAAATGCATTTTTCCATGGGTAAAACCAAAAGATGAACTTTGTCGGAAGGTGTTTTAACAGTAATCGAGTTTTTCAAGTGCAACATATGTCGAATTTATATATTTTCTAACGAGCGGGAATTCCCGGGATCCCGGGAAATTCTGAAAAAAATTCCGCTGTCTCGGCAAATGAAAAAGTCCGGGAAAATAAAAACCCTAAGTCCAATCAATCTGGAACGGTAGATGTTATCATAACTATTGTTATATTAAAGTGCTAAAGTGGGCAAAGCCCTCCCTAGACTACTTTTTGCCCACCCCAGAATTTAAAAAAATCTGTCTATGTTCTATGATTATTTTTTTTTAAATATCAGTTAATCCTGTGTTTTTGATTGGGAAAATGTCTTCTAGTTTCCTAGGGAGATAATTTTTTGGTAACAGCCAGAACTAATATCGACTTTTGTCTTGAATAATTCTTAAATAAGAAATGTTGTTTAAAAAATTTTACTTAAGAAATATTTTAGAAACAAATCGATCTTAGTTCTGGCTATAAGAGAAACATTTCTTGGATTTAATAGTTTTTTAAAGGAATAATTATTTAGTATTACACTCATAGAAAAAAATCTGTTAGTTAACAATTATGCCAAAGCAAGAGCTGTTTTTTTCTGCAAAATTCTAGTAAAATAAGAACAGCAAAACTAAAGCTGTTAAATTTGCAAAAATTTTGTTATATTTAAGTTAACTTTTAACTGGAAATGACAAATTGTATTGTAAAATCTACAGAAAATTTTGCTAAATATTAGTTGACTAAAAATATCAAAAATAAACTGTTATATCTATAATTTTTTGTAATTTTTAAGCTAAATTTAGTTGAATGCAAATAGCAGTTAAATTAGCAGAAATATTTACTAAACAAAAATGTAAAACTGTAGATTTATCAGGTTTATTTTTACTGTTCTTATTTTACTTGTATTTAGCAAAAAAAAAATCAGCATCAAAAAATTAGTCAGTTTTTGATCATCTCGGTAATTTAAGTGGTCAAAATATGGGGTAAGAATGGGTTCTTCAGAAGTGGAAGAAAATATGAGACAGGTTGATCTTAGATTTCTTTTCTCCCTCAAATATCAAAATTTTATACTATCCTGAGCGTATAGCATTCCTCCACGAGGATTTCTTCAGAAAAAATGATGCATTTTTCAGAGTTTTCTATAAAAAACATTTGAAAATTTTATCAAAATGGAGGGAGTTATTTTTAAGTCTTTTTTTTGTATGAAAAAATCGCAAGCATAATGTCGAAAGTGTTTTTTAAGATTAATGGTCTGACAATGGGCAAATAAGCAGCCAAACATAAATGGGGCCCCTGCCCAATTCAGGAAAATTGTCTAGGTACGCCTAAGCATAGAAGTCAAGTCAAGAGGGAGATAACAATACACACATAATAATCCATGCATAAAAATACGAAAATCATATCAAAACAACAAAAACTTTCGTAAAATAAACCATTTTTCGTATATTTTACGAAATTTTTTGTTATTTTGACATTTTTTCGTAATTTTATGCATGGATTATTATCAGTGTATAAAATCTCCATACATTTTGTATTGCGTATTTTTTGTATATATCTGTCTCTTTTTAGATTATAGTGCTTTATCTTTTGTGTTTTTCTTAAATTTTTGCGTTTTGTTTTGCTCATTTTCAGTTATACCCGAAAGAGTTGAAAAGCTTTTGAAAGTTACACTCATAGAAAAAAGTTTGTAGAAAAGTTAGTAAAACTGTTAGTACTTCAACTTAACAAACTTTTAACTAATTTTTAGTTAAAATTTAATTTTTAGTTAATTTTTTTGTTACCTCCACATTACTAACTTACAAACTTTTTTGCTATTTTATTTTGCTGAATTTAGTTACTAATTTTTAACAATAAATTTGCTAACTTTACAGTATTTTGCTGAATTTTAGTTAGTAATTTTTAACAGAAGATTTGCTAATTTTACAAATTTTTTGTAAACTAAACCACCAATTTTGGAGCTCTTATAAACAGAATGTTAAATGACTCATAAAAATTACTGCATATTTTTAACTCGACAAAAATAATGCAAAAAGTTTTTAAATAAAGCTAAATTGAAATGGTTGAAAATTTGTTTTACTTATAAAATATCTAAATTATTAAAATTTATGAGAAAAGTTTCTATTTATCGTAATACATTAATTTTCAATGATCAAGGTTTAATTTGGACGAACCATTTTAATATGGAAATTTTCTTTCCTGTGGGTGGATCTTTAGAGGTGAAAATGGAAACTCAAATAAATTCGGAAGTACATATCCGATCAGCAAACAATGAAAATCAAAAGAAGGGTCTCTGAAATACATTTTGTTATGGTTAACATCAAGATGCAACCATACTAGGTAGATGCATTAGGGAGAGGGTTTTATTATGACAGTTCAGGGATTTTTTCGTATGCTTTCGGTATGTATCAAAAGTAGCCGATTACATTTTTTGTTGTTGTTTCTTGTGTTTGTTGTTCTAATGCATCTACCTAGTATGGTTGTATCATGGGTTAACATATTATTGTCTATAAATATTACCACTTTTACAAAAAATCATTCTTGGGAAATTTTCATTGGCATTGAAATATAATTGCCACTACTTTATCTCAATGTCAATGTCAAAAAATTTCATCACCATTCAATGCCAATGAATTTTTTTTCAATTTGCATTGATGAAAACAATGGTAATGAAATGTACACATAATTGAAGAAAATGCATTGTAATATAAAAAAAATATAAGAAATACGCGAATTTTTAATTTTTTTTCTTAATTTATTCTTTTATTAAAACATGAAAACAAATAAGTACTTCTTTCATCAATTTTAAATGGGCATTTAGGCATTGAACAATGCCAATTGAAAAAAATTTCAATTAATTGACACATTCAATAAACTGGTCCCAAGTATGTTTTTAAATACACATTTATTTTTTATTTATTAATTTTCAATTAATTTGCTCCTTTTTTACCTTTTTCCAGTCCTCTAGTAGGTAATCTGCAAAAGTTTTGTTGATTTCAGACAATTTTAGCAAAAATTTTGTAGATTTAACAGTTTTTTTTTGCTATTTTCATTTTACTATTATTTAGCAATTTTTTTGCTAATTTCAGCAAGTTAAATTGTTATTTGCAATTAACAAAAATTTAGCTCAAATATTACTAAAATTCTGTAAATTTAACAGTTTTTTTTTGTTGTTTTCATTTTATTAATATTTAGCAAACTGATTCTGCTAATATTAGCAGTTTTTTCTGCAGCATCATTTTTAACTAATTTTTAGTAACTTTTTCTGCTATTTTTACGGACTTATTTGTATGAGTGTACAAGCAAAATTAAGGTAAATTAGGGTAGTTTTTAATTGAGTAGAGTACATTGGCAGCATAAATATTAAAATTTAAGATATTCGCCTGATTAAATTCGTTGCCTCGGAAATGTTGATACCATCAAACATATTATTATTATTATTATTATTCTTTATTCAGTCTATGGAACATCATTTCCTTACAGACTAAGATTAAACTATAAAATAATTATAAATATTAATTAATATTATACATGTTTTAAGATATAGGCTTTTGAAAGAACAAGAACGGACGCACTTTTACATTAGTAGGCCACAAGGAAGGCTTAAATAGATTATCATATAATTCAGCGGAGATCCCAATTTTAAAAGAAACACTCCTCAATGTGTTCTGCTCAATTTCCTTTCTAACCAATTTAAAACATTTTAGATGGGTTTTGGAAATATTAGCACCTTTTGCAACATAACTCAGGATTTGTTCTGCTGTTACGCTGGGCTTAAATGAGGAAATATGCACCCATTTTTGATTAGCGATAACTTCTAAGTCTTTGGAATTATTATCTCCAAACACCACATGCTTACGTTTCTTTTTTTTTGTAGTTAACTTTAGTCCATCCAGTATTGTTAACTGGGATATTACTTTCTACTTGAGAGTACGCAGTTGAAGCTGAGCTAACAGTATTGTCAGAGTTTTGAGAACAACTAATACTAGCTCTTCGTTTAGAATTTAAAACGGCATTTGGCTCAGTAGCAGCAATAACATCATTTGGTTTAATAGTAGCAATAACATCATTATGAATATCATCATTATCATGTAAAGAAAGACAAAGACTAGCTCTACGTATTCGCATATTAGAATTTAAAACATTATTACTTGGTTCAGTAGTATTAACAACATCTTTACGAAAAGCATAATTAGCAGAACTTGAAGAAAAGGAATCACTCAGAGTTGAACGACCTTTTAGTTGTAAATCATTATTTTTTGAATTTAAGCTTGACTCAGCATGTATGTTTTTATTTTTAAAAGAAGCACTCTCAACTGCATTGTTGTTGTATATACAGGCATTGAATACAGTGTTGCCACCAGTAAAACAAAAAATTACACAGCTGTAGGTCAAAAATTATCCAAAACCGTATGAATTTGCACAAAAAATATATTTTTTATATTATTTAAAAAAAAAACTCTACTGGGCACAGTGGAGAAGAATACAAATATATTGGGAAGAATTTCGCCATTTTTTATCGACTGATATGAAATTTTACACTGTAAGTTTTAGATGGCCGAAACTGCGGGAGCTATGCCATTCGACTCCAAAGTTTTGCCATTTTTCTATTTACAAACCGATTTTTAAAGACGTAACATTGCTATCATCTACAAAGTGCAAAAGTTATTTGCATTTTAAACTAAAATTTAGCATTTTTTCTATAACCTGGTCCGTGCCTTCTGCAAAAGCAAATCCAGGCCAATTTCTCTGAAAATATTATTAAAAAGTGTTCTCTTAACTAAAGGGAATTTCAATGCAATATCTTTTTCAGGATTAACTTGGTGTTTTTATAAAAAGAATCAGACGAATTCGTTAAAAAGTTTGTATGGAAAACACTAATTTTGGAACGTTTTTGTTTAAAAATTATTGCACAAATTTGTTATGACATCTAAGTAGAACAGATGTAGCTAAAAAATTTTAACCAAAAATATTTTTAAGTTTGTGTTTTTCACACAAGTATTTTAACGAATTCGTCAGATTGTTTTTATAAAAACAGGCAGTAAAGTAGCGTGCTTTTAAATTTGAATATTAAAACAATGGTATTTTATCCATCTTTCAGAAAAAAGTATTTATGTTTTTCAGTAATCGCACTTCATTCAAATGCATTGCATGCAAAAATATTACTTGCTAATTATTCTCTCCCATACTCCTCAAAATTTAACTGTTTCTGTTCAAATTAAACCAATTTTTCTCTGAGTGCAAAGCTAGAATTTAAGAAAAACTGCAGTATATCCTCCAAGGCGTCCGTAATGTGATGGCATAAGCCCTGTTTAACCCTAGCTTTAAATGTCGGCAAGACAGGAAAAATTTTAAAAATACCGTATTTGTAAAATGTTGCCTGTTTTCTTTAATTTTTATGTTAATGGTAGCAAGACAGACCTTAACATGAAATTTCTTCGCAGTATGTGTATCAGCAAATTTTCTTTTAAAAAATAAACCCTAAATTCATAAACGATTTGTAAAATTATAGGAGGTTTATTGAACAAATTTTGTATGAAAATGACGTTTTGTAAACCTGCTATAACTTTACAAAGCATTTATGAATTGAAGGGCAAAAATATAACATTTTTTTCAAAAATTTCATACGATTGAAATCTGAAACATGTTGGATTTACAGAATTCTAAAATATTCTGATTCTGCTCCACCTTGCTGCGTTAATAAAATTTTTGTCTGGTCAAAGCCCAGTATCATGATAACTACATCAAAAAAATTTTCACATATTAGAAAAATAAACAAAAGGTGGTGCTTTAAACAAAACAAAAATACATAGCACAATATTTGATTTCTTCTAAATTGGGTTTAGTGTTGAAAAAATTTACAGAAATGAGATTTGTGGTAAATATTTCACCGACAAACTCGTTTTCCTTCTAAATATCTACTAATTTTTATTAATTTATTAAAAAGCTTTACGGAAATTTCTATAAAAAGTGAAATTACAGAAAAACTACACAAAAATGTCAAAATTATAATGTTCAAAAATTATCCAACAAATGTGTAAACAGTCCCGTTTTTGAATAATTATTCAAAAAGTGGCAACACTGATTGAATAACTTTTTTAATTCTCTTACTTCATTTGACAAAATTGTTATCATAGCAATTAAATTATTAGATCCTTTAGCGCATTTATTGCAGTTATAAACAATATTATTTGATGAAATTAAAACATTAAAATCACGATCACTATTGACACCAGAACACCCTTTATGGAATAGACCACTGCATGTTATGCATCTAATAAATATACTACCAACAGCTCTAAAGCAACTAACACAAGCAGTATTAGACTGCATTAGGAAGAAAAAATAAAAATGAACTTGTTTAAACGACAATCACTACTGAACTATTATATATTGTTCTTAAAATGGTTGAAATCATGGAAGTTGCATGGAATCGCCCGGTCCGTAGATTTGCCCGTATAGCAAATAATTTTTGGATAAAAGAAAAAATATATAAATATTAAAGATGAAAAAATATACACTTAAAGTTCAATAAGTGTCAGCTATTTTCAGACAATTAAAACATACTAGAAATCAATTTTTTTTTTAATTTTAACAAATTAAGAAATAAACATCAGAAAACAACGCCTTTTAAAACATGCAATTTATAAATTTAAGCATATAACATTGTAAATAAAGACCATAGAAAAAAATATTTATCGATTGATTTAAGAAATTAAACCTGTTATAAGTTTGAAGACTTTTGAATGGCGGCTTTGTCATTTGAATTAGATGCACAATCAATAATGTCGTTAAATGATGAAATTATGTGATCAATTTGAACACTGGATTGAGCATTTTATCCGTAAAAGTGTCCCTTCCTAAACGTTATAGGGTTTTGCAATATCTTTTATCTTTACTTTTTCATTTATTTGTTACAAAATCTTTAATTTATCCAAAATACTCAACTGGACCATTTCTAGAAATGTATTTTAGAATTGGAAAAATAAATATATTTAGCAATATGCCAAAATCGGCTTTTTGCGAAAAAGAACTTTTTTATCCTTGAAAATGATTCTTTAGGGCTTCAGCAGCAACTTTTGTTCTGCGACTTTTTCATAATTCCGTGATTTACAAAATTACTGATATTTTTAGGTTATTGAAGAAAATCAAAATTTTGACCTTTAAATTTCCAGAATTTGGCCAAATGATGTTTGGCAAATTTGTTCAAAATCCTTTGGCGAGTGTTTTTGCTGAACATATGAACTCATAATATTTGGAAATACACTCAGGGAATTATGTAGGTAAAATCAACTGCAAATGACAGTTAAAATAACTGCATTTGCACTTAAAAAGGTGTAGACTACATTTGCAGTTAAATTAACTGCAATATGAAGTTATTTTTAACTGTTAAAAATCAACTGACAAATGTAGTAAAAACAACTACAAATGCAATTGAAACAACATACATGCAAATTATTGTAAAACTGTACAAACAACTGCAAATGTAATTAAAAAACATAAATAAAAATTATTTTAAAAATTATTAATTTAATAAAAAACAAATTTATGTAAACACTCCTAACTTAATTTTATTCTATTTAAAATTGAGAAATCAAAATTTACACTAATGTCACTTTTATTTTTCACTAGTAAGATATTGTTGTAGATGTCCGTCTGTGAGGGATGAAATATGGCGTTGTTTGGCTTCCTTTTTTTCTCCAGGTAGAAAGAGAAGATGGGAATATAAAAGAACTGAAAGAAAATAAATACAATAATTTTTAATAATCCCGTAAATAAATTTATATTATAAAACTTACCTTATTATTTTAATAACTTAATAAAAAATATATAAACTTTTCCGTATTACGCGTCCTCACTCTTTGGCGTTGTTTTATGACTAAGACAAGAGAAAACATGTTCTACTCATATTCTTTCACTAGAAATTTCTAAACAAGCGCGTCATACACATGCTCCTGATTGCTTCGTGTGTGTGCACACACACTTGAAAATATAAGTATTTGTAAAAAAAATTCTAAATAACTGCATAAAATAAATGTTACTACAATGTGGTAGTTTTTGTAGTTATTTTGAAAAAATAACTGTCAAAAACATTGAAATATTTTGCTCTAAGTAAATTAACTACAATTGTAGTTAAAATAACTACAACCGCATTACTAGACAAATAACTGTCATGTAGTAACTGCAGAACTTTTCTGAGTGTACAGGGTGTTTTGATGCATTTTTAAATAAAAATTAATTTTGCGCCATCTAGCGGCAATAATTTTTACTAACTATATTCAGCAATTAGGAAGGTAATTTGAATAATTTTTCAACAAATTTTGAAAATCGGTTGAAAAATAACCGAATGAGAAGGAAAAGACCTATAAGATAATGAAATAGTTTCAAATTTATATTAAATATTTCGGGAACTGGCAACACTAATGTCAATAGCTAAAATCTGGGAACACCATATTAAAAGTTGACATTTTTTAGCATAAACGTACTCAAAATGTTTTGATGTACAAATGCTATTCAATTTGGCCAAAAAATGGAAATTTCAAGAGAGGTTTTAGTTGGATTATTTTTCACAACTTTCGACGTGGATTATCTCAACAAGAATGTGTCGATGAACTCAGTTTTTTGTGTGGCGATAAATCAGCATCAAAAACGACAGGACATCGCTGGTATAGTCAATTCAATCGTGGTCGTAGTTCGGACGCCGACGAATTCCGTGAAGGTCCTCAAAAATCGGTTGTTGTCCCACAAAACATGGATGCAGCGCGTGAACTGATAATGCAAGATCGTTATGTGATATTTCGTGAGATAGAGGCATCCTTGCACATTAGTTCCACTTCAATACATTCGATTTTGCATGAACACTTAGTTGTAAAAAAAATTTGCTCTGGTTGGATACCCCATAATTTATCAGTCGCTCAAAAAAAGTCTCGCGTCGATTTGTGTAAGGGAATGATTAAAAAGTTCGACCGTGGTGCTTCAAAAGACTTTTATAAAATCGTGACAGGTGATGAATCATGGATATATGCGTATGAGCCGGAAACAAAACAGCAATCGACCGTGTGGGTATTCCAAGATGAGCGAAATCCAACAAAAGTTGTTCGTGGAATGAGCACAGCGAAGCAAATTTTCGCCTTTTTCTTCGGCCGAATGGGTCATGTGGCCACTATTCCGCTTGAGCAACGTATGACGGTCAATTCTGAGTGGTACACGACCATTTGTTTGCCGGAAGTCTTCGGAGAAATTCGTAAAACTAACCCCCAAAGACGAATGATTCTCCATCATGACAATGCGTGCTTTCACACATCTCGTCAAACATGAGAATTTTTGAACAGTCAAAAAATCGAAAAAACATTCTTCGTACAGTCCTGACTTGGTACTAGGGTTTATCCCGCCATTTTTCGGATCCCGCAATCCCGGGAATTTTGTGCGGGATTTCCCGGGATTTTTTTTATTTTTTTACAGAAGTTTTCGCTAGTATTAATACAATTTTGGAAGCTTTATTTAAATTTAAAGCATTGATTTTTTAAACTAATTTAAACAAAAAATATTTAAAATTAAAAAAATACGATTTAAAATTTAATAAACTGAATTAGGCCCAATTGCTTTCGGATGGCAGTTGAATTTGGTTTAGTTAAACCGAAAAAAATTTTATCAATCATTACCAGGTTTACCAACAATACTTGTACATATTTCGGAAAAAAATTGTTCTTTATAATGATGATCTTTGTTTAAATAAAGCAATATTTGTATAGGCTGATTTACACTATAAGATTTTCGGAAAGATTTTGCAACCTTGCATATAAGTTTTGCATGTACACTGAAGTAAAATCGTACCGAAAATCTTATAGTGTAAACCAGCCTTATACAACATTCCAACATCATTATTTCAGTTCCAAATACCACCAAAAAACTAAAATAAAAAATTGGTAATATTTTCGTATTTTCAATTGACATAATTATTTTGAGTTTCTTTAACTTAAAATAATTTCATTTAAAGTTCAATTGCTATTCCATTATTTCAATTGTATTTTTTAAATATTATTTATTTTCAAAATAATCCATCAGATGCTTTCTCAAATTATTTTGGATTTTTTATATGTTAATTTAAAATGCCACTAAATATGAAAATTCTATAATTTCTTTCTAAGTAGCTGTGGCATAAAAAATGTCTATTCAAGAAAACTAATTAAAGTTAAGAAACTATTTAATAATGTTTTAGTGTCTATTTTTATAAAATGATTTAGGCGAATTTGCCTAAAAATTTGTGTGAAAAATTACTCACTTTCAAACTATTTTATAAAAATAATTCTAGACGGATACTTTTGAAAATCTGGGTTGAAAGAAACAAAATATCTAGAAATAGAAATTTTTGGATTTCATATTTAAGAAATATTTAAGCAACAAATCGATCTAAGTTCTGACTTAAAATTGGTCCGATATAAGTTCGCACTCATTAACTATTCCAATATATTCTGAAAAAAGGGATGAAAATAAAATACTCGTGTCTTTCACTTTTTCTATATCAATTCGTTTAACCGTTTAAAGTTTTTTAAAATTAAAACGGCCTTCCATATAAATATATTACCTAAATATTAATTCACGATTTATATTGTTAAACGAATTGATCTAGAAAAAGTGGAAGACATGGATACTTTATATTTAGCTATCCTTTTAGAATATATTAAGCACATTTTCTCATGGGTACAACCAAAAGATGAACTTTGTCGGACGGTGTTTTAACAGAAATCGAGTTTTTAAAGTACAACATATGGGAAAATCTACGAAACAGGTTGATTTCAGATTTTGAAAAATGCAAAATTTCAAATTAGTGGCACACATTTTTTTTTCCAGATTAACTTATTTAAAATACATTAAAAAGAAGTAATCTGTTCGCGTGAATAAATTTTTTTGAGTGCTGAAAAAGTTATAAACAAAAAACCGCACACATTTTCGCTAAAATTTTTGGATTCTTCGGGCATGCTACCACACATTTTCAAGTAACCTTTCCGTGCTGAGTCTGAATTTGGTTTCCAAATTTTTCCAGCACATCTGGCTTTTGAGCAAATTGAGGTCAAAGTTACCAAAAACCTTTTCTTTTTTTTTGGCTATTTTTGAGTTGTTTTTACACACATTTACCTCGATTTAATGAAAAAAGATGACACAAATTTTTCAATCATCAATGCATAGTTGCGCTATATTTCCATTATTGATTATAAGTAATGTTGTTTTTTTAATTTTGCCGTCCGTCCGTCTGTCTCTCCATGTATTCTTGTGCGCACGCTACAGGTCGCAAATATTTAGATTTTTTGATAAAATTTGGTAGACCGATTTATATCGGCCCAAGGACGAAGTCTATTGATTTTGGTTTAAATCGGTCTATGTTTGGACTTGTGCCCATATAAATTTCCCTCAAAACTGGAGCACAAAATTGAATGGCACAACCACGGTTTAAAGAATTATGGGATCAAATATGTCTTGAATGGTACATATCTTCATTACTATTATTATCTGAAAGTGCTAAACGGATCGGACGAATTTCGTATTCTCTACAACATATCTTTCTCCAAAATTCGCTAAAAGGTTAAATTCAAATTGAAGGCACTCCACAGTTTTAAGAATTATGGAGTCCAATCTATTTGGAACGGTAGATCTTATTGTTTACGCCGGCCGTTTTCCAGTCGATTTGTTTCTGCCTGACGGTTAAATGCCGCCGCCACGGCAATTGTGAACAGGCTCTAAAAGTGTGACTCGATGGTGCCGTGTGAGTGTGGGTACTGGGTATCATGGGTACCCGTTGGACTTGTACCCGCACTTTCACGGCACTATTCGAGTTCGGGTTTTTTTTATGGTTCCCTTTTTGATCGTCATTACAACCGGCAGCAACAAGTGCAACAGACAGAAAGAAAAAGAAGAAAAAAAGTTAAAATTAAAGAAAGTTAAAAGTGGAAACTTGAAAGAATTTTTAAACCATAAAAACCAAAGTGAAACTAAACTTAAAGTTGAAAGGAAAAAAAAGGGAGATTAAAATTTATAAACAAAAAAGAAATTAAACGTGAAGTATAAAATAAAGGGAAGAAAGGGTTAAAAAGAAAAACCTAAATCAAAGAAACCCCTGTAAATTATAAGAAAATTGTAAATTAGAATAGAATTCAAGAAAAGAGGAAAAAAGAAAACAAATATTTTATTAATAAACTTAAACTAAAAGAAATTAAAAGGTGTTTGTGTGATAGAAAAGAGAAGACAAAGGAAAAAAGGGTAAGGAATCTGCCGCCACCGTAGTTCAGCCTGCCTGGTGTGGTTGTTGGATGTGTCGCCGTGGTTCCGCCTGCCAGCCGGAAAAGACAGCAACCGATTGTTGCCCATTGCTATATCAGGTACTCCACGAAGAAACTTATCATAGCTGTCATTATGTGAAAGTGCTAAACAGATCGGATTTTATTTTTAGGCTTTACATCAATTTTCGCTTTACAGTAGTTTTGATTTAACTGCCTTTTTCTTAAGTGCACATTTGCTATAACTCCAAAAATGCTGGTTTCGTTTCTATTTTACAAAATTATGTACGCAATTATCTTCTTTAAGTGCACCTTTTGTACCTGCGCATTTAAGATAACTGCCTCATATTTTTGGCAGTTTTACATTATTTTCATAAAAAATATCACCATTAGCTGCCTCTTGTGTTTTGCTTTGTTTTTCAATTCTAGGAAAAAAAAACACACATAAAATAAATGTGTTGTCAACTTTTTTTGTGACAAAAATATCGTACTTTAGTCGTTTTTAATCATAAAAATAGCAAGATCTGGTGCAAAACTCAAAATTGTCATCATTAGCTTCATTTGTTTTGTTTGTTTTCAGTCTATATTGGTATACCTGCACATTAAGGCAGGTAAACAATTTGACTTAGCTGCGTTTTTTGGCTTACCTGCACAAAAATTCTTGCAAAAGTTGGTTGTGCAGCTAAGTCAAAATTACTGTACAATACGCTAAAAATCCTAATTTAAATTGAGTAGCACATCCAGAGATAAAAGAATTAATGGCTGAAATCTGGCTTATATCATATATATCGCAATTAGTATTGTTCTGTGTAAGTGCTAAAACGATCGGATTATCCTTTTGGTTTCTACATCACTTTTAGCTCCAAAAATCTATGAAAAGCTACAAAATTTAACCTAAAATGGGTCTGGACACCAAACTAATAGTACGATCCATTTAGCACTTACACACAATAATAGTATCACCGATATATACCGATCACGCAGGACTGCAACTAATTATTTCTCAAACTGCGGATGTGCCCTTCAAAAAATATCAAATTTCAAGTTGTTCACGCATAGAGGTGAAGAGATTATTATCATAATTTCTTTATTTTTAAGGCACACTTATTAATTTGATCTCAATTTTTTTGTTTACTTATCAGTTATATGTTAGTATCAAAAAATTTTCAGTTGCATTGAAGCTGAAAGCGCAAAAATTAAAAATGTCGGAAATTACTCTTTATTCAAAAAACTGAGTTACAGATTTTAAAGAACTGCTATTTGTTCCTAATTGAGGGCACCTATTTTTTTCAATAAGTGGGATATTTTCTAACATCATAATTATTATCCACCAAAGGTTTTGGGCGATTTCCTTTTATGCTGAAAAAGTTATAATCAAAAGAGTTGAAAAACTCTTGAAAGTTACAAGCAAAATTAGGGTAGTTTTTAATTGAGTAGAGCCCATTAGCAGTATAAATATTAAAATTTAAGATGTTCGCCTGATTAAATTCGTTGCCTCGAAACTGCTGATACCATCAAAAATATTATATATTGTTATTAAAATGGTTTAAATCCTGAGTTACATGGAATCGCCCGGTTCCGTACATTTGCCCATATGTCGAATTTAAATATTTTCTAACGAGCGGAAATTCCCGGGATCCTGGGAAATTCTGAAAAAAATCCCGCTGTCCCGGGAAATGAAAAAGTCCGGGAAAAGAAAACCCCTACTTGGTACCCAATGACTTCTTCTTGTTCCCGAATATCAAAGGTAAACTGCGTGGTCAACGATTTACGAGCGCCGAAGAAGCAGTTGAAGCGTTCAAAAACCATGTTTTGGAGGTATCTCAAGAGGAATGGAAAAACTGTTATGACAAATGGTTTGAACGAATGCAAAAGTATATTGATCATCAAGGGGAATATTTTGAAAAACAATAAAGCCATTTTTATTTGAAAATGTTTGTTATTATTTGCTATTCCCGAAATATAAATAGTACCCCTCTTATGTTACATATTCATCTGTATGTTACATACATATTTTAATATAAATTTAACACTATTTCATTATCTTATAGCTCTTTTTTTTCTCATTCGGTTATTTTTCAACCGATTTTTGTTGAAAAGGTTATTCATATTACCTTTCTAATTGCTGAATATAGTTAGTACAAATTATTGCCGCTAGATGGCGCAAAATTAATTTTTATTGAAAAATGCATCAAAACACCCTGTATTTGCAAATATTATGAGTTCATATGTTCAGCAAAAATACTCGCCAAAGGATTTTGTACAAATTTGCCAAATATAATTTGGTCGAATTCTTGAAATTTAAAAGTCAAAATTTTGATTTTCTTCAATAACCTAAAACTAACGGTAATTTTGTAAACAACGGTATTATGAAAAAGTCGCAGAACAAAAGTTATATATTTACTTAACCCATGGAAAGGAATTTTGTTCCCCAAAGTAAAAACAGTGTCTACACCCAGCTAAAAAATTTGTTGTCCCAACCGAATTAGGTTCCAACCGAATTTACGAGGTTGTCGCAACACCATTAATGGGGTTGTCACAACCGAATTTTGAGGTTGTTGCAACCGAATTCGGTTGTGGCAGCCGAATTTTAGAGGTTGTGGCAACTGAATTCGGTTGTCGCAATCGAATTTCGAGGTTGAGACAACCGAATTCGGTTGTGGCAACCGAATTGTGGGGTCGCGACAACCGAATTCGGTTGTAGCAACCCTATTTAGAGGTTGTGGCAACCGAATTTATTAGAGAACGGGGTTGCCTCAACCAATATTTTATATTAATTTAGCTAAAACCTTATAATGTTTTTTGCAATAAAATACGCACTTTCTTAAGTTTTATATATTTATTATATATTATTAAAAAACTATATATTAACGGAATTTACATAAAAAGAGCTACTTAAGAGATTACCTTAATTAAAATCATCAATTAGATTATAAATTATTATAGTGATAATCTTGGGAGAAAATTTCTGTTATATCCTCATGCTGGGTTTTATACGAAGTGTTTTTGAGTTACAAATTATGTGATAGCCCAAAAAATTGTTGTTGTTTTCCATAAGATTTGACTGTTTCGCATCACGAAAGTCTTTCGTAAAATAAAAAAAATAATTCACGAAATCAGTACAACCTGAATCGATTAAATGCATATTGGGTATGTACTAAGGTGTCCATTACGACTATTCCGAATATTCTGCTAACACCCCCAGTTTTGCTCAATTTGGTCCCAAATGAAATAACTTTAAGAAAGATTTCTCACTATAAAATCTTTTAAATACTTCTAAAGTAAGAGTAAAATCTCGAGGGATATTTTATGACAATTCAAAGTTTTTCTAATATCACTGAATATACTTTTAATTGACATATATCCTTAATTCTTACTTCGATTTTATTAAAAAAATTATTATTCCAAGATCTATAAAGCACCTGGACTTTCTTTTAACTAGATACGAAAAGAAATGTCATATTTCTTAAATAATAACAATTAATAAAACTTTGATTTGTTAAATCTCCTGATTTGCCAAGTCTTCTAGAAAAACAAACAAACATTTTTTATAGTGAGAATAATCCCCCTGATTATGTAAGGCGTAGGCGTAGACGTTTTTAGGCGTTTTTATAACAAAGTCGTTAGAACAAATATTGTTGCAATATTTAACAGTCGAGTAAGATTTATATTTTTTCGGGGGAATGTGTGTAAACGTAAAACCGTCATATCTCGAAAATTAATATACCAAAGAATTTTTTTTACATGGTGTTTTTTCAAAGAAAGTTTTCTATGTTTTTAAATAGATTATACTTATTCGGATTTTGAATATTATGTTAAGAAAATCTGGTAGAGGAACCTTTAAAAGTTTAGTATGCAGGTATGTGATATTGAAGAAGAAGTCAATCTGAAATTGAAACAAAATAGATTATACAAAATAATTTCAAAAATCAAGTGGTCTTGCAAACCTTAATACGGTCCAGATACCGATAGGAATAGGAAAAACTACTGTGAGTGTGTATACCAATCATGCGTTTGATGCCATCAACAATTTGTTAATCGGAAAGGGAGAAATAATGTACCATAAGCTAAATCTTTAATCACAACAACGTCAAGATAAATGTACATACGGTACCATACAAAATATTTAATGGGACCAATTGGCAAAAACCAAATGCTCCTTTGTACGGTTCAGCACCAGCATAACACGACTATATCAAATAATTAGTTGGAGCTATACAACACCCTGAAATTGCAAATTATTGGCAGTACACAGCGGCTTTCATGGGGTTATATATTAAGCCCCCATGAAATCCGCTGTATTACCTATTAACACAAAAACTCGAATAAGAATTGTTCTTATTAAGAATCAAAAATGTGCAATTAGTCCCCAAACATTGACTGGAAGAAAAAATTAGTATCAAGCAAAATCACCATGCAGTATATAGTCACATGAACGAATACTTACCACGTATTACATTTTTATAGATGCATTTTTCCATCGTTTGTAGGTGAATAGAAAAATTTTATTTTTTAAATTACTTATATTTATGTATTTGAAGTTTTGTCTTCAAATATTTTGTTTTCTGTTGTAATTTTCAATGAAATCGTTTTCTAGTTTTTCACTTCTCAAGTTTTTTGAAAATCAATTCGGATACTACAACCGAATTACGGGGTTGCTACAACCGAATCACTATGAAATTCGGTTGCAGCAACTTCGTAAACAAAAAAATCAGTTGTGACAACCGAATTCGGTTGTAGCAACACAATTTTTTTTAATTCGGTTGCTACAACTCCGTTAATTCGGTTGTTATAGCCCTTTTCGGTTGTTGCAACTGAATTTCAGATGAGACAACCGAATTCGGTTGCAACAACCTCATTTCGGTTGTAGCAACCTCATTTCTGTTGGGACAACCTCAATTCTGTTGTGACAACCTCGTTCCAACCGAATTTTTCTGAGGGTGTATGGTCTTAATTACTAATGTATAATTCATTTCAGTAGCATAAATTCCCGTTTTCTAAAATATTCACTCTATTTTCTAAATGAATGAATAAAATTTGCCCAAAATAGGCTTTAATGTATTTGTACGGCACAAATTTCGCCCTCAGAAATATTCGGTTGGGATTCGGTTGTTGCAACTTCAATTCGGTTGTTGCAACCTCAATTCGGTTGTTTCAACCTCAATTCTGTTGTTTCAACCTCATTTCGGTTGCCGCAACCGAATTCGGCTGTAGCAACTGAATTCGGTTGTTATAACCGAGTAAATGGGGTTGCGGCAACCGAATTGACCAAATATTCGGTTGTTGCAACCGAATTCAGTTGTTGTAACTGAATTTTATACCACTAGGGTTGCTGCAACCGAATTCGGTTGGGATCACCGAATTGAATTGAATTTGAATTTTGGAAACTTCAAAAAATTAAATATAAAAATATGTTTTACTTATTTTGTGTTAAACGGAAAAGAGATCGAAGTGGAGCGAAAATGTCTTTAATGGTTAGTACACCCAGCAAAAAAATTTGTTGTCCCAACCGAATTAGGTTCCAACCGAATTTACGAGGTTGCCGCAACCCCATTAATGGGGTTGTCGCAGCTGAATTTTGAGGTTGTAACAACCGAATTCAGTTGTGACAGCCGAATACAGAGGTTGTGGGAACCGAATTCGGTTGTTGCAACTGAATTTTGAGGTTGTGGCAACCGAATTCGGTTGTGGCAACCGAACTGTGGGGTTATGACAACCGAATTCGGTTGCAGCAACCCTATTTAGAGGTTGCGACAACCGAACGAATTGGAGAGCGAGGTTGGCTCAACCGGTATTATCTATTTATTTAGCTACAATCCTTATATATATTTTTTGCAAAAAAAACGCATTTTTTTCTTTTATACATACATATATTTTCTCAATTTATTTAAAAATTACATATAATAAAATCAAATTATAAAAATAGTGGTAAATGAAGTATTATTCCTTTGGGAGAAGGAATTCTAAATAAAGAATACTAATTGAAGCGCCCTTCCTTTGAAAGAAAAATACAAAATGAAGTAACCTTTCTCTGAGAAAAAGAGTAAAAGTGAAGTATCCTTTCTTTGAAGGAAAGAATACTAAATGAAGTCCCCTGTCTTTGAAAAAAAGACTGCTAAATAAAGTATCCTTTCTTTGAAAGAAAGAACACTTAATTAAATACCCTTTCTTTGAAAGAAAGAATACATAATTAATTACCCTGTCTTTAAAAGAAAGTGTGCTAAATGAATTACCCTCTCTTTTAAAGAAAGTGTACTAAATAAAGTACCCTTTCGCTGATAAAAAGAGAACTAAATGAGCTACACTTTTTTCAAAAAATAGTGCTAAGAGAAGTACCCTTTCTTTAAAACAAAGAGTGCTAAAAGGAGTATCTTTTCTTTCAAAGAAATGGTACTTAATTTATTATTTTTTCTTTAAAATAAATAAATGATACGTCCTTTTGTGCTTTTACTTTGAAGTTCTCTCTCCTTGCAAGAAAGAGTACTTCTTTTATTCTCTTTCTCTAACCGAAAGGATACTCCTTTTTGTATTCTTTCTTTGGACGAAAATATACTTTTTTTAGTACTCCTTCTGTTGGGTATTAAACATTTCTTTGAAGGAATGGCTATATTTCATCTGCAACATCAATATTCCTGGGCCATTTGTAAAGCATATTACAATTCGCTCGGCTTTTGAATGCGAGAGGTCTTGCAGAAATAGGAAACTAAAGAGAAAAAAACAAAAATATCTTTTTAAGAAACTATCGTGTTTGATGGAAGGAGCGCAATGTAAACTTACGGTGGGCGCTGCTTAATAGCATGTCTTATCCTTAGTAGACTGTTTGGATTCGTTGTGACTGTGATTTTATGCGACACGTGCTATCAGCAGATAGATAATCAAAATAACATACGACTCTGGTGCTGAAGATATTGTTAAGCGAATCTGTAATTAATTCAGCAAATTATACTTTTATTTAAGAAGAAACAATATATAGTTACCAGCGAAAATATCTTACAGATGCGATTTATCAAAGTTTTTCTTCACCAAGTTTGGATGTAACCCACTTTCTTTCATCTAAATTTTGTTGTATTTAAAGGCTTTTCTATTTACCTGCAAAATATTAAGTATAAGCAATATATTTTAATATCCTAATTTTTAAATTTATTTATACAAACCTTTTAATATTTGCAAAACTATGCCGTTCTCCTATTTGTTTTTAACACAAATTATTTTATTTTTTCTATTGTGAAGTTTTTTTTTGATTGAACAAACAAATTCCAAATTCAAAATACTTACTTCAAAACAAATATGAATTCGGATTAAATAACCGAATTGGAATGTATCTCGGTTGCTGCAACCCTATATAAAATAAATTCGGTTGCAGCAACCTCGTTTACAAGTAATTCGGCTGTGGCAACCAAATTCAGTTGCAGCAACATCATTTTTATAAATCGGTTGCAACAACCTCTCGAATTCGGTTGTTGCAACGTAATTCAGCTATTACAACCGAATTTCAGTAGAGGTAACCGAATTCGGTTGCAACAACCTCATTTCGGCTGCAGCAACCTCATTTCAGTTGCCACAACCTCTTTTCTTTTGCAACAACCTAATTCCAACCGAATTTTTTTGAGGGTGTACTAAAAGAAGTATTTTCTAATACAATGAATTATATTAGAATTTATCATTATAATAATAATGTGAAAAGTACTCGTGCCACCCATTTCGCTGCTTTGCCACTGCTGGCACCTGCGTAATTCTGGGTTATTTCAAAATACTTACACAAGAAGAGAATTAAGTAATGTGCAATAGTTTGCAGAAATCTTCTTACACAATTTTCAAAAACCTTGCACTAGCGAATATTGCTACAATTGAAAATATTTTTTACGATGAGACTGTTAAGTTAAATCCATTTTTTGGTAATATACTGCGCTAAGTTGTGCTTCAAATTCATCTTATAATTGATTGTTTTTTGCTGTAAAAAAACTCTAATTAGTTAAACTCTGAAATATATTTTTTAATTTGCGAATTATTAACACAAACCTTTTATGTAATATTATGCAATAATTTGTTGTTTATTTCTGTATTTTCTATATTATTTTATTTTTTTATTTTGAAGTTTAAAAATTACAAATTCATTTCAAAAAGAAGTTACCACAACCCTATTCCATAAAAATTCGGGTGTCACAGCCGAATTCGGTTGCAGCAAACCTTTTGATAAAAATTCGGTTGCCACAACCGAATCTCTTACATATTCGGTTGCTGCAACCCCATTTAAGGGTAGTCGCAACTGAATTGAAGTTGTGACAACCGAATTCAGTTGCCTCAGCCGAACGGAGGTTGGTGCAACCCTTTTGCGGTTGCAACAACCCTTTTGCGGTTGCAACAACCCTTTTGAGGTTGCGACAACCTAATTCCAACTGAATTTTTATGAGGGTGTATAATGTTATTTAAAATTAGCTAAAATCATTGTTCCCAATATTTTGCAACGCAGCAGAAATAATAAAACCGAAGTTTGTACGCAAACATTTTAATTCTAATGCCACAAAACATTTTCGTCCTAAAGAAAAACGTTTAAACCAGGTAAGAACTAGCGAAAAATACACTATAATAAAGATAAATGAAAACATTAATAATACTAACTCATTAGACGTCTTCATATCAAAGGTTTAAAAGGATTAATTCTTTCATTCACTTTTTAAAAATTAATGAAATTTGGGTTAAACTTAATACCCAATAGCTTTAAATTATATGAATTCATTCTATTTTGTTTGAATTCTAACTGAATGAAACCCAATTTATCTGAATTCATTTAATAAAAAGGTGAATGAAAAATGATTAGTTTTCATTCACTTAGTCAAATGAAAAATTTTAATTTACATGTAATTGCTGATATATTAGCATAATACAAATGAAAAACGTTTAAAATTCATCTAACAGAAATAAATAGTATCGTATGCTTTGTTACAGCTTGTATGCTTTGGTTTTGATTATATGTTAGTTTCAAACTACACTGCACTAAGTGAATGGTAATAAAATTTCTTCATTCAATTAGTAAAATGGTGAATGAACATGCGATTTGAATGATTCAAGTCGGGAATTCATTCAATTCTTATTAAAGCTTTGGGAATGAAGCTTATGAATGAATTCTTTACGAATGGGTTAAGGGAATGGTACATGAACATTTTTAAAATCTGAATTTAATTTTTCGTGATTTAAGCTTAAATTGAATTAAGTCTTTCGAAGCTATGCTTCATATATTGTATTTAGCTCCAATTTAAGTCAATTGCTGGAAAGAATCGGAGTCAACTAACTATCTGTGTGTGATGTGCATTTCAATATTTTAAATTTAGAAGTCGAGTATTAACGTGGGTACGCACTTTACTTTTTATTTAAAATTGTACTAAAAAGGACATTGTCTTGGCCAGTTTCATAGTGAGGCCTGACTTTTTCTACCATAGAGTCTTTTTTCGCGCTCCGCCATAACTTTGCAGATTGTTACCTGCGGTTTTTTTGTAATTTGTAATCTAAAATTTTCCTAAAGGAAAATTTTTAAATGTAGAACAAAAACAAAAAACGTTTTTACATCATTGTGTAAAAGCAATGGTATGAAATTAAATTTCTCCACCTAGTGTACAAAAATGGAATAGATATTTGTTTTTACTACCATTGCTTAAATGTAATGAAAATTATAAAAACGTTTCATTAAATGTAATGAAAATAAAAGTAATGAAAACTTATTTCATTGCAATTACATTTTGTAATGACAATTGATTTTCTTTTTAATTTCCATTTTACAGACCCAATGAAAATCAAAAAGCGCAATATTCTTTACAAAGTAATTAATTACTCCTATCTCTGTGTAGTACCATATTTATGTAATACAAGATTTATGTAAATTATTTATAAAGCCCACACCACATAGTGAAAGTGCCAGTGGACAGTGGCAGTGCTGTCAAACTTTGCTCTTGAATTTCGCGAAAACGATTTAATGTTTTTAAAAATTTCTTATTGCGCTTTGTTTAAAAACAGCTCATGTTTATTTAGAAGCTTTTCTAATTTCTCGGTAGTGAGAAAAAGGGAAGATACAAAAAACTGCTTTATCGATAAAACGTCGCAATGCGGTCGACACTGCGTTTATGTGGTTTAGGCTTAAGACTTTCAATTATAATGTATATTTCTCAACAATATTTAATTTTATAAGAATAAATGTATAAAAATTCGGAATATGCGTACTTTACTTCAAGAAATATTGTTGGATTCTAGATAAATATATAGAAAGTATCGGTTGTGACAACCCCGTTCTTTAATAAATTCGGTTGCCACAACTTCTGAATAGGGTTGCTACAACCGATTTCGGTTGCCACAACCCCACAATTCGGTTGCCACAACCGAATTCGGTTATCACAACCCCACAATTCGGTTGTCACAACCGAATTCGGTTGCCACAACCTCTAAAATTCGGCTGCACCAACCGAATTCGGTTGCAGCAACCTCAAAATTCGGTTGTGAGAACCCCATTAATGGGGTTGCGGCAACCTCGTAAATTCGGTTGGAACCTAATTCGGTTGGGACAACTAATTTTTTGGCTGGGTGTGGGCTGAATATTATGCCTTGAAAGTCAATATAATTGTTGATGACTATAATATCTAAAATTCTGCGGTGGTGCTTGAAGCATACACACATAAAAAAATTTGTTGTCCCAACCGAATTGAGTTCCAACCGAATTTACGAGGTTGCAGCAACCCCAGTTATGGGGTTGTCGCAACCAAATTTTGAAGTTGTCACAACCGAATTCGGTTGTGGCAGCCGAATTTGGAGGTTGTGGCAACCGAATTCGTTTGAAGAAACCGAATTTTCAGGTTGTGACAACCGAATTCGGTTGTGGCTACCGAATTTTGGGGTTGTAGCAACCGAATTCGGTTGTAGTAACCCCATTTAGAGGTTGTGACAACCGAATTTAATAGACGGTTGTCTCACCCGATATTCTCTTTTATTTTAGATTAAATCCTAATATATTTTTTCGAAAGTAAATAACGCTTTTTCGGGTATTTTACAAATATATTTTTATTTAATTCCATATATAATAAACAACTTTACATTAGGTGGTAGTAAAAGGTTATTTACACTCATGAAAAATAAATCAAAAGCTATCAAAAACTAGTTAAAAATTACCTTAAGATTTCGATAATGGAAATAAAAATTTACCTTCCTACATTAAATCAGCAAAAAAAAATTTTGAATATTAGTCGCCAAAAACAACAAAAAAATAAAAATTTTGGCTCGCTCTTTTTTTCAATGCTTGAGGGTTTTAATATTTTGAGCAGCCTTATAAAATGGCTCATATTGTGAGCAACTTCTTTTATTTAGGATCCTCGACTTTTTAAATAAAATGTGATGAATTTTAAAGCTCGGGAGCTTTTTCCAACCCTATTTTTTTTAAAGATTGCGAAAAATTTTTAATTAATAATTTTTACTTTTCCTAAGACAAGGTACTAAAATGAATTTTTCTTCTTAAAACTACAAAATAATGTTCTTTGAGAGAAACACTTTCTTTGAGGAATATTGGATGCTACTGGCTTTAGACCATTTCACAGAGAAAACTGATTTATTTTCGCTCATTTCTTATCAACCGAATCGATCTGCTTCAAAAACCGTGATATAATTCCCTATACTAATTAAAAATTACTGTTCCAACCAAACACAAATATATTCTGTTGGCAAAAAATTTGTTTAACACAGAGAATGTATTAATCTCAGTACTCAAAGGTAGTTTACCTTCAACATTGTATGATAGCGATAGCTCACATAATTTCCAAAAACCCGTAAGGAATTACGGCGAAACCCAGAATTGACACCAGGAGAGAATTCCGATTTTATAAAGATCTTGCATTGATAACTTTCAAAGAATAAAAATTGTTGCGACAGATGTATGCAGAGATATATATGCTACGAGTAATAGGTACAATTACCATACACCCACCGAAAAATTCGGTTGGAATTAGGTTGCTGCAACCGAAAAGAGGTTCTCTCAACAGAAAAGAGGTTGTTGTAACCGAAATGAGGTTGTGGCAACCGAATTTGGTTCCAATAACCGAATTAGGTTGCAACAACCGAATTATTACGGTTATAGTAACCGAATTCGGTTGTCACACCTGAATGGGTTGTAAACGAGGTTGCTGCAACCGAATTTATTGACAATAGGGTTGGAGCAACAGAATGGTTGTCACAACCGAATTATGAGATTTATGTACAAAAATATATAATTTTCAAACTTCAAAAACAAAAAAATATTAAATACATATTTATTGAAAAAGCCGGCAAGGAAAGAAATTATGCAAAATTATCACAAAATGTTCGTATTAACGTAATTTTCGTGTGTATAAATTGTATTGATTACTGATTTTTGCAGAAAATGGAGCATCATCTAAAAAATTATCAAATATTTCTGGGAGTATTTGCCACATCATACAGATATTTTATAAATTATAATGTTCCAGTTATAGGTTGGAAAACTGACTTGCTATTGTATAACTCCTTAAAAAAAATTTTTTGTGGGCTGTGATACGGTTTAGTGATCTTAAGGTAATTTATTAATTCTATTTGGATGGCAGCTTCTAAAAATAATCCTTGCGTTATCTATTAAAAATTGCAGACGCAGATGTACAGAAATGCTTGCTGTCTCTCTATAATAATATTTGTTTGGAAAACATTGCTAAGGTCTTTAATTCAACATGGCGTGTACGATGAATGAGTCGAAAACTGGAGAATCGTTCCGCTTTTATAACGTGGTATGCATACTGACGGCCAAGGCTGAAAAATAAATACCCGCAGACAGAGTATCTTTTCTGTCATTTATTAAAAACTAGTGGTTCGTTAAATATTTTTTCTAAAAGTTATATGTTTTAGTACTGTTCAAGTGAGAGGAACTTCTTCTACAGCTCTTATAGAGAAATACTACTTTATGTAGTAAATGTGCATTTTTCGAACTACTTTGAAGAAAGTTTACAAATTTTCGTATTTCCCATGTGAAAATCGAAATATATATGAACATACATGATCATACATTGACTAGTATATGATCATGCATGGACATACGTGATCATATATGCTTATGCATAGTTCAATGTATGACCATACATGATCTCATATATTTCCATATATCATATATATATGATCATATACAAGTCAATGTATGATCATGTATGTTCATATATATTTCAATTTTCACATGGGTCTTTTAATTCAACTTCATAATACAAGTGCAAGCAAACTGTAGGTACTCTGTTTTGAAAGAATACACAAGGGTATTATAATGTACCTTTTCATTGATAAAATACTAAGTAAATAGGGCTCATAAAAATTTCTCAATTTCAATGAGGCACTTGTTATGGGGACAGCCTGAGTAAGATCCTTCTATCCTATCAAAAGACTGCGCAATTATGTAATACATATTTTTACTTTCGTTATGGTTCTTTTTAAGAGAAAAAATGATATTAAAACTTAAAAAAACATTTGAAATTTAACTGAAGTTTTACGAGAAAATTTCTAAAGGATACCATTTTGAAATTACTTTGAATTTCGTTCTGAAATATTAGTATGATAATTTTATGGGAACATAATATTTACCAACTTATTAACTAAAAAGTTCTTGACACTTTGAAGGCTCTAAATAAGGTACTAAAAGTACTTCAAATAAATTGCTCTTTTTTAAATTAAAAAGACAGATCTATTTTAGTACTCTTTTAATGACATTAAACTTTTTAAGATTTTTATGAGAAGATTTTCTCTGAAAGTATGCGTACACTTTTTTAAAGAAGGCGCAATCCTTTTAATGATATGCTGTAAAAAAAAGTGTACTTTTATATTGATGAAGATTACTTATTTATTGTAAATCCCATTTTTTAATGAACAGTATTAAAAGAAGTATCTTGTTTATTAGAGGCGATTAACTGACGAATAGTTTTTTAAAAGTACGAAAGGAAGTACACCCAGCAAAAAAATGTGTTGTCCCAACCGAATTAGGTTCCAACCGAATTTACGAGGTTGTCACAACCCCATTAATGGGGTTGTCACAACCGAATTTTGAGGTTGGTGCAACCGAATTCGGTTGTGGCAGCCGAATTTTAGAGGTTGTGGCAACTGAATTCGGTTGTGGCAACCGAATTTCGGGGTTGTCACAACCGAATTCGGTTGTAGCAACCCTATTTAGAGGTTGCGGCAACAGAATTTATTAACGAACGAGGTTGTCACAACCAATATTTTTTTATTACTCTAGCTTAAATGCTCAAATATTTTTTGCAAAAAGAAACACTTTTTTATATTTATAAATGAATTATAAATATATTTATAAATGAAATATAACAAAATAAAATTGGGGTTAAAAGTTACACTATACATATACATATGTAAGTATAAATGCAAATTAGATCTTAATCTTAAAAGAAAATACCTGCTAAGGGTTGTTAAAAAGGGGCCATCTGTTTTAAGCCACATTCACAATGAGAGAGTACTCCACTCTGCAGAGGGGATTTTGTTTCTTTCTTTTTTGCATTTACATATTTTTTGTAGAATGCCATCTCTATTTTAGTACACTCCACTCTGCAGAGTGGAGTACTCCATCATTGTGAATGTGGCTTTAGAATTCAATTTTAATACACTTTTAAAGCAGTGATAAGAAACATCATGTAAACTACTCTTTTGAAGAAGGGTCTTGAAATATTAGTGATCCCAGAAATATTTATATTAATATTTGACAAATTTTCAATCAGCATTCAGTCAATGTGCATTCATTACATACAAGTAAATCTGAAAAAAATAAACAATATTGTAAAAATAATTTGGTGTAAAGGCACATCTACCCGGGATAGAAATCTCGTAGAGTTTGCACTAAATTTGTCATCTCTAATATAGTTGGCACTAATTTTTATCGTAAAAGTATCATCTCTAGTTGTCAAGTATTTGTTTTTATAAAAATTGTTGTATTTTAAAGAATAATTTTTTCTCCAAATACCAAAAGGTGCATTTAATAAACTGAAATGTTCAATAATATTACAAGACATCTTAAAAATTGTTACTAATTGAAGAAACTCTGTATGACAGCAATTGTCAATGGCCTAGAGATTACATTTCGAAGACTTATACAGAGCTGCATTTTCATAAAGTCTAGCGAGTTTTCTATCCCGTGTAGATGTGCCTTAAGGAAGTTAAGCTAATGAGAATGTTCAACTATTGTTTTAACCTATCCATACATTAGAAATATTATTGCGCAATTTTTCCATTTAGTTCTTTAATCTACTAGCACATATGGTAATAGAATAAATAACTAAAACCAGAAGTTGTACAATAATATTGCAAGTGTATGGCCAACTTTAAAGGAATACTTTATATATGAGGCCTTTTATACCAAATGCATGTATAATAATAATCCAGGCATAAAAATAGAGATTTTTGTCAAAACAAACGAACATGGTTCATTTTACAAAAATGTTCGTTATTTTGATATTTTTTCGTATTTTAGTGCATGGATTATTATCAGTGTATAAAAGTATATGGCATCAATATCGAACTTAGGTACATTATTTATTGTCCTATATAATACGAATCGAACATAAAACCACTTTTCAATTTTTGAATATTAAGGGGAAATAGGTGTGGTTAAATATTGCCAACCTTTGGATTTTTGTTTTATTCGCATCAATAAAAAAATAAGTTTGGCATTAATCCGTCATACTTTTTGATTTAGTGGGGCAGAGGGTACTTTTTTGCATTTATGTTAAGCAGTAATGACCCCTTCTTTATAACAGCTGATCAGAAAGTAACATTCCAAAGGGTATTAAAATGTACCTACTTTTAGTTAAATGAAAGATATTTTATAATTTTTCAAAGAAAAAGCGCTCCCAAATGTTTCCCATTTTTAATTCTATTTTTAATAATTTTTTGTTTTTTTAGTTCTCGTTGTCGAAAAGCGGTTTTAATACTATTTCGACTATGGAATTTTTTAATGCGAACGTACATTTGTGGTATAGTTGAAAGAAATAATACTTCTTTAGGTAGTCCTTAAATATAAAGTTAAATAATCTTCATTTACAGAAAGGATAAAACCGAAGTAACTTTTCTTCGAACTGGCAATTCATAATCAATTTTTTGAATGTACTTGAATACGTACCGTTTCTTAAGAATTACAAAATACCAAATGCAGACAAAACCAGGCACGTGTGGTGACTAGTTTTGTCTCACCCAACAACTCAAAATCCATCATCTTTGTTCCAGTTTTAACAAATATTGCATTTATCTGAAAATTATTATGAGATATTGATGATATTATAACATACGAATTTTTTAATTATATTTTAACGTACCTTTTTCATTCATATTTGCAAAATTCATTTATCTAGTTTATTTCCTGTTGTTTTTCTATGCGGCTGCAAATAATTTGTTTTCCAATTTTTCTTTTTTTAAGTTTAATAAAATTTAAATTGAATTTTAAAGAGTTGTTATGACCCTATTTTAGAAACAGGCACCCGATATTAATACTTTTAAAACGTTTTATTTTGTTTTTTCCTCAATAAAAAAAAATCACTTGTGTACAAATGAATTTATTTTTCTTGATGGATATTTTGTTTTCATCAATTTTTTTAATTTTTGTTTTCTTTTCGAAAACAAAATTTTAAAAATATCCGTACTGATATTTTCAGGAAAGTTGAGAATTATTTTTATTTTGTACTGAGGAAAAAACAAAAAAAAAACGTTTTTTTTGTATTGAGGAAAAAACAAAATAAAACGTTTTAAAACGTTTTTTTAGTTTTTTCTGATTACAATTACATATAAATTTTGTAAAAATTCTTAAAACAACATTCATATAGACATATTTCTGCATCCAATGATATAAACCTTTGCGTTATTAAAAAGTAATAAAAATTTCCGCCGAAAAGACTTCTACAAAGCATGATAATCAGCGATTAACATTCTGCAAGCAAATATATTGATGCAAAACTATTCCTTTTGTCAAATTTTTTTGTCGTGATTTTTTGTTTTTGCAATCTAACTAGCTAATTTTGGTATAGGATATATGTATTATAGTCCCTAGATTATGGATTTTAAAGAACCCCACTTAAAAAATTGCAAACCAATGGCGGAACGCGAAAAAAAACTTTATGGTACAAAAAATGAATTAAAAATTGTTATCAGAAATTTGATTCTGCAAACAAATACACTGATGCAAAAAATTTTCTTTTCGGAAAATTTTTTTCGCGAATTTTTTTTCCAAACTAACCACCAAACTTTTATATGAGAATATTGGTATTATAGTCCCAAGATTATGAATTCTAAAAATCCGCACTTAAAAAATTGCAAAAAAATCGCGGAACGCGAAAAAAAGCTTTTTGGTACAAAAAATAAATTTAAAAACTCAGTCAGCGATTTACATTCTGCAAACGAATATGTTGATGCAGAAATTTTCCTTTTTGCAAAATTTATTTTTCGCGAAATTTTTTGCGTACGAACTACCAAACTTTGGCATAAGATATGGGTATCATAGTCCCAAATTTATGAATTTTAAAAAACCGCATTCAAAATTTTTTAAACTTAATCAGCGATTAACATTCTGCTATACATATGTTACATACATATACATATGTATATTGATGCAAAACTATTCCTTTTTGGAAAATTTTTTTTCACAATTTTTTTTGTTTTTGCAATCTAACCAGATAATTTTGGTATAGGATATAGGTATTATAGTCCCTAGGTTGTGAGTTAAAAAAAACCGCTCTTAAAAATTTGCAAAATAATGGCGGAACGCGAAAAAAAGCTTTATGGTACAAAAAATAAATTAAAAAACTCAGTCAGCGATTTACATTCTTCAAAAGAATATGTTGATGGAAAAATGTTCCTTTTTGCTAAATTTTTTTTCGCGAAACTTTTTGCATACTAACCACCAAACTTCGGCGTAAGATATGGGAATTATTGTCCTAAGGTTAAAAATTTAAAAAAACCGCACTCAAAAAATTGCAAAATATTGGCGGAATGCGAAAAAAGCCTTTATGATACAAAAAAATAGTTAAGAAACCTAATCAGCAATTTATATTCTGCAAAAGATTACATTAATGGAAAAAAATTTTTTTTTTGCAAATTTTTTTTGGAAATTTTTTTTTTGCGAACTAATTACCAAACTTTGGTATGAGATATGGGTATTATGGTCCCTAGGTTATAAATTTTAAAAATCTGCACTTAAAAAATTGCGAATTAATGGCGGAATGCGAAAAAGGTTTCTTGGTGCAAAAATTTAATTAGAAAACTTATACAGCGATTTCATTCCGAAAATGAATAATATTAGTGCAAAATGCTGGTCAATTGGCAAACATTTTAGCAAAAAAAAAAAAATATTTGCAATATATGTTTGTATGTATATACCGCTCAACAGTTCACTCTAGGATATTATATGATTTTCTACAGATTTGAAACCAAAAACCATAATAATCTCCACCATAAAAATAAAACAAAAATTTTAAAATTCTATTCATATTTTTGTACTTAGTACAAAGATGAAAAACAAAAAAAAACGTTTTTTAAAACGTTTTAAAAAGTTTTATTTTTTTATCAATTTTTTTATCTTTGATATTTATACCTAAAGATATTTTTCGAATTTCAACTTGAGGGATATTTTTGTTTTAAAGTACATTTGAAATTTTTTGTTTTCGATTGAGAAATAAAAACATTTTGAACTTTTGTGATATTTATTTTTGATAAAAACAAAAAAAAAAACGTTTTCTGGTGCCTGTTTAGAAATAATTCGGTTGCAACAACCGAATTCGGTTGCACCAACCCCGTTGATACAAGAATTCGGCTGTGACAACTGAATTCGGTTGCAACAACCGAATTTCAGATTAATTCGGCTGCAACAACCTCATTTATTCGGTTGTCACAAACGAATTCGGTTGCATCAACAAAACTGAAGTTCTGGCAACCGAATTCGGTTGCACCAACCCTTTTGAGGTTGCACCAACCCTTTTGAGGTTACACCAACCCTACACCCAGCAAAAAAATTTGTTGTTCCAACCGAATTAGGTTCCAACCGAATTTACGAGGCTGCCGCAACCCCATTAATGGGGTTGTCACAACCGAATATTGAGGTTGTCACAACCGAATATTGAGGTTGTTACAAACGAATTCGGTTGTCGCAGCCGCATTTTAGGGGTTGTGGCAACTGAATTCGGTTGTGGTAACCGAATTGTGGGGTTGTGACAACTGAATTCGGTTGTGGTAACCGAATTGTGGGGTTGCGACAACTGAATTCGGTTGTGGCAACCGAACTGTGGGGTTGTGACAACCGAATTCGGTTGCAGCAACCCTAGTGAGAGGTTGTGGCAACCGAATTTATTAAAGACCGAGGTTGCCTCCACCGATATTTTCTATTATTTATTTTAGGTATACTACTGAACTTTTTGTTGCAAAAAGAAAATACACACACTTTATCATTTTTTACAGATATATTTTTATTAAATTACATACATATAATATAAACATTTTACATTGGTAGGTATTAAAAGTTTCATTATGAATTTACATCGCTATAGACTCAAATTACATTAAAAAATATAATGGCAGTTTAAAAAATGAAAATGAAAATACTTTCTTATAATAGGGAAATACCTAAGTAACTTAACCCTCTAATGCTCTTTCTGCATGGCGATATTTAAACTATATATTTGGCATCGAAAATCTACTATGGACCAAACATTAAAATTTTAATTTATCGCTTTATTTAGGCGATATTGCACAATAAATTTGGGAGATGAATTAAGAAATCCAATGGTCAAATAATTTTGGGTTTTTCTATATTTCACACTGCGTAAAATAATATTGCGTACCGAAAATTGTTGACCTAGTGTTGTAATTTCAGAAGTTATGGCGATATTCGCTTTTCGGAAATTACGAAATTTGTCGAATTTGGCACAAAACATTTTGGCGAAATTAGTTTTGCTTACTACTAGCGGTGAGTATGTAATCTGTGTTTAATTTCAAACAAATTTGTTACCTATGTAGTTTTTTAGTTAGAGAGATATTCGTAAGAAGTATCCTGATGGTATCCTGTGAGTCCTGGTACAAAAAGTTTAGCTCATTTTACAAATCGAATGTATTTTTCGTAAAGATCGTAAATGTATTTTTGACTATTTTGCAAATATTTTTTTCTGTTTAAAAAAGGCAACTTTTTCAAATTTACGAAATTTTTGCTTTATGTTCTTCTCGCTTGAAAACCGTTCATCATACAAAAAAAAAACGTTTGAAGGCAGAAATGTAGGTAATTATGTTTTCTATCGATATAAAATAACTTGATTAATAAAAAAATTTTAGTTAGCCAAAAATTATGTAAGATCTTGAGACCGCATTTTGGCGGGTTAAGACACTTTCTTTCAAAGAAAGATTGTTGGAAAAGGACTTATATAAGTGTTTTGAAGGAACATTTCTTTTCTAATATTTCTTTACCTATTTTTAAAGGAAACGTGTTTAGTTTAGTACTTTTTCTTTAAAGGAAAGTGCGTCATTGAGTATTCTTTCTTTAAAATAAGGGGTAGTGCGTTTAGTACGTTTCCTTGGAAAAAAAGCGTTAGGATTCCTTTGAAAGAAAATGTACTGAAAGTAGTAGCCTTTTTTACAAAGGTCGAAAGCAATTTTTCTTAAAAAAGACTACAGTACTAGTAGACATTCTTTACTGCAATGAGAAGCCTTTCATTAAATTAAAACAAACAAAACAAAGAACACTTTTTTAATAAAGGATTATTACAACGGGATACTCTCAGGCTACTCTTTCATTCAAAAATCGTTAGAACATCTGTTAATTTTTAGAAATGGTACTTCATTTTGCACTTTTTTTAAGGTGTTTTTTTTTAATACTTTTTCGACGAAAGGAGCTTCTTTTAGCACTGATTTTAAAACTTTTCCATGAACATAAAAATTATTTACATAGAAAATTGAACACCTTAGATTAGCAACAGATCTTCTTAGTAGAACTAGAAGAAGTTCCCAGTTTGAAAAAACAAGAAATATTATTTTTAAAAAGCACTTAAAGAAGTATGTTTTCTTCGAAGGTGTTCTAATAGAAATAACCTTTCTTTAAAATAATATAAAAAAATCTATAAATTTCTATTGTACCTAAAGAAGAGGGTACTTTTCTTTAAAGAGAAAGTGTACTGTGTATTACTAGGCAATCTTTTGAATAAAAGTTCCTACTCTTTAAAAGAATGGGTCACATGTGGTATCAAATCACAAATTGTCAAAAAAAAAAAAAAAAAAAAAAATGCAACCATAAAAAGTATAAGTTTTTATAAGTACCTTTATCACACTTTCAGATACATAAAACTATTTTGAAAAAAATCGTTATACTAACTTTAGAGATATGACAGTTTATAGTTTTTCGCGTGTCTGATCAAAGAGTAGGTGTGGGGGGTTTGAAGAACTTTTTCACTATAAAAATAATTTATTTCAATAAAATCCGAGTAATATATACAAAGTTTTATAATAGCGAAAAATTACGACTGCTTACTGTTTTTTTTATGTACGTTTTGGCACTCTAAAAATCGGATTAAGATCAAAGAAGATGTGGCGATTTAAATTATAATTAATCCTGATCCGATTTCAGTGAAAAAAATATAATATATAGTGAGAAAAAAGAGCTTTAAAACCCATTAACTTTCTGTTTACCAGACATACAAGAAACTAAAAACCACCATCTCTAAAATTTATATAAAGATTTTCTTAAAAATAGTTTTGTTTGAATGTGGAATTGTGGTGCTTTTAAACCTAATACTTACTTGTTGTGGTGCAATCTTTTGCAATTGGTGATTTGAAGTAAGCGGGGTATTAATCTGATATTGTACTGAGTAGACTAAAGAGTATAACTAAAGTTTCTGCTACACATCCACTTCAACAAATTTCAAAATCAATGGCCACTATTGATAATATATGGAATACCTACAAATGATCAGCTTCACCAAGGAATCATTTTTGATACTGGAAGAAGAAAAATAGTGTATATTTAGTCCTGAAATCAGTAATATTTTTACCTACTTACTCCAAAGATCTTTTCATTTCATATATGTGGCTCATGTAATCGGAATACATAATTTCATCGTCTTTGCATCATCCTTTTACTGCTAAAACATAAAAAATTACATAAATTGCAGTATAAATTAATACTTGGGCACATGTCTGCATGTCTTAATATATATAATGTCTTAATATTATATATATATATAATATACGCATAATTTAACTTAACACTGTTGCCAAAAAAATATGCAGTTATGCCGCACACATATGCCGAAAAAAAAATTGCCATAAGAAAACCATAAAGCCTTGATTCAGGCCCGTGAATTTGATAAATAAAATCCATTATTTCCTTACATTTTGTGCTGAATTTTGTAAATTCGTTACGGTTAATTTTATTGTTTTTTATAAAAATATTTCATATTTTTATTATTTTTGATAATTTTTTGATTGATAAAGAAAACCAAGTCACGCAATTACAAAGTCACAACCAAATTGAAATATCATTCGGTTGCAGCAACATCGTTAAGAAAATATTCGGCTGCTACAACCGAATTCGGCTGTAGCAATCTAACTAAAAGCAATTCGGTCGCTACAACCCCATAAATTCGGTTGTTACAACCTAATTCAGTTGTTGTTACCGAATTCGGTTGTGACAACCTCATTTCGGTTGCAACAACCTCTTTTCTGTTGCGGCAACCCTGTTTCTGTTGGGGCAACCTAATTCTAACCGAATTTTTCTGAGGGTGTATTGAGGTTGCGACAACCTAATTCTAACCGCATTTTTCTGAGGGTGTAATTTTTCTTTTAAATAAACAAGATGTATTTTAAGATTATTACTATAATATTTTGTAATGTAATTTTATTTATATTTATTTAAATTTCTTAATTAACTTTTATTTTATTGATGTAAATTTTATTGCAAGTAATTGCATAATAATATAACCATAAAAAACCGAAAATGCCTTCTTTTTTACCAACAAAATATTTTAGGATTTCACCAAAAGTAATAGAAAATATCGGTTGAGACAACCTCGTTCTTTAACTAATTCTATTGTTACAACCTCTAAATAGGGTTGCTGCAACCGAATTCGGTTGTCACAACCCCAGAATTCGGTTGCCTCAACCGAATTCGGTTATCACAACCTCGAAACTCGGTTGCAGCAACCGAATTCGGTTGCCACAACCTCTAAATTCGGCTGTCACAACCGAATTCGGTTGTAGTAACCCCAAAATGCGGTTGTGACAACCCCGTTAATGAGGTTGCTGCAACCTCGTAAATTCGGTTGGAACCTAATTCGGTTGGGACAACAAATTTTTTTTCTGGGTGTAACGAACACATTTATTACTTCGATAAACAAAAATCTGTTGGTGGTACACATTTTTTCACAATATTTATGATGTTATACAAACATTTCTGCAATAAAAAGTAATTTTCAATATGTAACTTTTAATATGTGCTTTAGACGTACCTAATCCGTAAATCCGTATGAATTCCGTGATGTTTTTATCTGCCTTTATAAATTTCTAAATTTTCTTCTGTTTTATTTTTTAAGTTTTGTTTATGAATAAAAAATCAAATTCAACTTGTATTGTGTTCAAAAATTAATTCGGGTGCTACAGCCGAATTGTGAGGTTGCAACAACCCTATTTAAAACAAATTCGGTTGCAGCAACCTCGCTAACGAAAAATTCGGTTGTGACAACGGAATTCGGTTGCAACAACCTAATTTTTACAAATTCGGTTGTTACAACCTAATTCGGCTATTGTAACCGAATTTCAGTTATGACAACCGAATTCTGTTGCATCAACCTAATTTCGGTTACAGTAACCTCTTTTCTGTTGAGGCAACCTCATTTCTGTTGGAACATCCGAATTCCAACCGATTTTTTGTGAGGGTGTACCTTCCCACTTCAAAAGTTATATGTGAATGAAGGTGAAAGAACGCATTTTTTAAATTTTTTCTCTTTTCTTAACATTTTCCAAATTTTCTTGTAAACGAAAAATGCGATCGTCACGCACCACCGCAGAATTTTGGAATTTGAAGTCATTAACAACTGTGTTGAATGGCAAGACATAATATTCAGCCCAATTTGTACCGCGCTAAATGTTAGCACACCCAGCGAAAAAATTTGTTGTCCCAACCGAATTAGGTTCCAACAGAATTTGCGGGGTTGCACCAACCCCATAAATGGGGTTGTCACAACCGAATTTTGAAGTTGTTACAATTCGGTTGTGGCAGCCGAATTTTAGAGGTTGTGGCGACTGAATTGTGGGGTTAGCTTATTTTTATATATCCGTTTTGACAAATAAAAACGAGCAAGAACCAAAAACTAGGTAGTTTTTTTTAGTCTAAATGCAGTATAAGATTCGATAATGGAAATAAAAATTTTCCCTGCTACATATCATCAGCAAAAAAAAAAAATTTAATATTGGTCGCCAAAACACAGCAAAAGGTACTGTTGTATTTAAAAAAATTTTAATTATAATTTAGTTAAATGTAGTCCATCCTGTTAAAATTGACAAAAATATTTGCTAAGCAACAATATACTTCTGTTATCAGAAGAGTATGTTTTTATTCGCGCTTAAAAAATCTGAAAAAGAAACTTTTTTTGTGATGTTTTTACGTTACTAACATTCATTGAATTAACTGTAATAGAAATCAACGTCTAATTTTGTAATGGAAATGAAAGTAAAGTTGCATTACCATTAAGTAAATCTAATGGAAATGAAAAAAATTGTCATTACATGAAATATAGGAATGCAATTTATTTATTATAATTACGATTATTTAGTGGTAAGTTAAGAAAATGCGTAATTAAATCTTTTACCCAGAAATCAGATTCGGCGTTGACAACCCAATTTGTTGCCAAACGAATGGTTCAGTTGCATCAAATAAATTTTTCGGTTTCGAATACCGAATTATTCTTGGTACAACTGAAATTCCGCTGTCACAGTCAAATTAGTTCTGTCTCACTTCGTTTTCCGTTGTCACAACTGAAAAATTCGGCTAACACAACCGCTACAAATGCGGTTGGCAGCACCGAATCTGATTTCTGGATGTTTCAACTCTGATTAGTATACGTCTCCAGTTAGTATCGTTTGTATTTTAAAAGAGCGAACCAATATTTTGGCTGGCTCTTTTTTTCAAAGCTTGAGAGTTTTAATATTTTGAACAGCAAGTTGCTATTTTATAAGGCTCACATTTTGAGTGAATCCCTTTATTTAGGCTCCTAGATTTTCAAATAAAATGAGCTAAATTTTGGCTCGCTAGGCAGCTTTTTCCAACCCCGCTTTTAGTACTTTTTTAAAGATTGCGAAATATTAATTTTTTACTTTATACAGGGTACTAAAGTACTAAAAAGTACCTTTCTTTTTAAGAATGCGAAATAAGGTTCTTTGAAAGAAACAATTTCTTTGAAAAATGTTGGCTCCTAATGTCTTTGGACTATTTCACAGAGAAAGCTGATTTGTTTTGCCACATTTTTTAACCACCGAATCGATCTGTTGCAACAACCGTGAAATATTTCCCTATACTAATTGAAAATAACTGTACCAACCGAATTTGGTGATTGTGACTACACGATTCAGTTGGCAAGAAATTTAACATAGAGAATGTGTTCATCTGTATACTCAAAGCTAGTTTACCTTCAGCATTGTATGAATTGCGGTAGTTCACATAATTTTCTAAAACCCCTAAGGAATTACCGAGAAATCCAGCACAGAGACCAATTGAATTGAATTGTGAGAAATTGCATCATTCTGATCATTATTAGGAAACCAAAAATATACATCAGGGGAGAATTCCGATTTTGGAAATTTGATTACCTTCAAAGAATAAAAATTGTTGCATCAGGTGGATTTAATGATGTATATGCTAATACTTAAGTACAATTACCATTAAAAACACATTTATTTCATCGATAAACAAAAATCTGTTGGTGGAGCCGAACATTTTTTCACAATATTCCTCGTGTTATACAAAAATTTCTGCAATAAAAAGTAATTTTCAATATGAAAGTTTTTATGTGCAATTTTGATATGTGCTTTAGACGTACCTAATGCGTAAATCTGTATGAATTCCGTGATGTTTTCCTCTGCCTTTATAAATTTATTGTTTAGTTTTATTTTTTATTTTTGAAGTTCTGTTTATGAATAAAAAATCAAATTCAACTTGTACTGTGTTAAAAAATTAATTCGGTTGCAACAACCTCATTTCGGTTACAATAACATCTTTTCTGTTGGGGCAACCTCATTTCTGTTAGAACAACCGAATTCCAACGGATTTTTTTTAAAGGGGGCAGATTTAAAAAACTGCACTTAACAAATTGCAAAATTACGGCAGAATGCGAAAAAGACCACATGGTAAAATTTCAACTAAAAAACTTAATCAGCGATTTACATTCTGCAAACAAATATGTTGATGTAAAAATTTTACTTTTTGTAAATTTTTTTCCGTGATTTCTTTTTGCAACCAGCCACCAAACTTTGTTTCATGAAATGGTTATTATAGTCCCTAGATTACAGATTTTAAAAAACCGAACTTAAAAAATTGCAAAATAATGGCGGAACGCGAAAAATGGTTTTATGGTGCAAAAATTTAATTCAAAACCTTAATCAGCGATTTACATTCTGAAAATAAATATATTGATGCAGAAATTTTCCTCTTTGCAAATTCTTTTTCGCGAGTTCTTATTTTTTTTTTTGCAACTAGCCGCCAAACTTTATTTTACAAAATGGGTATTATAGTCCTTGTGTTATGAATTTCAAAAAACCGCACTTAAAAAATTGCAAAATAAAGGCGGAATGCGAAAGAAGGCTGTTTACATTCTGCAAACAAATATATTAGTGCAAAAATGTTCCTTTTTGCAATTTTTATTTCGCGATTTTTTTTTCTTTTTTTGCAACTAACCACGAAATTTTTTGTATGAAATGGGTATTATAAATAGTTCCTAGATTATAAATTTAAAAAACCGCACTTAAAAAATTTCGAAATAATGCCGGAACACAAAAAAAAAATGTATGGTACAAAAAAATTAATTACAAAACTTAATCACTGATTTACATTCTGCAAACAAATACATATATTGAAAATTTATAAGTATTTGTTTGCATATAAATTTTCAATATTGCATATAAATTTTCCTTTTTACAAAATTTTTTTCGCGATTTTTTTTGTGCAAACTAGCCACCTTTGGTGTATGAAATGGGAATTATAGTCCCTAAATTATAAACTTAAAAAACCCGCATTTAAAAAATTGCAAAATAATGGCGGAACGCGAGAAAGGCTTTATGGTACCAAAAAAAATGTATTAAACAATTTAATCAGCGATTAACATTCTGCAAACGAATATGTTGCAAAAATATTACTTTTTTGCAAAATTTTCCCGATTTTTTTTTTTGCAATCTAACTACCAAACTTTGGTATAAGATATAGGTATTATTACAGTCCCTAGATTATGAAAAACGACTCGTAAATTCCAAAATAATGTCGGAATGTGAAAAAAGGCTTTGTGGGACAAAAAATTAGTTAAGAAACTAAATCAGCGATTTATATACTGCAAACTAAAGATCAAAATTTGGATTATCGATTTTAAAACACAAACTTAATAATACTAATTACTGAATAATAGTTTATCTGGTTACATACAATTTTTAATGAGAGTCAGCCTGAACGAGCAATTCCCAACCCCGATTTCAGTGAATTTTTTGCATTTGTCTGTTTTTCGAAAAGCTTATCTGTTAGTGGTAATTATTCATCAATTAATTAGTCCCCATAATCCATTAGTCCCAAGTATAAGCGACATACATTGTATTTAAAAAATCCATAAACAATTTTATTTATTACACTGTTTTTCAGATGGAACTGCACATGTTGCATACCTTGATTAAGAGATTTTTTCTTAGGCCTTCCTTTCATTTATCCAAATGACATCGTTTTTCCATTTATTCGGTAATAAGTTTGTAAATTTACAGCAAACTGAAAAAATTGTTATTAAATATATTCATATATATGTGCAAACTTTTAAATTTATTAATACGAACCTTTTAAGTTAATATTTGCAAAAATATATGGCCGTCCTCTTTGTTATTTTTTAAATATTATTTTATATTTTCTTTTTTGAAGTTTACGGAAACTCAAATTCGGTTGAAACAGCAGAATTAGAATTTAATTCGGTTGCTATAACCCTATTGCAAATATATTCAGTTGCAACAACCTCGCAAACAAAAAAATCGGTTGTAGCAACCCTATTTTTTTGAAATTCGGTTGCTACAGCCCCGTTAATTCGGTTGCTACAGCCTAATTCGGTTGTTTCAACCGAATTTCAGATGAGACAACCGAATTCGGTTGCAACAACCTCATTTCGTTTGCAGCAACCTCTCTTCTGTTGGGACAACCTCATTTCGGTTGTGACAACCTCGTTCCAACCGAATTTTTCTGAGGGTGCAGTTGTATTTGCTTACTTCCAAGTTTTGTTGTTGCCATATTTTTGTTCTCCGTGTATTATAGTAATTACCGCTTATATGCACTTATAAATTTGCACGACGTTTAGTGCTTATAAACGGGAAATGCATTTAAAAGAAACTCATTATTATTGTCAGTGAGGTGTTGGATAATATGGGGTGCATTTAAACGATAATTGCTTATAACCGACTTGAAAATAAGCGGTAAATACTGTATTGCACCAATATCCGAAAATGGAAGATTACTACCCAAACTAACTATGCAACAAATAAAAACATTGGGCAGGTTTACCAGAGAAACCCGCTACCGCTACAATTGATATTTAGCGCTTTACCTTAATCTGGTGAACGATGCTACTTTTGTTTTTGTTTTAAAATAAAAATATTTGTAGATGTTTCATTGATTTTTTCGAAATTTTTTATTCCTTTATAATTATATTTGTATATGTTTATTATTCTTAAAAAAAAAAAAAAACAAACGATAGCTGATGTATCATTAACTGCTCACAAGTAGCGTAAATATTTTACGCTACCAAAACAAGGTAGCGCTACCACAACATGTTGACTTAGCGGTAACTAATCAAATCGTTCACCAGATTGTTGAGTAGCGGATTAGCAACAGTTGAGCGTCTGGTAAACGCACTCATTGATTTTGTAGCTGTTAACATAAATATTGCGTTAAATTCCTAAAAAGTTAAAAAATCGAAGTTTTAAAGGCATTTTTAGGACATGTGAGGGACACTCTAATTAGCAATTAAGGTAGCAGACTCTACCCCCAAAACATTAAAAATCATTCGGCATTCTTAGCTTGAAAATTAAAAAATACATTTTTTTGGCATATTGCTAAATATATTTCTTAAAAAGACAATTGACGACGTTAGAGCCAGACTGATCTAAAGGCCCGTTTAGATTATCACACAAATGTGTTATACATGTCAGAAATGTGCTGTATAACGAAAATGTATAATAGTGTGAACACTTTTCGTTACACACATGTCAAAATAGGTGCACACATTTCAAAAAGCGGTCACACTTTTTTGACGAGATTTATTTTTTGAAATATTTCATAAAGTTACAACTTGTCTCAACACAAGTGTTGTGTTATTCTCAAATAAATGTAAACAAAGATTAAAAACAACTAATGGTGAAAAAAGTAATAATCATGGCTGGTAACCGAAACGAATGTGGATATTTTAGGTTATTTCGGTAACGGTATTTTAAAGATAACGCTATTTCATTTATTTCGGTATCGGTTTTTTAAGGATAACGGCATTTCAGTTATTTCGGTAACGGTATTTTAAGGATAACGGTATTCCGGGTATTTCGGTAACGGTATTTTAGGGGTAACGGTAGTCAATTGAAAGGGTTTTAAATCGATAACGATATTTTAGCGGTATTGCCTGCCAACTAGGGTATTCAGTCGATTAATCGAACACTTTTGCTCAAAAATTTTTAGAATAATTTAAAATGGCCATATTTCGAATAACGAATAATTCGAATAATTTAATACGATTAATCGATTAATCGAAATTGGTAAAAAATTAATAAAATGTTTTAAAAATATATATTTTTTATTAAAGTAAATATGGGATTTTATTAAAACTTATTTAACAAATTGCAGAGAAAACACGCATACATACAAAAACATATTGTGCGAAAAAAAACTGCACATTACTAATAAATAAGGCTAGAGCCAGCAAGAAATATTTATTTTTTGAATCAATTCGTTTAAAAATGTATTTATGAATCAGTGAATAATTTATAGTCATAGTAAGTAAATAAAATCTAAGAAAAAATCTGACTACAAAATATAGGAAATCAAAATAGCAAACAAATTAAATAGTATTGCCTTATTGCAGAGATGAAATTTTTGCTATTCATTTTTTATTAATTAATTTAATTTTTTAAAAAATTTTCTTCAATTTGAGGAAAAGTAAATGCTAAATACTTAAGAATTAAATAAAAGGAAAAATTTCAAACAACTTGTAACTGAAAAAACCTAAAAATAATACACTACTTGTTATCCAAAAAATAACAATCAATTTCAAAATGTAAATTAAACTCAAATGATTCTTTCTGCAAATTAAAAAATTGCAATTTCTTTTTAAAGCTTTATTTGAAATTAATCAAATATACCTACACAATAACCAAAGAACAGCTTTTGTATTTTGTAACTAGCAATTTTAAATGAAAAAATGTCTTTTGAAGTTCAAAAAATACCAAATTGAAATTAAAAAATATTATTTCAAATTCAAAAAACACCATTTGAAATTAAAAAAAAAACACAAATGAAATTTAAAAAATACAAATTTTTATTCACAAAATTTTAAATGAAATAAAAAAATACAAATACCGTTTAATATTAAAGAAATATCAATTCGAAATGAAGAAACACCATTTGTTATTAAAAAAATACCAATTGAAATTAAAAAAAATAAATTTAAATTCAAATATACAAAATGAAGTAGAAAAAAAAATATCATTTGAAATTAAATAAATGTAAACTGAATTTAATTTGGTATTTTTTGAGCTTTTTTATTTCGATTTTTTTTAATGTGAATTGGCATTTTTTTGGCTTTATTTGGTAGTTTTTACCTTTAAATTTTATTTGATATTTCTTGAATTTCAAACGGTAGCTTTAGAAATTTCAGGTTTTCAATTTTAAAAATTTCATTAAAAAATCGTACTTTTTGTAATGTAAAAAAAATAGATAATTACAATTTAAAAATAATTAATTAAAAAGCATAAAAAATGGAAGGTAAAAAATAAAAGGAAACAATAAAAATAAATTAAAAGAAGATCAAAAAAACGGCACCCCATCTATAACGATTTGGTATAGGTATTGGAAGAAACCAAGAATATACTTATTTAAACCCGTATGACACTTGCTTAATTTTGTATTGAATGGATATAGGATTGATGAAATGAAACAACAAATATTAGAAAGAGTTAAAAATATAATTAATAAACGAAGTTTTTTCGAACGGAAAATCGCTAAAAATGATTAAAAATCGTTACAAACACGGAAAAAACGCTAGAAACAGAGAAAAACTTAGAAAATTCAAAATATTCTCAACAATCAATTACTGATCCCCTGTTTTTCTAAAGCGAAAGAAAATATTTTTACAAAGGAATGTATTTTCTTTTTGCAAAATACACACATTCCTCTGGCGGAATTATTCCGCTCGCTTTATAAAAATGTAATTTTAAGTTGCATTTACATCTGCACCCAAATCCCGAGATTTCGACTAAAATTTAGACTTCAATCAAAATCTCATGTAAATTCCCGAGATTCCCCATACAAATGAAATCCCATAAATTCGCAAAATATGTAAGAAATCTCACAAATGTTTAGACTTTCATATAATACAATACTGCGTGCATGTCTTTCTTCCATCAAAATATAGAAAAATCCGGCATCCAGCTCGTCGTCCTTACAAAAAAATGAATTTACTAACATAATTGGCGTTAGATATTTACATAAAATAATGTAAATTGTACTCCGCCAATGAATAAAATGATTTTTAGTAATATTTTTAATTTAAGGTTATTTTTCATGGTACTTTATTTCAAAAAAAAAATAAAATGCGGTTGTCAAATAGAAATCTCGCTACTGTCATAAAGTGCAAATGTAAACGGTCAAGAATTCTGGTCGAGATTTCCATTGATTTAAAATAGAAATGAACGCAGCATTAAAGTTAAATTTTTTTAATTTTTTTTACCGATTATCATTGCACTTGTGTAATTTTCCTATGACCATAGATTTGCACTGTTCTCAAATATTTGTGGAGAACACCCAATTAAAAACTTCACCGCACGTCCCTGTTAATAATACTGGTAAGGATATATGTAACCACATACTTTTTGATTTTTTGTATGTTGGCGATTAAATAAGTTGACGTGCGCAAATCAATTATGTTTTTATCTATTAAACATAAAATGTCGAGATAGCTCAGATGGTAGAGCTACAGACTGACAATCTCGAGTCCCAGGCTCGATTCCCACACGAACAAATTTTATTAAAATAAAATTTCACAATAAAAAAATATTTTTTTATAATCCTTATTTTTTAAAAATCTGTGGCAACATCCCCTTGATGCAACACGATATACTAACTAAAACGTAGTTTTGAACATACTACTTTTTGCGACTATGTTTATTTTTAATTTTTTAACCAGTTGATTTTTTCTCATGAATTGTAAAAGACGCATCTTGTTATAACCTTTTGTTTTATATAATAAATATATATATTGACTAATAATAGTTAGCCAAAAATCTATTTTTAGAATCATTATTTTTGTCATTACTGGTAAGCAAATAGGTAACGACATATTTTTTCGTATGCTGGTGTGTAACCATAACTCATTATTTTTCGCGACATCGCCATACAATTCAATTCTTTATTTACTATTTAATATAACGTACATTTATCATTTTAAATATAATTCATCAAAAGAGTTTAGGAATTTTAATTCCTGTTCTACTTTGCTATTTTTAATATGAACACAAAAATTTATAATATCACTTGATATGAAGGAAAAATTAGCAAAGAAAAAACCTTTCTGATTTTTTTTTTTTTTTAGTAAAGATAAAAGGTTTAAAATTACGCTGAGATCAACTCATTAATATGACATAGTGTGAGACATCGGATGTTAAAACTAGAAGTCGATCTTTCGATTTTATCTCTAACGAGATCGATATTTGCGAGCGCATGGAGACGATTTGTTGAGTAGTGCTATGGTAAATTGTAAATCATTTTCAATAACTTGTTTTGAGCTATTTGCAATTTTTTGATGTGACACTGGGCAGATGATGACCATACTGGAGCAGCGTAGAACATTATTGCATGAAAAACAGATTTTAATATTAACTTTTTATTCTCAATGCTCAGTTTTGAATTTCGATTGATAAGAGAGTACAATATTCTTGTTAGCTTATAGTTCATATAGCTCATATTAAAAAATGAACACAAAAATTTATAATATTACTTGATATGATGGAAAAATAGCAAAGAAAAAACCTTTCTGATTTTTTTTTTTTTTAGTAAAGATAAAAGGTTTAAAATTACGCTGAGATCAACTCATTAAAATGTGCATACTCTGATGTGAAACATCGGGTGTTAAAACTAGAAGTCAATCTTTCGCTTTTATCTCTAACGAGATCGATATTTGCGAGCGCATGGAGACGATTTGTTGAGTAGTGCCATGGTAAATTGTAAATCATTTTCAATAACTTGTTTTGAGCTATTTGCAATTTTTTGATGTGACACTGAGCAGATGATGACCATCAGTGTTGCCATTTCAGTGCTTTTCGGGTATTTTTTGGTGCTTTTTTCCTTCCCGTACCCGGTGATTTTTTACAAATACCCGTTTAAAAAAAGCGGGTATTTACGGTGCTTTTTCAGATTTCTGGCAGTGCTTTTAGTGCTTTTTTACAGTTTCTATTTTTGGTATTTGTTCTCGTTTTTTTACATTTTTCTTGAATTTTCTGTCAAAATTTAAAAAATAATACGAACTAGACAAGAACTACATTTTCGAACAATATTTGTAGTACAATTTTAAATAGCAACTTCGTTACATATAAACTTAAAAATATTGAAATATTAGTTCGGTGCTTTTTTACCCCTTTTTAGGTAATTTTCTGAACCTTTTTTTACACGAAAACACACGAAATGTGTTTTTAAATTCTTAATTTAAATTTTTCAAAAAATTAATATCGTGCTTTTTTACCCCATTTTTGGTAAATTTTTACCCTTTTTACCCGTTTTCATAATGCTCACGGTGCTTTCCTGCCTTCAGGAGTTGGCAACACTGATGACCATACTGGAGCAGCGTAGAATATTATTGCATGAAAAACAGCTTTTAATATTAACTTTTTATTCTCAATGCTCAGTTTTGAATTTCGATTGATAAGAGAGTACAATATTCTTGTTAGCTTATTGGTCTTGTCAATAATAAATGGGATGTGATTTTTTTTTAAATTTAAGTTTCTGGTCGAGTATGACTCCTAAATATTTTGCACTACTTTCCCAAATTATTGTGTTGTTGAAATTTATTGAATCTTGTGGTAGAAAACATGCTTTGCGCCTTCTCGTAAAGTATATTGCTTGTGTCTTTTGAGTATTAACCATTATTTTCCATTTCGTGAAATAATCATGGATTTCTTTTAATGCATCTTTCAATTTTGAGATGACATCAGTGACAAGTACATCATAGCACAATAAGGCTGTATCATCAGCGAAGACTGAAGTTTCGCAATAATTTAATGTTGGGAAATCCGCTGTAAAAATATTAGGTGACAAACAAGAACCCTGTGGGCATCCTGCTGTTATGTTTCTTTGCTGAGAATGGGTGGAACCTATGTAAACATTAAATGATCTGTCTTTAAGAAAGCTTTGGATAATTTTAATTAATTCTATTGGAAAATTGAAGTTTGACATCTTAAAAATTAGTCCGTTATGCCACACTGAGTCAAAAGCAGCCTTAATATCGAGTAGTATCATTCCTTTTGATTTTCCATGTTCAAAATTTGAATGGATCATGTTTCTGACTCTTAATAGAGGTTCAACCGTGTTATGTTCTTTCCTGAATCCGAATTGATATGATGGTAGAATATTATTAACATTAATGAATTCGGTTAGTTTATCCTTTATAACCTTTTCTAGGATTTTGCTTACAGATGAAAGTAAGCTTATCGGTCTATATGACATAGGACTGTCAGATGGCTTACTAGACTTTAATATTGGAATAATATTGGATTCTTTCCACATTAGGGGAAAGTAGCAAAGTCGAAGACATGCGTTTACCAATAGTGTAATGAATTTTATACCTTTTTTAGGTAAATCTTTAAGGCATTTATTATTTATCCCATCAATACCTGAAGATTTTTTAGCTTTAAGTTTTTGTATATGGTTGTGTATATTATATTAACGAAATATTTGGCTGATTTGGATTTATTACATTGAGACGAGCTATTTCATTTTCTACAGCCGTAACAGTAGCAGGATCACCGGGGTTTATGGAAAATATATGATTCAAGTTAAAAGATTGAGCCAATATTTCGCATTTTTGTTGCTGTGTGGTGTAAACCGAAGTGTTGTCTTTTAACATTGGTATATTTTTCGACCTCTTCTTTAAAATTTTTGACACATTCCAAAAAGGAGAAGAGCCTTTATCCAAAGTCGATAACATTGTATTCCATGATTTGTTTCTAAAATTATGTATTTCTACTTTAAAAGTTTTATTTAAAAGTTTAAGCTGTATTTGCTCTGCATTGTCTCTGTAACGTACCCAATTTCGTCTAAAAAGATTTCTCATTTGGATTAGGTGAGTAATTCTCGTGGGAAGAGATTTCCTTCCCGGTGTATACTCTATTTTTGGTACACTTTGATTAATAGCGGTATTTATACATTCATTAAATATTTCAACTAATGTATCAATTTGGTTAGTTTCTGTTATTGTGTCTAACTCTACTGTATCAAGACTTGTATTTATACAATGCTGGAAAAGTGTCCAATTGGCTTTATTAAATTATAAGATAAATTGTGCATTACGTTAAAATTAGCATTTACTACTGTTTTTATAGGCAGTCATATAGGAAAGGTCATTAATAACTCGAATTGGTGACATATTCTGGGTTATGTTTGTTAAGAAAAAATCTAACGTCGAAGATTTCCTGCTCGGATTTGAAGGTATGTATGTGTGGTCATGGGTATACAAAATTTGTATAAAATCGGCTTCTAGTTGTTCATACAGCAGGTTACCCTAACAGTTTGCCCTCTGGCAACCCCACAAATTATGACGACAATTAAAATCACCTCCGAGGATAAATTTATCATTGAAGCGAGCTAGTTTTCGTAGGTCTGAAACGAAATTTTGTTTCTTGCGATTATCTTGTCCAGGATTACCTCCGGCAAAATAGCAAGAATAAACATAAATATTGTCGTTATTATTCAAGGTTAATTTTATTCCAATATTTTCTATTATATTTGTGTTTGTGCTAATATTTGCTAATATCTAAATATTTAATTTTTATGTTTTTTAACGAGCCAAAGAGAAAGCTATTTTTTAGTTACTTACATTTTTAAATATGTAAGAGCGATCTAACATTTTTTAGTATAAGAGCCCGATTAAGTGAGCCTTTTCCATCCCTGATTAACCAGTCGGAGTTCGTTCCTGTTCCAAGTCGCCTAATATTTTTTCAAATAAAAAATATTGAGAGAGTTGCAAGGCCATTGATATAATGCAAGTTTTCCTAATACCTTAAATCAGAATATACAGCCCTGTATAATAATTTAAATAAAATATTAAACTGAAATATAGAAGACAAAATGCTTAATAGAGAACTTGATTGGTTGAACTTGAGTGTATGTACAAAACTGAATCTTTATTCAAATTAAAAAACCTTAAGACCTAAGTATAAATCTTAAAACTAAACTAATCTATTACAGGGAATGCTAAAAAAAACCAACGGTAAAACCCTTTTGAGGGTTGCTACCTGATCAGTGATCTGTGTAGTAAATGTGTATTCATAAATACACACGTTGTATTAAGAGATTTTCCTAATCTCCCTTATTCTTAGAATACAATTAAAAGATAATTAAAATGGACTGCACTTATGTGATTGTATTACAAACAATCACTATACTACTAATTACCAATTTTTCCAAGAAGGTTTGTGTTTTCATATTTAAACAATCCTAAACTAATAAACATTATTACAGACAGACGTGGGAAAATTTATATTCCGATAATATTTAAAGAATTCCAAATTATCTTTTTTGATTATTTTGAATCCCATGTTCATACTTGAACATTCTGCGGGGGGCCAAAAGTAATTGCTGCAATCTGCTTTACCTTGATTAGCCTTCTTATAAAGGTGATGATAAGTATTATAATTACAACTGATACCAGAATCAGAGAAGTGTGCCCAGAGATGTGATGAAAAGTAAGTCCTCTCAGCTTGATGTTCTCTTTTTTAAGATCCTGGACATGCCCTTTCAATTTCGTAATTTCAGTATTGTGGTTGATGATGACATTGCCAAGAGGTTTATGAAATCCTGTTCATCCGGATTAACATCCTTCGTCAAGTAGTTGTGAAATTTGTTATTCAGTTCTCCACGAACCGAGTGAACTGCTACAAGAGTTATCTGATCTATCCTAGCGGTGCAGTCAGCCTCTAGGGTGAAAATGCCTTGTTTTGGAAGCTGCATGATTGTTTGGTGTGCACTTGAACACTGAATATGTGCTGATGTGTTGCTGAAGATTTTAAAAAGCCAGTGGCCCTTTGAGCGTAACTCGACCCAGAAGGGCATACTTTCGACGTTTTCATAAGTACAGTTGAGTTTGTTATGTGGCTTGATGGGTGCTAGCTCGCAAAAGTTGGTGTTAGCGTCAATCCAGGGAAAATTTTCTTCACAAACCATTTGATCGCTTAAAGTGGTTTTGCAATCGTTTAGGACAGCTTGTGTTAAAAAATGAAAAGAATCTAAATCATAATTGTAGACAACGTAGGGGGCTTTTATTTGCGCGACCATAGCAAGTCCGTCTCGTTCAAATGGTACTGGAATGATTTTATAGATTTGTGACACTTGCCTGTTAAACAGTGGAATTTTCAAATCTATTAGGAGCTGACTTCCAACAAAAATTCCGGTGCCAGTTAGGAGGTGCCATATTTCTTTTAGTTCAGTACTGGTGTGCCTTCCAGGTAATACAAATTTATCTGGTAGATTATCACGAATCTTCGAAATTTCCTCCTGAAGTTGTTGAGGACTACTTAGAGCAGGATGAACCAGGATGAACCTTTCCATTATTAATATTAAGCAACAAATCAATCGCCTCCTTTTGAACATCGTTGCACTCATCAACAAGATTATGCATTTGCTTTGTTAGCATGAAAAATCGAATAGATTCTCTGTATACATAATAATGTTCATTCATAGTTGAACTAATATTTTCGATTTTATCTTTGAGATCTGAAAAGTGTGAGTTAACTTCGTCCGTTGTTCTCTTCAGTAGATTTACTGTTGAATCTACTACTGATGTTTGCTTCTTAGCGAGTTCTCTAAGATCATGTTGATTGGCTAATAAGTTCTTCATATTGTTCTCAAAGGCTTGGCGGTCATCTTCATCCATGAGGCCAAAAATAATATGGTAAAATGATCCAATGAATTTAAGTGGGGCACTTCGCTTTGGTCTGGCATCTTTATTAAGTAGTAGGCGGTTTTTGATTTCTATTTTATTTATCAGGTACTCCATGTTTCGCAGCACTGACCAGCATTGATCCTCGAATGTTTGAAGTCTTGGACAAATTTCTTTGGAAGTGTGTATAAGTTGGGAAGCTTTCGTAAGTACTTCAAAATAGGGTTTCATTTCATAGTAGACTACAAGATTCCAAGATGATGATACAACATTTATTTGACTCATGGGGTCTAAATATATAGCAGTATTATTCTTAATGTCCTGTACCGTTGTTGCGCCAGTCGAACGTGCAGTTAAAATCATACACAAACTTAATAACGTAAGCTTAAGTAATGATGTATTTGATGATTGCACTTTTGTAAGATTTGGTCTTACGTTTCTTGGGAGTTTCCCTTCGCCTGGTTCGATAAGTGAATCATTATTTGTATCTTCCGTAGCGTGATGTTCTAATGGACATAGTTTTTGGATCGATCTTTTCAATATCCCATTCTCTGTCTTTAAGGTCACAACTCTTACCACTCCATCTTTCCCTGGATGAACTTCCGTCACCCTTCCTAGCGGCCAACGAGCTGGATGTGTGTCTTCATTTCGTATGATTATTACTTGGCCAATTTCAAGATTTTCGGTTTTCGTCTTCCATTTATAACGTTGTTGTAGAGAGCACAAATAGTCTGCTTTCCATTGATTCCAAAAATGAGTCTTAAGCTTTTGAAGTGGTACTTCATGGATTTTACTGCCGCTTCCCAAATTCCTCCGAAGTGACGACTTGCGGGGGGAATAAAATGCCAATTTATTTTTTCATTTTCTAATATTGGAGCAATATTAGTGTTATTTTTAATTGCCGCGATGAATTCTTTATCCAATTTTTTAGCCGCTCCTACGAAATTTGTGCCATTGTCAGAGTATAAATTGTTGCTTTTGCCCCTCCTGGCAAAGAACATCCTTAATGCGCCAAGAAATGCTTCTGTTGTTAAGATACTGACAATTTCAAAATGGACAGCTTTTGTAGCCATACATATACATATGTCGTCAAGGCCTCCTATTCTTGTATTTGCTTTTGTCCTTGGAAGTTGTAGAATTTGTGCGGCTTCTCCACTAATTGATGTTATTTGTGAACCCTGGTCGATAAGCGCTCTTAAGGTCACTAATTCACCATGCAATGATTTTACCCGTACTTGAGCTGTAGCTAGTAACACGTTCGGTGCCGAGCTTGTCACCATTGATAAAGTCTTTTCCTTATGTGAATTAAAATGAAGAATGGTGTGGTGTAGTTTCCCACAATGTTGACACTTACCCTTACTAGGGCATTTTTGGTCCATTTTGTGTCCAAGGCAGTTGTAACATGTTTTTGATGATCTGGCCCATGCGTGTCGATCTTTTACCTCCATCGCTAATAGTTTTTTACAAGCATGTGTCTTATGACCAGCGAGCTGAGAATATAAACATTGTAGCTGTTGTTGTGATTCCGTTAAAAAGGATGTTGCTTTACTTTGTTGTTTTTGAAATTGGTCACTCCTTTTTGACTGCGTTGCTTCTAGTGCCCGATATTGTTGCTCAAGAAACTCAAGCACGTGTTTTAAAACTTGTATTTCTTTAGATTTTCTTGTGCTTTGTTCGTATTGTAGTAGCCCCTCTTTGTCGATTTTTCTTATTATTATCCGTGCTATTATGGGATCGGCCTCTCCCATATTAATTCCCATCGCATTCAATGCCTGGACACATTCGTTCGTTGTATCAAGCAAATTTTTCATGCTGGTGGTTGAAAAGCTACTTACATGTGGTTGATCTAGAATTTTATCAATAAGAGTTGTGAATAAAATTCTTTTGTTACCAAATCTCTGATTTACGATATCCCATGCGCATTCATAGTTGTTTTCAGTAGTGGGTAAGTGTTGAATCAGTTTTATTGCGTCACCTTTTATTAATGTTTTAAGGCGCAAAAGTTTTTCAACTTTCGGTAATTTTGCGTTTTCATGTACAAATTTTTTAAATAGCTCGTGAAATGAAGCCCATTCGTGTACGTGACCATAAAAATACGGTATTTTTATTTTTTCAAGCTCTACTGACTCTCTATTTTCCTTCAGCATGCTGATTTTTTCTGTTAAAGAATAATACGCTATGTCATATTCCTTCTCGATCTCCTCTAAATCTTCGAGAACATTGTCTTTTACTAGTAATTCCGTGCAAAGTTTTATGTATAGTTGTTTAATGGACTCCATTTGTTTATGCCAGGAGTCCTTTATATTTTCGAGTAGATAAATGTTACTCACATCTTTACCATCGTTGAGGTTTTCTTTTAGTTTGCCAATTTCCCTTCTATATTGGCAAAGCCAAGCTGACGTTTTTTCATCAGTGTCATCAATATGCACATTATTGGGGCCTTTAGATTTTTCTTCGATCCTCTGCCCCTCCATCATATTTCTTATTTGTAGCATTTGTTGTTGAAATTGCTCTTGACTTTGCCTCTGCATTTGTTGTTGGATTTGCAATATTTGTCGCTGCATTTTTTCCTCTAGTTGATTTACAAACGACTGTTGCTGCTTTTCTGCAGCATTTTCCCCTATTTTGGGCTGGGTTCCTACAGCTTTTACGAGTGTAGTACTTGCCATTGGTTTTGTTTGGGTTCCTACAGCTCCCCGGAGTGTAGTACTTGCCGTTTTTTTTCGACTGGTCTCCTGCAGCCTCTGCCCCTATTTTGGGCTGGGTTCCTACAGCTTTTACGAGTGTAGTACTTGCCATTGGTTTTGTTTGGGTTCCTACAGCTCCCACGAGTATAGTACTTGCCGTTTTTTTCGACTGGTCTCCTGCAGCATCGTCATGTACAGTATCTGCCAGTTCTTCTTTCTGGTTTCCTGAAGCATCGTCATGTACAGTACTTGCCAGTTGTGTTTGAATCAAATTTTTAGTTTTTTCTACTAAGCCTTCCATCACTTGAAAACTGTTCCTCGTAAAATACTGATCGGTGTTAACTCCATGTTTTACGAGTTTTAGATGATTCGTAGAGTAAGTCTCCCATATTTTTTCTAGGTTAGAAAGTATTTCCTCTACAGTTCCTGTTCGTATGCCTTTCTGATCCACTTTACTTTGCAAAACTACATCTTCAGCTTCAAGTTGTTTTTGCGTCTTGTAGAGGGATGCGCGAGCAGACATGTTTTAAATTTTCTTTTTTTGTTTTTCTAAATTGATGAAATTATTGAACTCTTTTTTGCAGGTTCTTTTATCGAAGCACCAAAATGTATAATAATTTAAATAAAATATTAAACTGAAATATAGAAGACAAAATGCTTAATAGAGAACTTGATTGGTTGAGTGTATGTACAAAACTGAATCTTTATTCAAATTAAAAAACCTTAAGACCTAAGTATAAATCTTAAAACTAAACTAATCTATTACAGGGAATGCTAAAAAAACCAACGGTAAAACCCTTTTGAGGGTTGCTACCTGATCAGTGATCTGTGTAGTAAATGTGTATTCATAAATACACACGTTGTATTAAGAGATTTTCCTAATCTCCCTTATTCTTAGAATACAATTAAAAGATAATTAAAATGGACTGCACTTATGTGATTGTATTACAAACAATCACTATACTACTAATTACCAATTTTTCCAAGAAGGTTTGTGTTTTCATATTTAAACAATCCTAAACTAATAAACATTATTACAGACAGACGTGGGAAAATTTATATTCCGATAATATTTAAAGAATTCCAAATTATCTTTTTTGATTATTTTGAATCCCATGTTCATACTTGAACAAGCCTAGTGTTAGCAATTGGAATACTTAATCAAATGCAAATAATAGTGATAATAACTTGTTTTCAATGCAAGAGATAAAAACTCTCACTATGGAGTTAATTTCAAAATTAAAAAAATTTAAATCTCGTGCAGATCAATTTGAGGTAATAACTAACCTCGCTTGGAAATTTATATACTAATGGACAATATCAATATCTTATCATGGAACGCCAGAGGCATACGCAACAAAAAGGACGAACTTTTAAATTTTTTAATAATTAATAATATTCATGTTTGCCTATTGTCGGAGACATGGCTAAATAAAAATTTTTCAATTCGACATCAAGAATTTTATTACTACAGATGTGATCGTGATGGTAGAAAAGGAGGAGGGGTCGCTTTCTCATCAGAAAGAATTTATCTCACACACTAGTAGTGTTAATTGAAAAATTTTTATTTAGCCATGTCTCCGACAATAGGCAAACATGAATATTATTAATTATTAAAAAATTTAAAAGTTCGTCCTTTTTGTTGCGTATGCGAAAAAAAAACATTTGCAAAAAGCGAAATTTTTGCAACTATATATTCGCTTGCAGAATGTCGATCGCTGAATACCTCTTTTAATTCATTTTCTGTACCATAAAGCCTTTTTCGAATTCCGCCGTTATTTTGCAATTTTTAAGTGCGGTTTTTTTAAATATATAACCTAGGGATTAAATTTTTGTACCATAAAGTCTTTTTTCAAATTCCGCTATTATTTTCCAATTCTTTACGTGCGTTTTTTTTTTTAATTTATAATCTAGGGGCTATAATACTCATTTCATACATCAAAGTTTGGTGGCTAGTTGCAAAAATAAATCGCGAAAAATAATATTTGCAAAAAAGAAAAATTTTTTCATCAATATATTTGTTTGCAGAATGTAAATCGCTGATTAAGTTTTTTAATTAATTTTTTGTACCATAAAGCCTTTTTTCGCTTTCCGCGATTATTTTGCAATTTTTTAAGTGTGGTTTTTATAAACTTATAATCTAGGATCTATAGATCCTATATATAGTACCAATTTTATACACAAAAGTTTGGTGCTTAGTTTGCAAAAAAATAAATCGCCAAAAAAATATTTGCAAAAAGGAAAATTTTTGCGTCACTGTATTCATTTGCAGATTGTTAATCGCTGATTGAGTTTTTTAATTATTTTTTTCTACCACAAAGTCTTTTTTCGCGTTCCTCTATTATTTTGCAATTTTTTAAGTACGGTTTTTGAAATTTATAATCTACGGAGTATAATGCCTATTTCATAAAACAAAGTTTAGTGGTTAGTTGCAAAAAAAGGAAATTTAGGCATCATTTGCAGAATGTAAATCTTTTAATTAATTTTTTGAACCCCAAAGCCTTTTTTCGCATTCCGATATTATTTTGCAGTTTTTTAGGTATGGTTTTTTAAAATTCATAATCTAGGGCTATAATACTGTTGGAATAGTATAATTCCACAGTATAGTTCCATTCTTGATTTTTATAACTAATTTATTATTTTCCATCCCTGGTTACAATCGATGTTTTGAGTCATACAAAGAGCGCACATAATGACCCTGCAAACATTTAAAAGATACCTTCCAAGAAGATATTAAAGAGAAAGCTTCTATATGTCAATCGATTTGTCTAATTTGATGTAATTAGATATTGTTTTTCAGGCTTAAATTTAATAATAAAAAAAATTAAATCGTTTTTTATTGTACCGGGAGTTCATTTAGCGATATCCCTTTTATCTTCCATATGAGTTATTGCTCTTATATTGCCTGGAAGTATTGTTTTATTGTAACATTTGTTTCCGACGGAGGAAACTTCCGGAATACGAAATTGATATTGAGGGCAATAAATGTTTTCTTCCTGGCGATATATGATATACGAGTATCTTCTTCGTATTGCCATGTTTGCTGGGTGATATTGGTTTGAGTATGTTCCTGTTCCAAGGCACGTAATAGAACAAATGCTTTCTCAGTGATAGAGAGTCCCCCAATCTCTTTATTATGTATACTCTTTGATTTCAACAAAAAATAAATATTTTTATTACATTTTTTAAAAAATGTGGCTTTCGAAATATTTTCTTACGTTTCAAAATTTGTCAAATCATTTCGGTGGACTCGAGCCCCCAAGCCCCCCCCCCCCTCTTCGTGCCTGGCCCTTGCTAAAATAATACGTTTTATAATAGAAAATTAAGAGGTTACATATCTTAACTTCTTCTTATAAAACTCATTACGGGGTAATAGTAGGATGTTTTGTTGTGACTTGGATTTATTGCGTCGTTTGCCGCAGAGCTCTACCACATATCCGAATTTCATTAGGGTTGAAAGGAACCTATCGGGATAGTTTCCTCATTAGTTTTTATTTTTGTAAAATTTTAAATATTTTTTCGAGATGAGAACCTTTCAAATGTTAGGACATTCTTCTTGTAAAATTGTTTTTTTATTTAAAAGTTGCAATAATTATGGCCAGTTTTATAGTCAGAACAAAGATTGATATTTTCTTATATATTTTGTTCTTAGATAATTTTTTTCTTAAATAAGAAATTTTCAAAGACTCTAGTTCTGACTATAAAACTGTCCCTTAAGCACTTCTTTTAAATTAAACCTATTAGATTAGGAAAAATTATTGAATTCGAAAAACTCTTTGACACTGAGTTTGGAATAATTTTTCTTATAAAATTATAAGAGGCACTACAAAAAATTACAATTTAGGGCACATTCCTTTTATATTCATATCAGAATCTCCATTGTGTTTCCTATGAAAATATTATTTAATTTTTAAATGAATTTTACAAAACAGAACGTTAAAATCTTGCAATTATTTCAGTAAAGAAAGCTAACTAAACATTCAAAAAATGTCTAACCCCTTTTTGGTACTTTTTGGGACAACTTGGCAAACCTATGCTAAAACATGTATTAACACTTTTACTTCTAGCAAGAAGAGTATAAGACTAGGGAGATGCAATCGGACATCATACAGAACATTATAGCATTGTCAGACAGTCGATCGAAAATTGAGTAAAAAGTGAAAATAAATTGCCAGAAACTAAAAATTACAATAAAAAAAAACGAAATTAGAATTAAGAAAAAAAATTAGTGATCAAATTTCATTCTGAAAAATTTTTGTTTTCAGATATTCCATAAATTATTGCACTTTTTTAATTTCTGATGATACCAATATTTTTCTTATTTTTTTCTCATAATTTAGAGTTTTTTTACCTCTACTCACATTTTTAATTTTTTTTTCTGCGAAAATTCACTTATATTCATGTGTGCTACAATGGCATCATACCGAAATTGATTCAATCGTTTTGTCCGATGTCCGGTTTGATGTGAGATCCAATAGCAATTGGGACCCTAGTCTTATACCCTTCTTGCATCTATTGTAGTTCATAAAATGTCTATAGATAGGACTACCGTATAAGCTACGAAAAATATTTAGCACCCCCCCCCCCCTTGAGTGAAACCTGGATCCGCGCCTGCTCACAGTTAACATCGTGCATTATGGTTCGACCACACTTTCGCATCCGGCGAAAACCGGCAACTTTCTGTAGCACAATGTCAAATTCCGAAAAATACGCGTCTGATAACTTTATATACATATGTATTTTGTCCCAATTTAACCAGCCAAATATACAAGAGATAAAATGAAATAGATTAGAAATTTTTTTAAATATTTTATATAATTTATTTTCAACACTTCAAAGGAGCATAATTTTCAGTTTTCAAATACAAGATAAAACACATTTCAATATAAATAGTCTACACGCACAGATAAAATTTTTTTGGATTCTTCATAAAAAAGATAACATTCAAAAATCATCACGCACTTTACCCAACGGAAACAATGAAAACTTTTCCATTCTCTAATATCTGTAAATAAAAGAAGAAAAAAAAACAACTACTTTTCAAATGTTGGAAAAATTAAAACCCCTTTAAAGAATACCAACTCAGTAATAATAACAGAAAAAAGTAATACAAAAATATAAAAAAATCATGAATTTGAACAACAAATTCACAATTGATTTTTCCAATTGAACTAAAGCCCTTAAGGTAGACAGACGTTCAAGTACCACAAGTCAATTGAAATAAAGTTTGTTATAGATGATTATGATGGCAACAACATAAGTTTCTTGTCGTAATGGTAAATGTACCTTAAAAAAAATTACAAACATTCTTGTGTACGGAACATACACATTTATCTGTTTATAAAAATAATAGGAAAAAGTTTTAAGAAATAAATTCTTTCCCTCTTTTGCTACTTTGTTAAATTCACTGTTTGAATGAAAACTACTTGTCATATTGTAATACGAGTACTATGCCATGTATCAGGGCTGGCAAAACTATGACACGCGTGTCAGTAGTGATACGCCAGTGAATTTTAGGTGGCACGCGACGTTTTGTTGGATATTTTCAAAAAATTTAAACTATTAGAAAACCAGCAAAAAATTCAGTTAAATATTAAATTTTGCTACAATAATAGTGAAATTTTTCAAAGAGCTTGTAAATCGTCTTTTAATATGATTAAAACTCTGTATTGAAACCATTTTTGGTTTACAGAAATATGGTTAATACAAAACTCGATGATAAAATATAAAAAATAATGAAATATAAAATTGAAATTATAATATAGCACATACTAAAAACTCTTTATTTAAAACACATAACTTATAACAAACATATAACTTTATTTAAATTAATAATTCAAATACATTATATAACTTTCATTAATAGTTTGCCTTAAACAAAATAACAAAAAGATAGATAATATTAAAATTAATGACAGAAATTTAAATGTACGATTTAATTCAGAACATTCAAAATTATATAAATTTATTTAAATTAATAAATCTTCAATTAACAATTCAATTCAAGTCACTGAATTTGTTAATTATCTATACTTTGAAAAACAAAAACACTTAATGTCAATTTATTGATATTTGTGATAATTACAAATACACATGCTAGCACGAGTAATGACGCGACAAAACTAACCTCACTAAACTTTTTTCCACAGATTTAATACTTTTTTTTTCAAATTGAAGAAAAATTATATCAAATTTACGTTACTGCCTTTTTGCAAAATTTTTTAGAGTTAACAAATAAAATTTTGTTAAAAAATAGACAAAAAAATTATCAAAACAACAATTGTTTTGTAGAGAATTATTGACGGAAATAAGTATGTTCATTAAAAAAAAGTAGTTGATTTAAAAAAAACACACATTAATTTGAATAAAAAATATATTGTTTTAACAATTCGTTTCATCAAAAATTTCACTTACGACTTTTGGTTCAGTGTAGGTGGCTTATAAAGATTGATAAGTTCAGATAATTGAATTTTTGTTCATTTTGCTCTATCTCGCTTAGTTTCCGAGATATAAGCCATTTTGTGATTTTCAATAAAAAAAAAATATGAAAATATGGCGTCATCTCTATGTGATATTGATAGCAGAGACACAAAAATATAAACATTGGGAAATAATTGTGGTTGAAATTAATTGAAGAATTTGTAAAATTAAGAAAGATAAATTACCAAAAATTAGGATGAAAGTTAGTTCAAATATGGATGAAAGTGATGAAAGTAATTGATATGCTAAATGGGATTTACAAAAATATTAGTTCAATCCTAAATTTTAAGACAAAATAACAGAAAAAATCAGTTCATTTCAGCCAGAAAGCGTTTAACAGACGATACGTTTATAATACCGTTATCTGTTTCAAACTGATAACGGATACACCCAGGAAATAGATTGGTTGGAATTCCATCAAAACTATTAAAATGAATTTGCCAGGACGTTATTTTATTTGGAGTTACCTATAATTGAATACTACACCAAAAATATTTTACTAGGTATTAAAAATAGGGAAAGCAAACTAAAAAACAATCCTTTTAACAAATTATTGGTATCTCCAATCAATTTTAAAATTAGTATCAATTTAGTAATTCTATGCAGTAGAAGCAGCCATTTATTTAGTGAATATACAAGAATATTGGTGTTATCTATCACCTTTATCAAAAAAATTTCAATAGTCGAAAGTGGTAACTACACCCAGAAAACAGCCTCAGTTGTGGCCACCGAATTTGTTGCCAATCGAATTCGTGCGGTTACGACAACTATCTTTATATTAAATTATATTTTTCGTCGTGAAAGCCAATATTCGGTTGTCTAATTCAATATTATGTTCCACATAAATATTATTATGTTCCACAAAATTTTATTGAAATTAAAACACTTTTTTTGAATTTGCCGGTATTGAACCCGGCCATTCAGGTTAATACTTCACACTCTTACCCACTGCACCACAACTACTTTTAATTTTCTTAGCCATATTTACTGTTTATACATATGAATATTTTATTTTAATTTAAAAAAAACATATACATTTTTGTCTTTTCCGGGATTTGAACTCGGAAATTCGGCGTACTAGGCCAACTCTATACCGACTACACCACAAACACTTATTAACTTTGAAGTCTAATTTTGAATTTATATGTTTTGCTTGGAAAACAAATATAGTAAAAAATTCGTTTACCAATACCAAGCAATAATTGTGTGTGTTATCAATACAATCCACAATTCGGTTGGTTCTACAGAAATTCGACTTTAAGGTCATATTTGATTAGGATACCCGTATTTGTAGTTGCCACTTTCGAATATTGAAATTTTTTTAATAAAGGTTATAGGTAACACCAATTTTCTTGTATATTCACTAAATAAATGGCTGCTTCTACTACATAGAATTACTTAACTGATACTAATTTTAAAATTGATTGCAGATACCAATAATTTGTGAAAAGGATTGCTTTTAGTTCATTTTCCCTATTTTTAATACCTAGTAAAATATTTTTGGTGTAGTATTCAATTATAGGCAACTCCAAATAAAATAACGTCCTGCCAAATTCATTTTAATGGTTTTAATCGAATTCCAACCAATCTTTTTCCTGGGTGTACAAATACGGGTATCCTAATCAAATATGACCTTAAAGTCGAGTTTCTGTAGAACCAACCGAATTGTGGATTGTTTTGATAACACACACAACTATTGATTGGTACCCGGGTAAAAATTTTAATATAGTGTCATATATAATTATATCTTATTTGATAAGTCCCCATATACAACCATATACAGCTTGATCCGAAAAATGGGTCATCTACATGTGTCTAATTATATAAAATTAGATATAATTTGATACGGTTTGATCCGAGATTTTTCCATATCCAGAACATCATATTATATCTAATTCGATATAAAATATCTGATTTTATATAATTTTGTCTGATAGTAGGTATACTTTTTATGCATACCAGCTATTAAATTGACATTGAAATTCGTATACCCGTGAAAAAATGATTAGATTTGATCAAGTTAGGTTTGATCCAATTGTATCTATTCATATTAAAGAGTAAATAACAACGTATAAAATTAAATATGAATTTATCTGCGATTCCGATTTTCAAAATTTTCTTATTCGTTGCCTTATATAATTATATCCTAAAAAATCTTATATCATTTTATATGCCATATACCATACATGGGCAAATGCGGCACGTCAACCAATTTCGTGCAGCCCTTCACGAATTTTAAAGCAATCAAATTTCTTTTTTTAATTTAAAAAAAAATTAATTTAAATAAAAAAAAGTAAAATCAGAATTAAAAAAAAAATACAGAATATAGAAAACAGCGATAACAAAATAAACATTAAATGGAGCTTTAAAAAAATTTCACCGGTCAACAAATATCGACTTTTTTGCACAGACTTCCTCTAAAACTTTTTAAAGTATTTTCGCCTCCTACGTACGAATTTTTAGTGAAAAATTCCTTCTTCTTTATTTAAACCTTAAGCCTGGGAAAAATATTTTATTGCTCAATATAAAAGAACTTAGGTATCTCTTAGTTTTTTATAGGTTTGAATTATAAAATGTACCTTTCATTTAAGGAAATTTTGAAGGCCGTTCTACTGACTCCGTAAGGATCGCTAAAATTTACTTTTGGGAATTGCTCTTGAAGCACTTACAATTGGTAAAACAGTTAGACACAATAAAATTTTATTCATAAATTTATAGAAATAAACCTGTGAAAATAACAAAACAATTAGTAGTTTTTCTGCTATTTTTACAGGTTTATTATTTAAAAGTGACTTTGCAGAAAATTTTTTGCCGATTTTCGCTAAATATTAGTAAAATTAGAAGAGCAAAAAAAACTGTTAAATATAATATAGTAATCCTGCTAAAATCAACAGAAATGTATGACGAAAAATAGTAGACTGCTTATTTCATAAAAATATTTCATAAATTATTCTCTCAAAACAATTAAAAATTAGAAATTTATTAATTTAGTTCGAGGCCAATTTCCTTATTATGAATTAACATAATAAGTACTTTTTTCAAAAACTGCTATTTTTCTTCATCAGGATACTCTCCTGACAAATACTTCACAGAGTTTTTGCTTTCAAAAACCTCTACACTTTCAGGAATGAAAAGACGATCGTTTCGGGGATTTTTCAGGCCCCCTTCATAAGGTTTCTTTAGAAAGTGGTGGCGGTAGCGCAATGCAATTTGAAGCATCAAAATCTCATATTAAATGTAGTCTGCTACGTCAATTTTTTAAAAAGTTAAAACCCAACATTTTAACAATTAAAAGTTTTCTTTGAGTTTGATAATTATACAAATATACAGCACAATTTATTGATGATTCTAGCAGAGTAATTTTTTTATAACTAAAATTCTGTATATTAAACATCTTTATTTTTGATATTTTTTTTCATTAATATTTAGCAAAGAAAATCTGCTTCTTTTTGCAGTTTTTTATGCTAGGTAATTTTTAGCAGCTTTAGCAAAACTTTTTACAGACTTTTTTCTATTAGTGCACTTACTTGATCAACCAATCCACTTTTGACGGGATTATACCGCTTTCTAAAGTCTTGCAGGCGGCAGCCTTGAATTTTTATCCCGTTTTTAAAGCAAACAAATCCGCCTTATCCCAATTTTTTAATATGTTATTCAACTTTTGAATATAGTTTTCATAATTTATTTTTTCTAGAGCAAACGAGTCCAAAAGGGAATTAGAAAAGTGCTCAAAATATATTATTAAACTTTCACTTATATGAAAGTGCTGCATTAAGAAGGGCTTTTTTTTATTAAAAAATTACTCAAAGAAATATTTAAAAAAATTCTTTAGGCTAAAAAATTAATTTTTTGAGTCGTTTTTGAATTGCTCACAAAATGTTCAAATTAATTTATATTTTTGAGTCGTTTCTGAATCTCCTTTGGATTTAAAAATTTCCCTCAAATGTTTGTGCCTTTTATGATTCATTTTACTAAAACTGACTAACGAGCAATTTTTCACAAACAAGTTTAAAATTTAAAAAATATGTGCGTTTTTGAATAATTTTTGATTTACAGAATAAGAACCATTAAAGTATCCAAATTTTTAGGCTAGGTTATGAGTCTTGTGATTGAAATTTTAAAATTTAAGAATTAGCCCTGGTTTATGTATCATGAAAATGGTCTAAACGAAAGCAAAATAACGAAAATTTGTTTTTGTTTCCCATGTAATTTTGTCGAATATAACTGTCAATTTCTATCGTTTAGACTTAGACAATGCCTTAATTTAATGCAATCAGAGCCTGAGAAGTTTGATATTTGTTATACATTTTCGATACGAAAATGTTGTTGATCTATGAGTTTTAAATATCATTTACATTCACATTTTCGATAAAAATTATATTTTTTCACGTTTTGTATCAAAATTATGTTCGCCACTTAATTCTTGTTACACATTCCAAGTAAATTTAAAAATATTTAAAAATTGAAAACTATATTTTCGAAGATTAATTCGACAAAGTTTTTTGACTTCAGAGGGGTTACCGCGTAACTCGATTCGAATAAAAATTGTCGAATTCGTAAATTTTCTACCTTTCGTAAAAAGAAAAGTTTAAGCAAAAATCTTACTTTTTGAATTTTTATGTGTAGTGTAAAAGTTTTAGGATAAAAATAAATTAAAAAGTAGAATTTTTATACAAAATTATATTTTTAACAATATTTGCAAGATTTACGAATTCTAAAATTTTTTCGAATCGAGTTATGCGGTTACCCCCCATATTCGTATTAAGAAGGGCAATATATTTGGATCCAAAATCATAAAAATATAAAAGATTTTGATGTACTTCTCCGAAATATTGACTCATAAAGTATTTCCCTGGGTGAGGGAATAAAAAAACAAAGACCCACAGCTCGAAGGCTATTCAGTGGACCTTTTTTGACTTTAGATCCGGGCTTAGGAAACCAAAATACTCAAAAAAGGTTTTAGCAGAAGGCTGTACAAAAAAATAATTTTTGTCGATTAATGTATTAATTGGTGCGGCCCTCAGTAAGTTTGTGAAATCCCAAATTTGGCCCTTCAAGCCATTTGTATGCCCATACCTGCCATATACATATACTTGATCAAATTATATTTCGTTAAAGATACATTTTTATATTGCTTCGAACAACACTTTATAAAACTAAATGTGACCCAAGAATATTTTAGATAAAATTATTTACTATCTCGAATCGAACAAAATGTATGTGGATTTAAATACAATTATATACTTAATAATTCAATACAAAATTAAAAAGCTGAGTTTATATGTTATGTTGCATCCAGGGTTTCTAATGACCCAGAATTTTTTCATATCTGGGATAAATGAGACATACCAATGTCGCACTTTTTAATTACAATATCTAATCTTAAATCTAATGAAAGAAATAATAAGAAAAGTAACTACACAGAGAAAAAATTATAGTTAAATCAATTACTATATCAGATTTTAATTAACATTTGATTTTTTACGAACACTTTGTAAATAAAGTATGAATATTAGAGCTAGTGTTATAGTCATCGATTGGTAGGATATTTTATTTAAGTAAGAAACTTTGAAACAAAATTTTCTAATTGCTGGCTATAATACTGATCCTTATTAAAGTAAATTATAGTTAAACTTTTTCATATTTAAGTTAATGTGTTCAGGGGTATGGCATCACCAAAAAAATAAGTTATACAAACATCGTTATCACTAGATGGCACTTTGTTCAAAAAATTGACAAGTTTATTTTTTTATTTAAATTTAAATAATAACAAACAACAAAGCAAAAAAACAAACAAATATCTCAAATTTTATTATTTAAATATATTCCGCTCTTCTTTTTTTCTTATTTTGTGCAGTTTTCAGCAGTTTTTGAGTTTTAAAATATAGGCTCAGCTGATACTAAATAGTTGCTCAGGTAATACTAAATTTCAGCGCCCTCTATCGGTGAGTAGTATAAGTTTTGATTTCCTATCTCTATAATTTATAGTCTCTGAATGTGTTTTTCGATTTTAAAAATAAGCAGACAATTTTTTATATAAAAAGAAAAAAAACTTAGATTTGTGTGATTTCAAAGCTTTTTCTATCTGACACCACTATGATGTCAGGGTGTTATAAGTTTGTGCTGATGTTTGTAACACCAAAAAATATTGGTCGTAGACCCACCTTATAGTATACCGATCGGTTCAGATTTTTTTTTTTATTTCGATTTAACGATGTCCGTCTGTCCGTCCGTCCGTCTGTCTGTCTGTCCATGCAATCTTGTGCGCACTCTACAGGTCGCAACTATTAAGATATTTTGATGAAATTTGGTATGCAGACCTACGTTGGCCCAAGGACGAACAAGTTTGATTTTGGTGAACATTGGTCCATGTTTAGACCTAGTGCCCATATAAGGGTCCTACCAAAATTATATTGTTTATACGCTGCAGGTCGTAAATAATAAGATATTTTGACGAAATTTGGTACACACATCTATGTTAGCCCAATAACGCAGCCTATTGATTTTGGTGAACATCGGTCCATGTTTAGACATAGTGCCCATATAAGGGTCCTACCAAAATTATACTGTTTATACGCTGCAGGTCGTAAATATTAAGATATTTTGATGAAATTTGGTACACAGACCTATATTGGCCCAATAACGCAGCCTATTGATTTTGGTGGACATCGGTCCATGTTTAGACCTAGTGCCCATATAAGGGTCCTACCAAAATTATACTGTTTATACGCTGCAGGTCGTAAATATTAAGATATTTTGATGAAATTTGGTACACAGTCCTATATTGGCCCAATAACGCAGCCTATTGATTTTGGTGAACATCGGTCCATGTTTAGACCTAGTGCCCATATAAGGGTCCTACCAAAATTATACTTTTTATACGCTGCAGGTCGCAAATATTAAGATATTTTGATGAAATTTGGTACATAGACCTATGTTGGCCCAAGGACGAAGCCTATTGATTTTGGTGAACATCGGTCCATGTTTAGAACTAGTGCCCATATAAGGGTCCCCCCAAAATTGGCTTGGTTACAAACTGCAGGTCGCAAATATTAAGATATTTTAATGAAATTTGGTGCGCTGACTCACATTATAGAAAATTTTGACATAAGCCCCATTTTAACCCATTCGAATTTCGGATCCAAACAATACACCAGACTGGTGTAGGGTATTGTATAGTCGGCATGCCCGACTTTAACCTTTTTACTCGTTTCTGTATGATTTTAATTTTTTTCTTCTGCGTAGTTACTATGAACATGATATATTTTTCCCGGGAAAACGGGAAATTTTAAAAATATTAAATTTTTTAAATTGTTTTTGTTTGGAATAGGATTTTTTAATTTTAGTCATAAAAAACATTTTAAATACCAAAACAAAAATGTAGTATCCGACCGAACAGTTCGGGCAAAAAGTGACATTTGCTCGATTTTCTGTTATTTGAAAGCATTGTGAAAAAATTTTCATACTGCTAAACTGTTTGTTAAGCCAATTTAATTCGATTTTGTGTGTCAAGTTTAAGGAAAACTCCATAGTTTAGCCGTAAAGTTAACTGTTCGGCCGCCGAACTTTTTTCGATTTGGCCGAACTTTCGGCGGCCGAACAGTGAATTTGCTGGCTAGCTTCGGACTTTTCCTTAAGTTTGAACCTCAAAATGCATTCTAATCGGCCCAACAAACATTGTTCCACAAACAAAATTTGTCCATAATGCTTCAACATACCAAATACCGATAACATACATTTTATGGCCGAACTGTTCGGTCGGCCACTACAAAAATGTCATTGTTAAAATCTTTTAAAAGGGAATCAATTTATTTGACACACAAAAAAAAATCTTTGCCAAGTAATTAGGAGCATTTCAACTAATAAAGATTTTTCGTATAACTTATTCAAAATTTAAGTAGTAAAACCTAAAAACTTGGTAAAATGTTTAAAAGAAATATGAACAAAGTTTTGTTTCTTACAAATAATCGCCCTTACTATCTAAATTTTTCAAATGTATATTTTAGTTAAAGTCGACGTTAGTTAAAATATTTGGTGGCAGTATACCTTCACTTGGTTTATTTTTGGAGCATTCTGATTGGTTAATTTATTTTCAACCAATCAAAATGTTTGAAAATATAAATATTTTTGTAAGGTTTTAATACACGAAGTGAACAAAACCGTATGATTAAAAATAAAGTCGACTTTAAATTTAAAATACTCCTTTATAATAAGGGCCAATAATTTTATAAGTAACGTTTTCATTAATAAATGTGATATTTTCAAGTAAGTTTACTTTATTTTAATACACCTGCTTTCAAACTAATATATTCTTTTATATTAAAAAATAAAATGTCAGGAGTATGGAAAACTTCACAAAAAAGGACAATGCAGCGCAGTGCAATATTTGCCCTAAAAGATTAATGAGTAACTGAGGTATCTAATTTTGGTTATCTGACATCTAAATTTTGTTCACAAAAAAAATTGATGGTTGTGCAACTTTTCTTGAAGAAAACAACAACAAGAATAACGTTCCAGCTAAAATTAGCAAAGTACCCGAAGAAAAATGTGTAAGCTGAATAGGCATTGAACGTTTTATGGTAGGGCAAACATTTCCTGAAATCGTATCCCAATTAGCCGCAGTCGACGGAATGTCAATCCGCACCATAACTAGATTTTCGTTTATTTGAGAAATTTTTATAATAAAAACATGGCATTGGCAAAAAAATTAAACCGATGTAAAGAACATTATATTAAATTACTACAATCATGTAAAAGATATCATGATAAAAGAAAAATCGAGCCATATTTCTAACAATAGGATATTTACTATAATCTTAGATGAATGGACAAGAATATCACAAAACAGATAATTTGAACATATGTATAAACGGAAATAATTCATTTTATAACCTGGGGTTGGTTTATATATCAGCAAGATGTAATGCTGATGAAATAAGAAGAATTGTAGAAAGAAGACTAGAAGAGTTTTATTTGTCTTTAGAAAATAACATTGTGGCCACCATATCGAATGGGCCAAATGTGATGAAACGGTTTATTTCCGACAGTCCAGTAGTGGGTGCTTTCTGCTGGAATCATGCAATTCATTTAGCAGTGCTTAGAGTAATTTATGTGAAATCAAATGTTCAACATTCTGATATTTTTACTTTGAATTCTCACTACACAGTCTGAATTTGTACTGAAATAGTGTTTTTTTTTTAACAAAAATTACTTATATAGGTGGTTTTCCTTAACAATTTTGTTCAAAAATATTTCCGGTATTCCCGGGAATCAAATTTTTTTATTCCCGTTTCCCGGGAAATAGAAGTTTTTTAGTAAAATAATAAAGTTTTCTTCACAAGGTAAATGAAAAATTTCTTAAATTTGGTTAAAAATCTTCATATATTTTATGAATTTAGTTTTAATGATACTTTTTTTTTCACGTGTAGTTTGAACAATTTTAAAGTCCCAAATTTTATAACATAAAAACATTTATAACATAAAAAATTTAGTTGAATGCTTTTATCTTCTAAATCGTACGCATAATTTTTAACATGATTTTATATGCAAAAAAAAATCACGTGAAAATTATTTGGCTATGGTGTAATTAACTCTTAATTTGCAGACTACTAAATTGGATGTTGAACTATATATGAATTTCTACGGGATTATATAGAAAGTTATATAACTTAGTATCGAACTATATACAATCATATCGGTCACTACATATATTTTGATTAGTTTTATATGGCTTATGTAGTTATATATGGAGTCATATTTGGGGATATGTAATAACATCATTCACCATACAAAAAATTCGATAAAAAAATTATATCAGATGTAGTTGTATATAATGATATGTGTCTTAATGTGACTCCATTTATTGTCAGATATAACCCAATCACATTATATATGAGAATATATAACTATTTTTATTCGGGTATTGGTAAACGAAGTTTATACTATATTTGTTTTCCAAACAAAATATATAAATTCAAAATTAGACATTAAAATTAATAAGTGTTTGTGGTTTAGTGGGTGAGGAGTTGGCCTAGTACACCAGATTTCCGGGTTCGAATCCCGGAAAAAACAAATATTTAGATGTTTTTTTATTAAAAATAAAATATTCTTAAGTATAAAAAGTGAATATGGCTAAGAAAATTAAAAGTAGTTGTGGTGCAGTGGGTAAGAGTGTGGATTATTTATCTGCATGACCGGGTTCAATACCAGAGAATTAAAAAAATTTTTTAATTTGAATAAAATTTTGTAGAACATAATAATATTTATGTGGAATATAATATTGAATTACACAACCGATTATTTGCTTTCACGACGAAAAATATAATTTAATATAAAGATAGTTGTGGTAACCGCACGAATTCGATTGGCAACAAATTCGGTGGCCACAACTGAGACTCTTCTCTGGGTGTTCAAATTAATAAAATACTCTAAATCCAATTGCGAAAACTGTTTTCTAAAAATTTTGTTAAGGTTTTTGGATGCCATAGGAACTGTTTTTTTATGGTGGCTTTTTTTTGTAAAAACCTTGAATAGTTATGTGTGCTAGGCATAATCAAAGAGGTTAGAAAATAAACAGAATGCAATCCTCTCTTTTACTGAGAACAAATTTTTAAAATGTGACTGCAAATAGGAAACAGAATTTTTTTTTCCCAACTTTTAATTGATAAGTGGCTATTTTTTATTGTTACTACTAATAGTTTTCGTCACATTTATTATAAAATAATTATAAAATTGATAAATTAACCTTTGGCTTTCCTTAAAAATTACAGGTTTCCTGCTTGCAGGCACAATCTGTTACTATTGGGTGATAATTCGGCATAGTTCTACTTTTTACAATTTTTTTTATAATGTTGGCTTTTCATAATTCTTTTAAATTTTAAATTATTAACTGTCCATGAAAAAGCGTACATTAGGAGAAACAAGAAATTTATTCTGGAAGTGACTGTAAATCAAATACATTTATAAATTCGGATTTGTCCCAAAACGCTTCTTGCAATATATTTAACAAAACTATATTCTGCGGTTTTAGAACATCCTGCTAAATGATCATCGCAGTCAGAATCAATGTTTCAAATCCGAAATGAAAGTACACTGTTGCTAAAACAAAACCCTCAAAGTGTTTTGCAAATCTAGTTCGGTTTTTAATTTGATGGCCTCTTGAAACATGTGTCTATTTTAATCACGTTCTCCTCACAAAGACGCACTATCAGTTGCATTTTATTCATATTATTTATTATTTTAGCAGTTTGGTGTTAAAAATTGTCGAAATCTATTCTATTGTCCTAATTCTAACACTTGCACTAGCATAAGTAGGGGCATCGCCTGAGTGTTAGACTATCGTAAAAAAATTAGAAATAGTGAGTAAAAATGTCAGGACACTCTGAAATTTTCACACAAAATAAAACATTTTGTACAAACAAACAATCGAAATAAAAATAACTTGAATTTGGCATTACAGTTCACAGTTCATTTTAATCAATTTTATTTTTGAACTAGTGTGTTCTTCTAGTTCACTCGTTCATTCGAGAAATTTTTTCAGTTGTTCATACACTAATATAAAGGCCTTCAAAAATCTTTGCTGAAAAAACAGCTGAATCCAGCAGAATCTGTTTGCTAAACATTACAAAGATAGAAACAGCAAGAAAAAATCTGTTAATTTACAAAAATTCAGCTATATTTTAGTTAATCGAAAATGACAATTTACCCTGATGAAATCAGCAAAAAATTTACTGGAAATTAGTCGACTAACCCATCACAAAGAATTTTAAATTTTATTTTTGTTTTTTTTTTTTTTTTGATTTTCTTATTGCGAAAAAATCTACACTGCAGAAAGCAGTCTACTATTTTCTAGCAAATATATCTGTTTATTGTAGCAGGAGAGTTCTCAACTCAATTAAGTTTAAACATAAATTAACTTTTGAAAATATAACAATTTCTTTACTGCTTTTTTGCTATTAATATTCAGCAATAGTTTTTTAGCCAATATTAGCAAGGTAAATTTGCAATTCAATTAAACCAAATTTAACTCAAATATTACTAAACATTTGCTTTTTGCTGTACTTATCTTACTAATATTTAGCAAAAAAGATTTAGTAATTTCAAAAGCTTTCTGTGCAGGCCCCCTTTTAACTAATTTTGCTATTTTTCAGGATTTTTCTATTAGTATAAGATTATGAATGGGGAATATTTAGTTGATCTCTTATTTTTAAGTAAATGAATGTTCTTTTTAGTTTTGACTCTAGATCATAAATTAATATCACTTTCCGTTTAAATTATTTTCAAATCAAAGAAAGATGATACAATTTTTACACACACAAAAAAATACTTGAGGGTATATTGCCTTGGCGGGCATAGGTAGCCTATATTTGTATGATTTTAAGGAAAAAAGTTGTATTACCTATGCCGATAGGTAATTTTACCATACTGTTTGACATATGTAGCAATGTAATTTCTACCATTGAAAAATAGGCAACTCTTCGAAAAGTAATTTTGAAATTTCGAACGTCAACATTAAAATTGGTTTTGATTATTTTAATTTAAAAAAGAAAAAATATGTAATATTTAACACAAAAAATAATTTCAGATGTTATAAAAAATTAAGATGTAAAGCATTTCGGCAGCGTATATGTAGTACATAATTGTGGTAGTTATTGGTACATACATAAGTATATTGGGGAATGATGCACAACCTCCACAGGGAAGTAGATACTATTGTCTGCAATTGATTTATAACAAAACCTTAATTAATTATTAATTATTTCAGCTTCCTATACAAATGAATACTCCAAAATGTTTGCCTCAGAGCATTTACCAGATTCTGTCGTTGAATTCAAGATTGTGATTATGTTTCAGTACCATTTACGAACATAATAGGCCTATTTTTTAATCACTGGATTTATTTTTGGATTTATTTTATTTTGTTAAAAAATTAATGCTTTGATTTTTAATTTGAAAAATTTATAATTTTTAATAAATTCTTATATTTATTCGCCAATAAAATGTGCCGTAAAATCCTTAAGTGGGTTATTTTGTAAAACGCAACGCCTTGCGTTGCGTTGATTTGTGTGTAAATTGTTATTGTTACAAAAACAATTTGTATAGAAAACAACGCAACGCAAGGCGTTGCGTATTACAAAATAACCCCCTAAATTTTGTAAAAATGTGAACACAGGAATTGAAATAAGCTAAATCCAAAATGGATTTAAAAAATAAATAAATCCGTTTTGGATTCAGCTTAATTTTATTCCAGAAATTTCATTTTCGCAAAATTTAATTTTTTTCTTTCACATTATATAAGTGTTATATCTGGATAAAAATATAAAATTTTAAAAATTGAAAAACAAAAAGTGGGATTTTTAAAAAAATAAAATAAATCCAAAAATAAATCCAGTGATTAAAAAAAACGCCAAATATTTAAGTATGTAAAAAATCAACGACAAGTAGCCATCCCATTTCGCCTTCTTTGTAAAGAACCACATCTACTTTCAATGTTCTGTTTCATGTCTTATAATTTTTCATGAAATAAGAGAACCATACAAATATTGTCAAGTACGGCGTTCCCTATTGAATATTTGTGTCAAGCAAGATCAGTCCAACAGGCCCATATTGCTAATATAAAGTGTTATTTAAAATGTCTCAAAAATATTTTTATAGAAATTTCAGTGGTTTTCTATAGCAGAAGAATTCACATTCTAACGGTTATTCTATAACAAAAACACAAGAGAATCTGAAAAATTCATAATCTGAGAGGTTTGTTGTATAAAAATATAAAATCGTATGTTTCTTTCTAAAAAAAAACCCACCTAATCTGATGGTGTTTTTTTTATTGAAAAAACTTCCGTATCGGGATTTATTTCTACACGATGAAGACTTCATAGTTTGAGGTTTTTTTTTATAGGAAAAAGTCCTCAAAACAAAAATCGGCTAAACCTGAAGTTTTTCTAGTGGAGAAAATCTGAGAACTTTTTTCTTTAAAAACCCCTAAAGCCTCATTCATACTGAACCCAAAACTAGAAGTTTTCGTTTTTTTTAAGTTTTCGATTTGAAATTTGTATGGGATTTGGCAATCGAAAACAAAATAAATTTGAATACTACTAGTTTTTGTAAATTTGAAAACTACTAGTTTCAGTATGAATGAGGTATAAGATTGGGAGGACTTTTTCCTATAAAAAAACCTTAGATTCTGGGGTCTCTTTTTAATTGAAAAAGAATCAGTTTCTGAGGAAAAAGTCGTCAAATTCTATGTATTTTTTCCTAAGAAAAGCCATCAGATTCAGTAGTCTTTTTCTATAGAAAAACTCTTAGATTTTTAGGACCTTTTTCTAATCCCCAGATTCTGAGGACATTTTGTATAGAAAAACCCAACGGTTCTAACGATTTTGTCATATAGAAAAACACAGATTCTGATGAGTTTTTCATATAGAAAAACCCTTATATTTTCATAACGTTTTTCTACAGAAACTCCTTAAATTCTGAGGATTTTGTCCTGTGAAGAAACAATCTGATTATAAAGTTTTTCGCATATTCAAGCAATTTTTTTTTTACAAAACAAATTAAAAATTTAAAGTTCTTCTGTTATAGAAAAATCGGAGTTTTTGTTATGGAAAACCGATAATCCACTCAAAGTTATTCGTTTTACATATAATTATATGTTGTTGTACTAAAACTAATAATTTTATGTGGATTCGTTTTTCGAAACACCCCCAGTAATGTTGTATAGAGTAACAATAATGTTTGTAATCTATATAATTAAATCATTTGTGAAATATGCATGTATCTTTATCTATTTTTCTTAACAAATAAATTCAGATTAAATAAAATAAAAAATATCATTATTAAGGGAGTTTTTTCCATTAAAAAAATACCTAATACCAAAGTTATATAATCAATTTTTTGCTTTCGTTTAAATGGGTAATACACCTATTTTTCTTAGTTAATTTAACAAAACTTATAGTTGATTTTTTGAACATAGAAATTACCTATTTTTTATGGTAAAATTGCCGTAAAGCATAGCAAACTCTATGTTGCCTATGGAAATAGGTTATATCAGCCTATAGTTTTAGGCAATATTACCTATAGTTTTTTTTTGTGTGCAAGTAAATTACAAAGAATAAAAATATATTTGAAAGAATTCGATAAGACCAGCAATACAGAATACGTATTTTCGGCTTTCGCTACAAAGCAAGGTTGGCAACCGAAACGAATAACGGTATAGGTATCGGTATTGGTGTCGATATTTTATTTGTTTCGGTATCGGTAACGGTATTTTAATCATATCGGTATCGGTATAACCGATACCGAAACATTAATACCGGTATATACCGGTATTATTGAAAAAATTTACAAAAATATAAAAAAACGTTCTTAATTATAAAAAACTCAATTTTATTAAATTTTTATAAAGGATAACTATAGTTTATGGGAATGTTTTTATAATATGAACAAAAAACAATAAGTTATTAAAAATTTCGAAGTGTTTTATTTTTTAAACACAATCTACTAGGAACACAAGTTGATTCACTACAAATATTTTATATTTGTATTGAGATCATATAATAAAATAAAAAAAAATAAGTTTATGAAATTAATAAAAGGATTCTCTACTGTAAATTCAATTAAAGGTTTAAGAAACCAGTTTATATATTAAATTTTATTTACAAATTTGTAAATTTGTGGCCCTTTGTTCCTAATGGAACCATAGGACATAATATATTTATATAAATTTGTCACAAGTTAGAGAATATTTATGAAGTTAAATAAATTAAAAACAATGTTGCCAATGCAAATTATAGGCTGATAACCGCATTTTAAATTTGTAACATGATTTTCTATTAACAATGAATAAAAAAGTTAAATTGTTTAACAATTTTGGAAATTTTATATTAAAAAAATTAGTATTTTTGCTAAAAACGTGAAAAAAAACAATTTTTTTAAAACCGATTCCATACCGGTACGACACCGGTATTAAGGGAAAAGGTTTTTGAATACCGGTATTTTTTGAAATCAAGAATTTCGGTATTGGCATCGGTATCGGTTGTCAATTTGAAAGGGTTTTGAAACGGATAACGGTATTATAACGGTATCGGTTTCCAACCTTGCTACAAAGCCATCATCAGTATATTTCGTCTTGTGTGGGCTAATATTTTAATGTTTTTCTACTTATGTAAAAATTGCATCATCTTTCTTTGATTTGAAAATAATTTAAACAGAAAGTGATATCAATTTATGATCTAGAGTCAAAACTAAAAAGAACATTCATTTACGTAAAGATTATGTTATGTCAGTGGTTTGTTTGAAAATTCCGAATAGAATAAAAGATCCGAAAAGAACAGTTGAAATTTAAAATATGCAACATTTTTGGGCCTTCGCGCCACACAGATATTTCAAGAAGCCATAAAATACTAAAACCGAGCTAACTTTGTAAAATCCTTTGGAATTTTATTTTCATTTGGCGTTGGAATCATCGGGCTTGAAATTATTGCTGCGCTTTGAAGATAGTCTAAGATCATATTGGAGTGGCGCACTCCATTGGAAATCAAATTAATAATGATGTAATTTACTCTCAAGTTTTAACCTTTCCGATAATCTATAAAATTGTAATAAAACCCCAGCAAAAAAAAAAGATGCCGAAGCAGTAGAAAAAGCACTATAATTGGTGATCTAGATGTACTTCTTTTTTAACATAAACACTAATGATTTTAACATTGAGTTGTCAGAGAGGAGTACTCCTACTTCAACATTCTTTGCAAAAAAAAATTATATTTTTTTATTTTACAAAAGTTTTTTATTGCCGCCATCGGGTATCGAACTTGCGACCTCACGATTGCTAGTCTAGCGCTCTACCGCTGAGCTATTCTTTGTTATGAAAGTTGAGTGACATAAAAACACCACTTTGTTATTGCGAGATATTGTTCCTTATGCTATTCAATAAAAGTACTTACTAAACAAGTGTAAAATGTGCACTCCACTTCAATATTGTTTTTAGTACTATTTTTATAGGTGCATAAAAACCAAATTCCCACCATTTTTTTTTATATACCCGAGTAAAAAAAATTATATATAATCATATGTGGCATATATTACAATATATAATCGGACATGTCGTTATGTATATCCATATATAATTATATATGACGTCTTTTTACAAAATTTTTCCTTATATTATGCCATATATAATTTCATCTAATTATATATCGGCCTTTATAATATTGGATATAGTATATATGATTATATATTACATAGCATGGCTGATCTTATTGCATATATAGTTGTATATAGAGCTATATCTTAATATATATGGTGGCATTTTTGCAATATATAATTATAGATGTAACATTTATACAATATATAACTAGTTGCCAGTTAAACTAGATATTATCATGTGTTGTGGCATTTAAACAGTATATGGTCATATATGGTACCTCATGAACAAAATCTTTAATACAGTTGCAGATATGATAACATATGCTACTATATATGGTGCAATATATATTTATATATGGTGTTATTTAAGCAATATATTAGCATATATGGTGTCATTTAAACAATATATGGTCATATATGGTACCTCATGATCAAAATTTGTAATACAGTTCCAGATATGATAATATATGATACTATATATAGTGCCATATATATTTATATATGGTATTATTTAAGCAATATATTACCATATATATTATCATATATGGTGCCATTTCAACAATATATGCTCATTAGGGCGGGTAGATTTAATAATCGCCCATGGCTCAGTGAAAATCGTATTCTAGGGATCAAAATAAGAAACTTTGCCGAAGGAACCATACCTCTAAAACGAATTCTACTACCCCCCAACCTCGTCTCCTAGACCATATATAACGCAACAGTTTTTGTGAATGTAATAAGAATGAAATGGTAATTTCAATTCTACCTGTAACCGATTTTGTTGTCAAAACTGCCCATAAAGTACTTACATGTAAATTAAACGTTAATCTGACTACAAATTCTGTTAAGCAAGTGCGCCTTTTATTACTTCTGGAAAATCCTTTATGATAATTTTATGCTCAATTCTACCTGTAACCGATTTTGTTGTCAAAACTGCCCATAAAGTACTTACATGTAAATTAAACGTTAATCTGACCACAAATTCTGTTAAGCAAGTGCGCCTTTTATTACTTCTGGAAAATCCTTTATGATAATTTTATGCTCAATTCTACCTGTAACCGATTTAGCTTAAGTAAGTTTACGACATGCAGCTGTGTCTTGTGGTGGCTTAAAAAACCCACACAACCTATTTTACGACCTGCAACAGAACGACACGTTCAATTGCTAGCTAGCGTTTCCAAACGAGTTATACCGGAAAATGTAGAGGCTGTTATGGCGACGACATTAGAGAGCCGTGCGAAATTGCCCAGACTTGAAAGCAAAAAAGACTTCAAACAGTAATTTTTAATTTTTTCTTTTCTATTACTAAGTTAAATTAATTTTTTCATTTACATATGTTCTGACTAAATAAATTTCTAAGGAGAAAAAATAAATAAAATAATAAAAATAAATAAAATAAATAAAAAATAATAAAATAAAGTGCCAAAAATGGTGATTTTTTAAAATGTTTGTATGGGGAACCCCCCAGGGGAGTTCCAGGGGGTGTGCCACTGGCATGGGTGGATCGGCCCTCCAAAGTTAGTGGGGGTCGGTCATACATTTGGACTCGATTGGGGCACTCTAAATGGGTCAAAATGTGATTTTTCAAAACTTGACCCTACGGGACAAAAGTCAACAGTTCGGGGGTAGTAGAATTCGTTTTAGAGGTATGGTTCCTTCGGCAAAGTTTCTTATTTTGATCCCTGGAATACGATTTTCCCTGAGCCATGGGCGATTTTTTTGCCTCCCCACAAATCGAAATTGGTAAAGTGCGAACTTAGGTAGATAGACCCGTAAGTAGTTTTGTTCATTTGTGTTTTGAATGAAAATAAATAACGTAAAGCAGGGTTGGAAAGCATTTTATAATATTAAAAATAGCGGGCAAAGCCCGCTACGTTGTTAGCGTGTCTTAAAGTTTTTTTTTTTAATTCCAGTTTATGTAAAGGTAGACCTGGCAATTCAAGTAAATTCACAAATTCAGTTGGAAAATTTACTGCGTCGGTTTCTTCCACCGGTGCCTCGTTACATGAGGTTTAAATATCGGAATATATAAGTTCCATTCCTTTTATAAGGTTTTTTCTCTTTTAGAAAATTTGTTTAACTTTTTGGAGAGTATGTTTCAATGCTACATAAGTTTCATATTCCGTGGATAGTGTTTGAACAGGTAATTCCCTATTCCAATCCATTTGCATTGTCTATAATTTCAATTCCACTCGTTCAACGTTTATATCCATTTCATTCCACTTGCGTAGTGTTTCAATTCCACTCGTTTCCTATTTAGTTTCTTAATTTTAGTGTTTCATATACACTTGTTCTTTAAGTTTTAGGTTTCTAGCTAAAGACGCAGACGTTAAGGGGGGGGGGGGCAATTTTCCCCTTTTGAACCACCATTTTTACCACGTTCCTGTCCAAAGTCCTAGAAATGCCTTGTCGATAAGTTAGCTCATACTCCAAGGAAAACATATTATATATTACAGGTTTCTAGCCGAAGGGTTCAGTTAGGCCATCAAGGGGGAGAATTATTCTGTTTTTACCCCTCCCGGTAGGAATGTCCAAAAATTCCGTCTTAGAGGACGTCTGCGTTGGAGGAGGAACCTACTACATACATAATTTTAGGTCTCTATATCCAGCAGTTTGGCCAGGCCGTCAAGGGGGAAGTTTTTTCCCTTTTTAGCCCTCCCGGTATGAATTTCCAAAAATACCATCTTAGGGGACGTCAACGTTGGAGAAGGAACCCAAATACCGAATTTAAGATCCCTTGTTCCAGCAGTTTGGCCAGGCCGTTAAGGGTGAGACTTTTCCTGTTTTTGACCCTACCTGTAGAAATTTCCAAAAATCTCATCTTAGCGGATGTCTACAATAGAGGAGGAACTTTAATACCAAATTTCAACTTCCTACCTCCAGCGGTTTGGGCAGGCCTTTAAGCGGCACTTTTCGCTTCATTAATCCCCATTTTTGCAATGTCCCTGTCCAAAAAGCACATTTCAGGTTTCTAGCCAACTTTTACTATTTGTGCTCCTCTCGGTAGAAATTTCCGAAAATCCATCGACAGGGAATTTCAGCTTCCTAGTTCCAGCAGTTTGAGCAGGCTGTCAAGGGGGACACTTTTTCTTTTTTTGTCCCTCCCGGTTGGATTTAGGCTGGAAGAGGAACCTAAGTACCGAATTTCAGCTTCCTAGTTCCAGCAGTTTGGACAGGTCGTTAAGGGGCAACTTTCCCTTTTTGAGCCCCCATTTTATAACGACCCTATCCAAAATTCAAAAAAGTATCTTTCTAATAAGTTAGCCCTTACTCCAGGGACCCACATTTTAAGCTTCAGGTTTCTAGCTTCAGGTTTCTTTTCTTCTTTTTGCCTTTAGGAATTTACAAAAATTCCATCTTCGCGGCTATCTGCGATGGATGAGGAACATTCATACCAAATTTCAACTGCATTGCCTAAGCGGTTTGGGCAGGCCGTTAGTGGGGACATTTTCCCCTTTCAACCACCATTTTTACTATGTTCCTGTTCCAAAATAGAAAAATTACGTTGCCGGTGAGTTAGTCCTACTCCAAGGAATACATATTTAAAATTTTAGGTTGGCCAAAAGGGATTGGGCAAGCCGTCAGGAGGAGACTTTTACCTTATTTCCCCTACCGATAGGAATTTCAAAAATTCCGTCTAAGCGGACGCCAGAAGGAGGAACTCATATAGCGAGTTTCCTTTTGGGATATCTTGTAGGGAATTCCAAAAATACAAACTTAGTCGATGTCTACTACAGTGGAGGAACCTTTATACCAAATTTCAACTTCTTACCTCCAGAAGTTACTTCTTACAGGCACTTTTCAAATTTGTGAGACTGTTTATGGGGAGACTTTTCCCCTTTTTGCCCGTTCCGGTAGGAATTTCCAAAAATCCCGTCTTAGCGCACGTCTATGCCGAATATCAAGAAACCTTGTTTTAGTGGAGATATCCGTGGGGGGAGGAAAAAAAGTATTTTTTTTGAAATTATATATTATTTTAAATGGTACTTTTTGGAAAAACGAAATTTTTTGGAAAAAGATACTTTGTTTTTACAAAGTACTTTATTTGTACTTTTTTTGGAAAAGGTATTTTTTTTAAAAAGGTGTTTTTTTTTGGAAAAATGTATGTTTTTTGGAAAAGGTACTTCTTTTGGAAAAGGAACATTTTTTTAGAAAAAGGTACTTTTTTTGGGAAAAGGTACTTTTTTTGGAAAAGGTACTTTTATTGAAAAAGGTATTTTTTTGAAAAAATGTATGTTTTTTGGGAAAAGGAAAATTTTTTTAGAAAAATGTACTTTTTTTGGGAAAAGGTACTTTTTTTTGAAAAAGGTACTTTTTTTGAAAAAGGTATTTTTTTGGAAAAATGTATGTTTTTTGGGAAAAGGCACTTTTTTTTGGAAAAGGTACATTTTTTTTAGAAAAAGTTACAATTTTTGGAAAAAGGTACTTTTTTTGGAAAAAGGAATTTTTTTTGGAAAAAGGTACTTTTTTTGGAAAAATGTACTTTTTTTGGAAAAAGGTACTTTTTTTAGAAAAAGGTACTTTTTTTGGAAAAAGGTATTTTTTTGGAAAAAGGTACTTTTTTTTGGAAAAAGGTACTTTTTTTGGAAAAAGCTACTTTTTTTGGAAAAAGGTACTTTTTTTGGAAAAAGCTACTTTTTTTGGAAAAGGTACTTTTTTTGGAAAAAGGTATTTTTTTGTGGAAAAAAGTACTTTTTTGGAAAAGGTACTTTTTTTGGAAAAAGGTACTTTTTTTTGGAAAAAGGTACTTTTTTTGGAAAAAGGTACTTTTTTTTGGAAAAAGGTACTTTTTTGGAAAAAGCTACTTTTTTTGGAAAAAGGTACTTTTTTTGGAAAAAGGTACTTTTTTGGGAAAAAGGTACTCTTTTTGGGAAAAGGTACTTTTTTTGGGAAAAGGTACTTTTTTGGAAAAAGGTACTTTTTTTGTCCCCTTTTTGCACCTCCCGATAAGAATTTCCAAAAATGCCGTCTCAACGGACGTCTACACCGGTCGAGGAACCTACATACCAAATTTCAACTTCATAGCTCCAGCAGTTTGAGCAGGCCGTCAAGGGGGAGACTTTTTCCCCTTTTTGCCCGTCCCTGTAAAAATTTCCAAAACTCCCGTCTTGGTGGATGTCTACGATAGTGGAGGAACTTTTATACCAAATTTCAACTTCCTACCTCCAGCGGTTTGGGCAGGCCGTCAAGGGGGGCCTATTTCCCCTTTTTAACCCCCATTTTTACAACGACCCTGTCCAAAATTCCAGAAAAGTTAGCCCATACTCCAAGGAACACATATCTTAAATTTCAGCTTTCTAGCCAAAGGGGTTTTGGCAGGCCGCCAAGGGGGAGACTTTTCCCCTTTTTGCCCGTTCCGGTAGGAATTTCCAAAAATCCCGTCTTAGCTGACGTCTACGCGGAAAGAGGAACCTACATACCAAATTTCAACTTCCTAGCTTCAGCGGTTTGGGCTGGGCGATGTTGAGTCAGTCAGTCAGTCATTCAGTCAGTCAGTCAGTCACGTTATTCTTTTATATATAGAGATAACAAGTACCGGTAAAATACCGGTAACTACCCATAAAAATAACGGTATCGGTAACGATAACGGTATTTGGAAATTTTTTTAGAGGTATCATAACGGTAACGGTATTCAATTTGAAACGGTATTTTAGCGATAACGGTATTATAACGATAACGGTAACCAACCTTGGATAGAAGTGAGTTTCAAAGTTGTTCGAATCTTTTTAGTTTGAAAACTTTTTAGTAATTTTAGTACACTGCTTCATAGATCTTGAAAATACCTTTCATCTGGTATCCAATTTGTATACATTTCCTTGTAAACATGAACAAAAACCCTAAAAACGAAAAACCGGTTAATTTTTTATCCCACTTTTTAACCCTTAAATATCAGATTGGACCGCTAAAAAGGTTTACTTGCTTATTTTTCCATCTTCTCTACCACATATACAAATTTCATCCAAATCTAAGTGAGCCATATGCACAGACCTTCCTTGTAAGCGATTTTGTTAAGCGAAATTAGCTTAAAAGTAATGCAGGCAACTCATACTTAATAAAAATTACGTACAATATACAGTGAATTTGTCCAATAATATTCGTTTGTTTAATTAAAATAATTTTTGCCAACAAATACATTCTTGATCCCTGGGATCAAGTGTGTATAGATCAAGATACACTTATTAAAAAAAAAAGGGATCAAGTGTATAGGTAATGTCATTTTTCTATTTTTGTCATAGTAAAAAATTACAAGATGAAATACGGATTATTTTAAAACGGATTATTTTAAAACTTACATAACCAATATTTTTCTATTTAAAATAGGAACTTCAGAAAAATTTTCTAAGTAAGAGCACAATATAACAGAAATGAGAAAATACAGGTCATGATGCCCAGAAGTTAAAAAAACCTAAAAAAAGTAAAAATAAAAATTAGTGTAAAGTGATTAGCGCAATATTTGGACCCATCGATAGAAGAAAATTTTATTATATGTTATGTACTTTCCGAGATAGTAGGTCTTTTAAAGGATCAAGTGTGTCGCACTTCCCCTACTCACACACACAAACATAGCCAATAAAAGTATGAACGTGTGTGTTGTGTGGTAGTGTTTTGAAAATTCAAACAAAAAAAAAACACTTTCAAATATGAAAAAACAAACCACAAAATCGTTTTATTTTTACATTTTGTTAGTTAGAAATTGATGATTATTTTAACAGACTTTTCAATTATTTTTATTTCTTTTATGGATGGTTTCAACTAAAAATAGCAAAATGGTTTGAATATAATGAAAAATCAGTAGTACTTTTTTTAATTGTGTTTGCAATTAATTTAGTATATATTTTAAGTAGTTTTTAACGATAAAATATTGTGAGTGTAATTATTTGGAGGCTTTAAAATAATATATCACTGATATTGTGATATATAATAACTTATTTATAAGGGTAAAAATAATAACCCAGCAAAAATATGGAAGCAGTAAAAACGGTTACTGCTTCCTTACTGCTACTTTTACCGCTTCTAAAAATGTATAGCTTCGTAAACAGCACTAATGAAAGGCCTAAGTTAATTAATTGTTTATCGCTTTTTGCTGCGCTTTTCAAAAAGGCATGAAATGAGCAATACATTTTGATTGCTTAAATATTTTCGCGGTTCTTTTATCAAAAATTTTTTAAATGCGGAAAAAAGTTATTTTAATGAAAATGGGACGTTTTACTAAAAATAAGAGGCATTTTCTCTTCACGGAAAAATATACAGGAATATTGTGCTTTTGAGAAGGCATGATATTAAATAGTTTAAAAGTATGAATTATCGACATTTTAAAAGAAAAACAGGAGCACTAATTAAAAGCGGTGAATTAATGCCTTTTCGGATCTCGAAACAAGTGCTTTCACGCGAGCTATCTCGAACAAAAATCAGACATGATATCATCAATTATGTAATCGCTTCACTGCTCAACTTTCCCTGACAAAACTGCTTCCAAGCAAACAGTAATTTCTGCTGGGAAGTTATTGGCATTGCATTATATAACTACTTATTATGCGAAAGCACGATTTAATAAAAATTTATAACATACATAATTACCAGGGCAAGGACTTTCATGCAAATGATTTTGACCAAATACTTTTCCGAATCAAAGAGTAGTGGGAGATTGGGAACACAATTGTGTTTAATTGCTTTTCGATGGGAACGCAATTGTGTTTAATTGCTTTTCGATGGGAAGTAAATGTGGTTTTATTGCTTTTCGATGGGAACACAATTGTGTTAATTGCTTATTGAGTGCCCATAGTGTAAAATGGTATGTGGGAAGTAAATGTGGTTTTATTATTTTTCCATGTGACTTAAATTTTTTTAATCATTTTCCACTATGGGATTTAAATTCTGTTAATTGCTTATTGCATATTGTGTGCCCATAGTGTAAAATGGTTGGTGCCTAAAAATCGGTTATGTCTTCCCATAGTGTAAATATGTGGTAATTAAAAAATCGATTATGTGTTCCAGTAGTGTGAAATGATTGGTGAAAAATCAATTGTGTGGTGGTGGAGGATCGTTTTGAATTCTACAGTTTGTTTTGTGGGTTGTAAATGTAGTAGTGTGAAATGATGTGAGCCACTTAAGAAAAAATTGTCCGTTGTGTGTTTTGATTTAAGGAAAAAAATAAAAAATGTAATATTAAAATGAAAAGTCAATTGTGTGGTGGTGGTGGAGGATCGTTTTGAATTCTACAGTTTGTTTTGTTTGTTTCTGCCTCTTCTAAATATTCTATATTATTTTGTTTTGGATTTTTGGGATTGTAAAATCTCGTATTGTGAAATGATGTGAGCCACTTAAGAAACAATTGTCGGTTGTGTGTTTTGATTTAAGGAAGAAATAAAAAAATGTAATATTAAAAATGCAGATATAGGTCAGGCAAGTGTTTTGTTTAATTCTGCCTCTTACTTGTCCGTTATGTGTTTTGATTTAAGGAAAAAATAAAAAAATTTATACTAAAAATAAATTTCATATATTTGATTTTATTAGAATTTTAATTTATATAATAATTCATAAATAAAAACATCATTAAATCTTTGTTCATAAATTAAAATTACTAAAAATTTACATGTTTATAGTACATATTTATAAGATCGTAAACACTATTTTTTTTAAATTTATAGATGACGCAGTTACAAGTATCAGGCCCTTCAGTACACCCATCATCAGACCATGGACAATCTTCAAAATGCTCTCCATGTGCTGAAAAACAATCTCTTTATTCTCATATGAATCGAGATAAGCAGCATTCTGTAAAAGAAAGTTTAAATCTTCTAGAGACATAAACTCCTTATATTCATTAAGGAATTCTATAATATTTTCTCGCATTGACATCTTAATCGTCTGAGTATTTCTTTATTTCTGAATCCATTAGTTTTAAATACAACAACAATAAATTGTTGTTTTCATAATACTGTGAAATAGAGAGTCAGCACTCAATCTGTCCATATAAGTTATTTGCATCTAAATAAGTGCTTTTTTCGTATTGGTCCGTTGAATTTATTCTACTCTCTGGGGTGGGGAATTCTAAAAAAGTTAATTTAAAATTTAATTCATCTTAAGGTTTCATTCTAAAAACAAAAGTCGTCGAAGAAGAAACCACCACCATGAGCGCTGTATCAAAATCATTGTTAAACAAATTTGATGACCTCAACAACAAGCCTATTCTCCATACAAAAGATATGGAGGATCTTAAATTATATAATATTTTGAAAGCTTTTAAAATGCAAACAAAATATGGAGAAAGTATCCAGATTGAGGTGGGAAACTATGTCATCTTTCTGCCAAAAAGATTTAATGCTATAACAGAGGAAGAGGTAAAGGAGTTTTCATCGGGCAAATACTGCATCATTAGTGTTGGAGGTTTTTGATCTTAATGAATTTATTATTCCCAAAATTGGGGAATATCCGCAATGGAATTGAAATTGTTAAAATGTATAAACTATTGCATTAAATAAATCGAAAAAATAAATAAAATATATTAAAATATAAATAATAATTGTTTTTGTTTATCATTAATTTCATACAAAAATTTTAGGCATAAGTGACCACAATTAAATGAATTATATTTTTGATGTTGTCTATAATTGTACTCTATATTAGAGCCTAAATATATAACTAATTTGAGAGGTGGCTGCAAATTTCCAAAACTATCGAAATATTTCTTATGATCTTTATTTTTGTAGTATGCTACCCAATGCGTGCCATCTCCTATTGAGGACTCTAGGTTGATAATGCCACATTCTATTCCTCGAGGGTGTTTGGGGAGTGAATCTCTCATAAAAATCCCTCTAAAGTTGGGAATATATGCGCTGAACTTAACTAAATCGATGTCAGTAAGTGGTCTCTTGGGGAGCATCTTTAATAGTTTTTTGACATTTTATCGAATACAAGACCTTTTCCCATTGCTATTGCCTCCATACTCTTATTGTGTCTAGAAGCCTCTTCGAGTTGTTTCTTAGCATCTTTTGCAGCATTAATAGCTTTCACAATAGCTGCTCCACCAGATGATAGACCACCTAAGGCTGCTAGAGCAGTTAGTATTGGTACTAGGGTAAGAAACCTCCTATTTTGGATACACTGATAATGCGAGGTATAACAACTTTTGATTTTTTTCCTTTCAGTGATTTATTTAAAATTTTACGAGCAATTTTGATTGCATCATTTATATCTGCAGGTTTATCCTTCTTTAAAGTTGTCGTAGCCATTCGTATTGCGGTGCTAAAGATCTTCTTTCCAAATTTATTTTTTTCCTTTTGGCCCATGCCTAATTTCACTTTAGCCTTCATTGTGTTAGTTATAAAATATGCGTTCGTTTTTTCTCCGATACTGCTGTCTTTGGATAAAACTCGCTCCCAAGCTCGATTTTCGAGTATTTTATCCGCTTGATGTCGCTGATTGATTTTCTTATTTTGAGAATAAGCTATATCGTGCTCTCTACAAGCAGCATCCAACGGATTTATCCCCTTATCACCTCTTTTCAAACGTTTTTGCAGCTTAGTGCCTAGTCCACAAAATTCATAGCCGGGTAAATGAAGTTCAAATGGTAGAGAATTTATAACTCTATCTACTAATCCACCTCCAGTGACAGAACTCATATGATTAATAGGTCTGTGATATTGAAACATCTATTTATATAATCTGAACGCTAATAAAAAGGAAATATTATAACATTAGCTTTAGTAGTTAAAATGCGGTTGATCAAACAACGTAACAATATATTTGTGAGGGATGTGGATTCCACAACAAACACAGATAAGAGGAGAAGAAGGCACAATCCTCTATTACCGAATTCTATAAGAGCACTTATAGTAGGACCTTCCAACTGTGGAAAGACTAACGTAATGATTAGCTTGATTGAAAGTCCGAATGGACTAAAATTTGAAAATATTTATATATATTCGAAATCATTATTTCAACCTAAATATGAGTACTTAAAGAAGCTCATATCACCGATTAATGGAATGGGGTATTTTACATTTTCTGACAATGACAGCGTTATCCCACCACACGAAGCTAAAAATAACTCTATAATTATATTTGATGACGTTGCATGTGAAAATCAAAATACTATACGTGCATACTTTTGTATGGGTCGTCATAAAAATGTGGATTCATTTTATTTATGTCAAACTTATACCTGAATTCCTAAACATTTGATACGAGATAATACCAATATGATTATAATGTTTAAGCAGGATGAAATGAATATGAAGCATGTATATAGTGATCATGTTGGAACGGATATGACCTATGAGCAATTTTCTAAAATATGTCGAGAATGTTGGAAAGAAAAATATGGATTTTTAACAATAAGTAAAGATGATGAATTAAATGCTGGCCGCTATAGAAAGTCATTTAATATTTTTATTGAAATATAAGTTAGCTGCAATAATAAGATGACATTAGTAACGCTTCAAATCTTGAATCGGATGGATTATCAAGTCAAAAAGTTAAAAATTTATTACATCCTTTTATAAATTAAACTGATACTGAATAAACTTAATCTGTTTCTGATCTATTCCTGGTCTGTTTCTGATATATTTCTGGTCTGTTTCTGATATATTCTTGGTCTGCTCCTGATCTGTTTCTGATTAATATGACTGAAGTGTTGGAAGAACTGGTAAAGGCAAGAAACGTTTTAAAGAAGAAATTCCGAAGCATAAAAACGGGTGAAGTCAACTCACATGAAATACTCGAAGATACTTTTAAGCCCGTAACTAATCCGTTGAAAGAATTAATCAAAATTTCTAGTAAAAGAAAGAGAATTTCTAAAGGCGAAAAAGAAGAAATTAAAAATGAAATCAAAAATGAAATGGAAAATGAGAGTAGTTTATCGCTTAGGAAATTACCAATGAAACTGGAGACAAGTACCCCAAAGAAAGATTATACGAGTAATGAATACAAAACAATTGATGATGAGGATGAGGATGATTTTTACTATCAAACTGAACCCCCAGTTAATGTTACTAACAATAATACAACAACAAGCTCAATCTATTTATCACTTTTAGGTCAAAAAAATGAACTAGATACGCTTTATGGTCCTCACAAAGACTCGAATGGTGAGTGGAAATTTGGCAACAGCTACATTAAGTTGAATGAGGATAAAATTATGATAGGAAATCAAAATTGGTTACTAACGCCTGGTCTGCTTCAGCTAATGTTTCATAGAATACCAAAAAACTATGATAAAACAGAATTAGATATTTACAAAAAGATTTTAATGGATACAAATGCTCACAAAAGAGATTATAAATCTGATGACCAAATAAAGGGTACAAGGGCCTACAAGTATCAAAATATTATCAGCAAATTATTTAAAATTGATAAAACAGGGAGCGGTCTTATGAAATTGAATTCTAGTAAACCTAATTATATTTATTGGGATGATCCGAATGAGTTAGTTGATCGCCTCAGACTATTAATCGCCTCTCAAGCTGCTGGTCATAATAATCATAATAATGAAATAGTTTCGATTATCGAAGAATTGCAGGAAGCTGGTATAATAGTATAAAATATCAAATTTTATGAGTTCAGTTAATATACTGAGAATGTCTGTCGACAAGTTCGGACACTATTACAATTCTAAGCTAAACTATGATAATAATATAATAAGGAAGAATGAGTCGAAAATGTTTAATCTCGTTTTGGATAGTGATAAAAACCTTAATCTACAAAACAAAAGGATTAAAAATGTTGCGAGCCCTATGGAAGAAAACGACGCCGTCACAAAAGATTTTCTTCTCTCACAAATCAACCAATTTCAAACAGACGTACTTTTGAATATATATAACAAAGATGATGATAGGTATGAGAAAATTTCCAATATGAATCAAAGACTAAAATCGTACATTGACGAACAACTTGAGCTGTTGCGTCAACAAATTAACTATTTGAAAACTTTAGTACTAAAATTCGTGTCAGAGGAAGAGGGGTTTGTTGCGGTGTCTAAATAAAATAAAATATTTAAGCAATGGTATAAAGACGAATGATACAATAATAAACTATTTAGTATATAATATCGATAACACTATGGAACATTTTTGGGATTATTGTCTGGGGAGTGAGAAATTCCAAGTCAGGGTGATGGTACTAGGTCAGTATAGTAAAACCCTCAAAGGGTTTGGCGTTCGTATGTGTCATTTTTTTTTATGACCTTTTAAATTTTTTCCTTATCTTGATGTTTTTTCGCTTAGTTGTAACTCGAGAACCACTTGTCCGATTTTGATGAAACAAATTTAGAAAAATTTAGAATTACAATTTCTTTAATCCGTTCATATAACATTTTTCTTTATAATCAACAGTTTTGCCGGTAAAAATAAATTTGTGGAGAAAAAAAATATTTTTTTGCCTAAAAATTAAAATTTTTTATGAATTTAAAAAAAAAAAAATTTAATTTTTAGGCAAAAAAATATTTTTTTTTCTCCACAAATTTATTTTTACCGGCAAAACTGTTGATTATAAAGAAAAATGTTATATGAACGGATTAAAGAAATTGTAACTCTAAATTTTTCTAAATTTGTTTCATCAAAATCGGACAAGTGGTTCTCGAGTTATAACTAAGCGAAAAAACATCAAGATAAGGAAAAAATTTAAAAGGTCATAAAAAAAAATGACACATACGAACGCCAAACCCTTTGAGGGTTTTACTATACTGACCTAGTACCATCACCCTGACTTGGAATTTCTCACCCCCCAGATTGGCTGTTGTACTGTGTAATGAATAAGAAGAGAATTTTGCTGAAAGAGTTGCATAAACAAGCTCGAAAAAATTTTAAACGTCGAAGAGTTATAATGAAAGGTATAGATGACTTATGGCAAGCTGATCTGGTTGAAATGGGGAATTATTCATCGGATAACAAGGAATATCGATATCTGTTGACAGTAATTGACACATTCTCAAAATTTGCTTGGGCCGCACCTCTTAAATCTAAAAGTGCATCTGATGTTTGCAAATCATTGGAAAATATTTTCGGCCTAGGTCGTATACCGAAAAACTTACATACTGATGACGGCAAGGAATTCTTTAATAAAATCTTTGCTAAATTGATGAAAAAGCATAATATTAATCACTACTCAACGTATAGTGTAATGAAGACATCTATTGTTGAACGCTTCAATAGAACTCTTAAAGGTATGATGTGGAAGGAATTTAGCTACAACGGATCATATCACTGGATTGATTTATATAAATATTTAATTGATGATTACAATCGAAAAGTTCATCGTACGATTAAAATGGCGCCCATAAACGTTAATTCTGCAAATTAGAAAATATTGCTAAATACAGTATATAATCATCTGAAAATATACAAAATCTCAAAATTTCATGTTGGAGATTACGTACGCATCAGTAAATATAAGCATATTTTTGAAAAGGGGTACACGCCGAACTGGACAACAGAAATTTTTAAAATCAAATTTATAAACAATACATACCCCGCAACATATATTTTGGAGGATTACCAGGGAAAGAAAATTGAAGGTGGATTCTATGATGAGGAACTCTCAAAGACTCGATTTCCCGATACATATCTTGTTGAAAAAGTGCTTAAAACTAAGGATAATAAAGTATTCGTGAAATGGTTGGGTTTCTCAAATCATCACAATTCTTGGATTAATAAAAACGAAATATTATAATATGTATGATTACTTTTAAGACTATAGAGTTAAGTATAAAAGGACTAAATGTTTTGTCAACTATATTAATTGAATGAAAACCTTCCACTTGATAACACATTAAAAATTTTCATATATTAGCAGAGGGGTAGAAAAATGGATAAAATTTTTAAGAGTTCTGAGATTAGATATGAAAAACTAAAGTATTGTAATTATTGTGGTAGTAATGATCACAATGAAAATAATTGTAATCAGAAGAAAGATGATAATAAAATTAAGAGTTGGGAATCTTCCAAAAAGAAGTGAATGTTAAAATTTATCAATAAGAAATATATATATATGCATATCCGTGTAGTATATTTAATAACAAAAAAGTAAAAATAAAAAAATATACATCCTTTTAAAACCCAACGTTTTTGTTTTGTTTACTACATTAATCAATCGGAAAGCAAAATGTCGATAACACTAACATTGAGCGGAAATTCCTCAAATTTATCAGCAAACTATTTTCCTCCAATAAATTTAAATGATGATTATGAGTGTGCTCTCATAGATTTCCACTCCTACAACAGCATACCAAATGTGGACACAAACAATAATTTATTTCACATCGGTAATAAAATTATTACAATACCTATTGGATCGTATGAGCTGAACGATATTGTCGATTTTATAAAGGAGGAATATGAGAGAGATGAATTGGGGGAGAAGAAAATTTTTATAGAAGCTAATAATAATACAATGCTAGTCAAAGTATATAGTACGGAAGATTCGATATACTTTAACAAGAACAATTCGATAGGGCAATTGTTTGGCTTCAATAAAAAAGTCCTCTCTCCCTCTGTAAATAATTTTTCAGATCTACCAGTAAATATTTTTAAGGTCAATCTCTTGCGAATAGAATGTAATATTGTAGTAAATACTTATATAAACAATTCTCATGCACATACCTTACATGAGTTTGCAATAAATGTCCCACCTGGCTATAAAATGGATGAAATACCTAGAAATCTCATTAATTTGCCAGTGAACTCTAAAGAAGTAAGTTCACTAACACTACGGATAGTTGATCAACACGGCGATTTTATTAATTTTCGAGGAGAAGTAATAACTATTCGATTACATTTAAGGCCCAGAAAATAATGATAATTTACAGCAAAGAAATTGTAACAAATAACATTCCATATACCACATCATTACCACCAAAATACATATTGCCACCAGTTACACCGAAGCCAACACCATCGTCATTGTTATCGTCACATTTAGCCAGCAAATTGACTGAATCAAATATAAATTTTCTCAAATCATTGAATTTCCAATTAAAAAAACAACAACAACGTCATCAACAATGAGTTCCTTAATTAATGTTTTGGGTGTACCCTTATCGGATGATAATATTATAAAAAAAGATTATCACACATACACTCCGTACTTGCAATCATTTAACAATAACGATGAAATAAGAATCTCAATACAAAATCAGGATTTATATGTTTTGCCAAGTGAAAGTTTTATTTACATTGAAGGTTCCGTTGAAGATAGCGATAGTAAAAAATTAGTACCATCTTCTACTAATTTCAGATTGAAAAACAATTTTGTTGCTCATCTATTTGACGAAATTCGTTATGAGCTCAATGGTGTTGAAATTGACCGCACCTAGGTGTTTCAAGCACTATCAAAAATTATGTTTCATTGATGGCAGTGGACGGTGCTCTCATGGAAAATGCTGGTTGGAATAAAGTAGATGATCTAAAAGTGCTAAATGGACACTTTAACTTTTACGTACCATTAAAAGTATTATTGGGATTTGCTGAAGACTTTAATAAAATTATTTTAAATTGTAAACATGAATTGATTCTACTACGAAGCAAAAGTGATGATCAGCTGGTATACTCAACTGCATCTACTGAAAAACCAAAAATTACTATTAAGAATATTTTATGGAGGATACAACATGTACATCTTTCCGACTCGAGTAAAATAAATATGATTAAAATCATACAAAAGGGAGTAAATTTACCAATAGCATTCCGCAGTTGGGACTGCCATTATAATCCACAGTTAACAACAGGAACTAATCACATTTGGAATGTTAAATTGTCTTCAAATAGAGAACGACCCCGTTTTGTCTTGATAGCCTTTCTGCATGACAATAAATTCGTTAATTGTGATTTAACCAACCTCAAAGTCCACTTAAACTCGGATTCATATCCTTATGATGATCTTAATATTAAATTCGATCAAGAACGCTTTGCCATCCTATATGATATGTATGTCAGATTTCAGCAAAGTTACTATATGAGAGAACCTCAACCTCTACTCACTTGCCAAGAATTCAAAAATAAAGCTCCTATTACCGTTATCGATGTAAGCCACCAAAACGAGTCGGTCGCAGGGGGTCCGATAGATATAAAAATTGAGTTTGAGACAGGCACTAATATTCCACCAAACTCATCAGCTTACTGCATCCTTATTCATGATCGTTTAATTGAATATACTCCTCTGACAGGGCAGGTTCATAAAATTGTTTAAGCAATATAAATGTCAAAAATGGTTTTTATTGATCTTCAAGGCTTTAGAGGAGATTCAAATAGTTTTATTGTAAAGGAAATTGCATTGGTGTTCGACGCTAAGGAGTATATAAATTTCATCGTAAAACCACCCTTCGATTACATTCATTTGTCAGCAGCGAACCAAAGACAAGTCAATTGGTTAACAAAAAACCATCATCATCTACAGTGGGAAGATGGATCCGTATCATTCAAGTCTGTTTGTAAATTTCTCAAAGTAAATACAATTAATTCGTGCATTTTTGTAAAGGGTTTGGAAAAGAAAAAATGGCTGGAGGATATGTTGCAGAAAAATGTATTCAATATAGAAAATATCAATTGCTGTAATTTGAAACAACTCGATGAAAAATATCCCGATTGCATCCGTTGTAGTTCTCACAATCATGGAACTTGTGCTCTGAAAAATGCTCTTTTACTTCAAAAATTTTTTAAACTTCAAAAGAAGTGAACCCCAATTTGCCATTTGAATAAAAAAAGAAATTTTTATTGTTTTCAAAAATCTTTATTTATATTTAATACATATTATTATCGAAAATTAACTAAATATAAAAAATAAATTAAATAAAATCTTAATTATTAAAATTAAATATATTAAGAAAAAGTGTTTTATTTCCTAATAATCGATACTATCAAATATTAGATTGTTAGAATCATTCTGGAATTGTAGTAAATCAATATTTACTTGCATAATACTATTATCACCATCCTCATCAAAACTAAAATTATGATTTAGACATTTTAGACAGTTATTATCGGGGGTTTTATTATCCTCATCATATTCACAATGATCCCTAGCAACTGTGTTAACCTGATTGCTCATAATTATTCGTTTTTCGTCTTGATAACTTAAAACAATTTTATAGACATTTATTGTGAAAACTTTATGTAATTTTGATAAAAACAAACACATATTATCGGAAAAAAATTTACGTTTAAATAAAGCAGTTTTATCAGAGACTATTAATTATAGAGATAGGAAATCAAAACTTGTACTACTCACCGATAGAGGGCGTTGAAATTTAGTATTACCTGAGCAACTATTTAGCATCAGTTTAGTATTAGCTGAGCCTATATATAAAAACTAAAAAACTGATGAAAACTGCTCCAAATAAGGAAAAAAGCATGGAATATATTCAAATAATAATATTTGTGATATCGTTTTGTATTTTTTGCTTTGTTGTTTGTTATTATTTAAATTTAAATAAGAAAAAAGAAAATTGTCAATTTTTTGAACAAAGCGCCATCTATTGATAACACTGTTTTTATAACTTATTTTTTTGGTGATGCCATACCCCTGAGTTTTATAATCAAACATGCAATATTTGTTTAAAGCTGACTTTTTAACCCCCTTTGATTTTTTAATTTCTTTATTGTCAATAGTTTTAATGGAATACATTTTCGATCTGAGACCGACAAATTCAGTCATAATTATACCATTATTCTCATCCTTCATTTTACCCAAAACTTTTTTATTCAATAATGGTATACCATAAGGATTATCAACGCGATAATCTGAGGTATCAAATTCAGACAAAAACTCATTAAGTATATCATTGTAAAAATCTTCCGTTTTGATTGAATAAATAAATGAATCTGTGTCCATATAATTGAGGATAATATTTTCTCCATATTTTGCCTTCATTATCCTATAATGGAAATCATACATTTTCCATTTAGATAGTTCAAGCACGGCAAAACCTATGTATATGGGCTTGTCATATAATACATTAACTCTCCCCATCTGAACTGCAAACAAGTCATCGCAAAACTTGGCAATGCTTTTGAAATTTGGGCGAGAAACAAAATATCTTACCCCTCGACGATTTCTATTTTCACTCTCCCAGTTTTTTGCGATTTTAACATCTACCCTCTTCTCAACATTTTCCATGGTTTTCCCATAGACAGCGTTATTCAGAAGTTTGAAAAAATCCTTTTCAAATGTATTTCGTGCTTTTGCTCTATGGTCTGTATTTAAGTTTATATATTTCTGAAGCCATGGAGACTGATTAAATTTTACCCCCCTATGGTATTTTGTACAAATTAAACCATTTGCAAGACATTGCTTAAGGTTTCGATAATGAATCTGATAATTACTTTTATTAGTCAAGTCTGCAATAAGTTTTTTATATTTGGACTCTCCAACTACTTTGCTTTCCGGAGCAAAAGGCAGATCATTATGAAGTTTATGAAGAGAGTGAGGATATGTTAAATCAACCTCTAAAATGTAGCCGATAGGAGAAGTACCGGATATTTTATTTGGATCAAATTCGTTTAAGGAGTTCTCGTCAAGCCACTCAAATTCTCCAGTTGGAAGATACTGAGACATTGCCCATCCATATAAGTTATTTATTTATTTATTTAATATTAATTACAATAATATAATTATAGTAACTAATCTAGGAGAGGAATACTAGCTGCAATGGCTTTCGACTCCGCTGTTTTAGTAAATACGTTAAATTATCCTTTGAAGGTTATTTTCCAATATGAATTTACAAATTAGTTTTATATTATTATCAAAAATTTTAGTTCGGGAAGAGCTGTAAATAATGCACTCATCTAGAACATGTGTAACAGTAAGTTGTGCATTGCAGGTTGAACAACGAGGTGCTGCAGTTTTGTCCAATAGGTATTTGTGTGAAAAATTGCAGTGACCAATTCTTAGGCGGACTATGGTTCTGGTTTCATTTCTTGGACAGGTTTTGGGGTATATTGCCTTTTTCCCATCAGGATTAACTTTTTTGTAGTCATGCTGGTAGTCAGTCCATTTTTGGGCGTATGAGGACTCAAAATGCGAAAGAATTATGTTGATTATATCGCGGTATTCCCATGTGGGGTGCTTTATTAATGGTCTTCGCTTAGCTTCAGTAGCTGCTGCATCAGCATACTCGTTGCCAAGGATACCGACGTGCGATGGGACCCACATAAGTTTTATTTTATTTGAATGTTTGTTGAGGATGTTTCTAATTTTATTTATTAAGGGAGAGTTATATAAGGAGTTTTGTATCGCGCCAATAGATGAAAGACTATCAGTACAAATTATGTATTTCGATTGGTTTTTGGCAGCGAATTGAGCAGCGAAAAAAATAGCAATTGCTTCAGCTGTGAAGTTTGAACAGTAGTTATTAATACATCCAGATGTTAAAAGTTTTCCATCTTGTTGAACAACTGCAAATGTTGTGGAATCACTCGATTTAGAGCCGTCGGTAAATAAAAGATTCCAGTTACATCCAGCAAACTGATTGGCTATATTGTGAAATGTATGTTTGTAAACTATTGATGGCGTAGTACTTTTGGGGAGGTCTACCATTGATAGGATAAAAGATGTCTTTTCTAAACTCCATGGGGGTTCTGGAGATTGTTTAAGCTGTATTGGGCGAAGCTGCAAATCAAGATTACGTGAAAAGTTTATGCATCTGACTATAGTTGATTTGATCCTTGGCGTCCTTTTGTGCTTAATCGCTTTTGATACTTCTTCATATAATATCTTATTGTGACAAATGAATAGTTTTGGAATTAACTTGTATGTTAGGAGTGAAATCCGATCTTCGATAGAGGGCATGCCGGCTTCGGCCAATATATTTGTTATTGGACTTGTCCGGAGAGCTCCTATACTACAACGAATTGCAGCATGGTAGGGTGCTTTAATAAAATTGATATGGGAAGGTGCGCACAACCCATATATTGGAAGAGCATAATCGATTTTAGAGAGTACAAGGGATCTAGTTATGTTAATCATTGTTGAGATGTTTATCATGAAATGTTTGGATGTTAAGTATTTTATAATGTTTAATCTAGAATTTAGATTTTTTCTGAGCTGTAAACAGTGTTCTCTGAATGTGAAGCTTTTGTCAAAAACAACACCCAAGATACGAAGGTTGTCAACTTGTTTTATTTTTATGTTTTTGTATTCGACGTCGAAAGTGTTACAGCTTTGTTTTTTGCAAATGTGTAGTATATTGCATTTTTCAATGGAGAGTTTAGCACCTGATAATAGGGTCCAATTATCTATATCTTCAAGCAATTTTGAAAAAATGTCTTTAACTTTTTTGTTATCCTGTACTTTTGTAAATATTACGGCATCGTCAGCATAAATAGTATGTTCAATATGCTTTTGGGTGGATATAATTTTGCTAAACTGATTAAAAGCGATTACAAATAATACGACTGATAATGGCGATCCCTGAGGTATGCCATTATGTAGTGGATAAGTACTTGATTGATGACCGTTTATTCGTACGTTGAATTTTCGGTTGCTTAAAAAACTTTTAATGATTGAATACATTTTTTTTCCAATTTTCCACTCTGTTAGTTGTTGCAATATAACATGAATTCCGATGCGGTCGAAGGCTCTTTCGAAATCGGTAGAAAGAATGTTTATATGATTTTGAATATATATATGAAATTGTTGGCTTTTAAAAACCACATTATTCTTCTGGAAATTATTTTTTCCAAAGTTTTACTAATACACGGTAATAGAGAAATTGGCCTGTATCCATTAACCGAAGAATGGTCTTTATTTGGCTTGGGGATCGGCACGACGGCTGCGGTTTTCCAAGCTTGAGGGTAAACGTTGGATGAAAAAATATTATTGTAAATTGAGAGGAGGTGCTTTTTTGTGGACATAGTTAGATTTTTTAACATCGGATACGAGATTCGATCGTCACCTGGGGTTTTTCCTTTAGCCGAATGTAAAGCGTCTTCAATTTCTACCATGTTTATTGGGGTTTCTATTTTTTTTGCAAATTTATTGCAATTCTGTAGATTATATATGTGGTTCAAGGCGTTGGATTTATTAAGTTGGAAGTTTGGAGAGAAATTTGAGTCATCTGATAAAGTTGACCAGTGATTTGCGAAGCAATTGGCAATATCAATCGGAGATGAAAGCATACTAGATTCAGATTTTAAGTATTTTATTGTGTTTGGTCGTTTGCCACCACTAATAAGCTTAATATCGTTCCAGATACGTTGTGACGAAGACGTGGGGTTGATGTTGGATGTAAATTTCTGAATGCAAGCTGCTTTGCTTTCTTTTACAGCTCTTCTAAACATGGCGTTGTGTTTTTTGTATAAGATTAAGTTTGCATCGGTTCTTATTCTTTTAAAACTATGCCAAAGGTTTTGTTTTTGGTTTCTCAATATTTCCAAATTAGCGTTCCACCATACCACCCGGGGTCTGTATGCCTTTTTCATCGTTTGGGGTATGCTTACATTTGCTGCGGATCTAATACATTTAACTACGGATGCTGCTTGTTGGTTTATGTTCGTAGATGTTTTAATTTTAGACAAGTTATTGTCGCAATGGTTTTGGTATAAGATCCAGTTGGCAGATTCGGTTATGTATTTTGGTTTATATTTTTTTATTGTGTTGTCTACACATTTTTCAATTTTAATTAAAATCGGGTAGTGGTCACTTCCGTGTAGGTCACTAAGTGCTGCCCATGTACAGATAGGAGCGAGTTGAGAAGAGCATAGGGATAAATCGATATGTGTAAAAGTGTTGTGTGTTGTAAAATGTGTTGGACTACCGTTATTAAGTATTATAAGGTCTTCATTTAATATAAAATTTTCAAGAACTTTGCCCCGCGGATTAGATGTAAGTGAACCCCAGAGCGTGCTCCAAGAATTGAAATCTCCGGTCAAAAACAGAGGTGGGTTAGCGTTGTTCAAGATGCGTTTTAAATTACTTTCTAAGACGTGTTGGTGAGGAGGTATATATGTATTAATAAATGTAAATTTCATGCCAATATCTATTTCTATAGCAATAGAAACGGGATTAGAATCCATATAAATTAGTTTATGTGGTATGGTGTTTTTAACTAATATTGCTATACCTTGTTTAGCTGTACCATTGGCGGGTAGATTATGAAAAAACCCGTTGTATTGTTTTGGATATTTTATATTTATGCTATTGTAGGGGATGTGTGTTTCTTGGATTGAAATTATATCTGGATTATGGTCTTTTATTAGTAGTTGTAGTTCATGGTAATTGTTAATAAGACCTTTAATATTCCACTGAATAATTTTAAAATCCATATTGGAAAGGTAGGGAACAAATTATTCGTCGTCTACAAACATTATTTCTTCTTCTTCATTATAAGAATTATTGTGAAATGTTGTTGTATTCTTAGGCAAAGCATGATTTATATTTTGTGTTAAGTTAAGAGTTTCTTTTGGTTTATTTGTGTTTATTGTTGTTGCGTTGTTAGACAAATCTTTACTTATTGGTTTTATCACTACTCTAGGTGATTGTTTTGTATTAGTTGTTGTTGTTAGTTTTTTTAATTTTGATTCTTGTGTGTTTGATTTTAGTGTGTTGGATTTTGGTGTGACTATAGAATTGTCAGCTGAGCTTTTTGTTAATTTTGTGGGGGTTGTTGTTGATGTAGAATTTTTTGTACTTTCGTTTTCTTTGGCAGTAGTTTTGTTGTTATTTGTAGTTTTGTTAATATTTTGTTTGTTTGTGACGTCAGAGTAGGACTTAGTTAACGGCTCAGATTGTGTCTGCGCTTGATATTTTTCCTTTGCAGCTTTTAACGAACATTTCTCTTTTGTTTTGATTTTTAATATATCTTTTTGTTGTTTATAGATTTTACATTCTTTAGAGGTGGAGGGATGGTCTTCAGAACAGTTAATGCAGAAAGTACGTGTACACTCGGCAGGTGAATGTGGGGGTAAGGCGCATTTTTCACATAATGGACTATTTTTGCACCATTTCTTTGTATGTCCGAGTAATTGACAAGTTTTGCAACGCATTGGATTTGGAAAATATTGTCGAACTTTAACCTTGTGCCATGAAATTTCCAATTTTTCTGGAGTGGAGTAACGATCGAAAGTTATTAGGAGAACACCGCAGGGGGCTAATTTGCCTTCCGAATTTAGTTTTTGGTATTTGTATACCTCTACTACACCTTGTGATTTCAGTTCACTAACGATTTCAACTTCGGGAACATTATTTAGATAGGGGGCGTAAATAGTGCCCTTGGAGAAGTTTAAGTTCGTATGATATTCGCATTTAATACTGCAAACTCCAGGGAGATTTTTAGTGCTTATTAACTTATCGGCATTAGCTTTATTACCAATAAGGAGTAAGAGGTTACCATCTCTTAGTTCGGATACAGCTAAAATGTCGGAACAAATTAATTTTAACGATCGGTAAACCGAAAAACAGGAGTATTGTTGCAAGTTTTTATCACCAGATGAAGCCGAGATCACTACGTATTTAGGATCAGGTTTTTGAATGATTGGGAGTTCTGGGAAAGCTTCAAGAATGTTCAGATTATTGCGTTTCTTTTTGGCACGGGGAGCATCCGCTAATAACGAAAAGCGGTTGTCCCCCAAATTGGGCGGACCGGACATAACCACTTAACGATACTAAATTTTTTTTAAAAATTACTATGTGGGCGGATATTTTTTTTGTTCACTGTATTAATAAAACTGTAATACTTAAGGAAAAAACGGACACTCAGAGAGATAGAAAAAGTCAACCGCACAACGAAAGGGCTAGTCGATGACTGCCATATAAGTTATTTGCATCTAAATAAGCTAAATATTCAGATGGTTTACTACTATCATAATCATCTATATACTTATTATTGGCTTTGGTATGTCTCTGGGAACATTGTACGAGACCCCCCCTTATTCCTTTTTGTATAAAAAGATACATATCTTTATCTGTGAATAATTCTAATTCTTTCTTTGTCGTTTTAAGCATGGCGTCCCATGAAAGACCGGGGGCTGTATAATAATGAGCTAATTTATATATAGATTTACAAATTTTCCTAAAGTTTTCAAATATGTCTGCCAACAACAGCACATCTATTTTCAAATATAATTTTACATAATCCAACAGGTTCTCACATCTAAACTCATTCCAAACATTTTTCGCGTGTTCATAATCTTCTTCGGAACATTCGGCATCATTTAAAATATTAAAAAATTTATCTCGACTGGGGAGTTCAGTCTCATTGAATCTATCCAATGAATCTATATAAGAATATGGAAAAACACCCTTTCTTCTTATTAAATTAAAATGATTTTCATCAGCGAAATTTTTGCGGACAATATATAAATCCTCAACATGTAAATTTTTTGCTAGGGAATCCAAACTGGAAGCCATAAATCTGAATGAATCAAGAAATCTTATTTCGAATTTTTCTTTAGTAGAATTTTCAAGAAATGGTAGATGCACAGCAAAGCTATGTATAATTCCTTGTTGAGAGGAAGAACATTTATATCACTATTTGGAATATTATTAAGATATTTAAAGAACATATGACAATCATATGATGAAAAATTGTGGAAAAATACTGGAATAAACTTGGGTTTCCTATATTTTAAATTACAATCATTGTGTGCAGCTCCTCTATATTTGCCAGTGAAATGACAGTGGTCTTTCACTTTTGAGAAATAAATCTCCTCTTAATAAATATGACACATATTAGAAGAATTATGAAAATTGATATCTTCTGCCGTCATATTAATTTCAACTTCTTTATAAATATAATTCTTATAAATGTTTTTTTAAATCTGCAACTAAATCTTTGACAAAAACTGTGGGTGCATCTTCGCCAACATAAATTTTAAACTTATCTAAATTTTCGTTAAAGCTACATTTTATAAAATAACTAAATACACATGGAATGTGCTGTTGTATTTTCCTAGTTTTAACACTAACCTCTTCATTTATACTACTTAATACCGATTCAAAATCAGCATACACCGTGAATGGCAAATCCAGTTCCTTATGAACATTCGAATACTTTATGGTAGCATCACTTTCATCTGGCATTCTTGTGCAAATTTTATTGCAATTTTGTTTATGTTCTAATATGCATGCCTCACTTTCTTTGAAAGTGAGGCATGCATTACATATAAATATTTTTCCGTGATGTCCTGTCAAACTGCTACGAATAAATCTGTAAATAAATAAAAAGAGTAAATAACAAACATTAAAAAAAAATCGATATACATTTTAATCAATATTAAAAAAATAAATTTTTAAATTTTTGCTACTAACCTTGAAATATCTTTTATTAACACATAATGTGATCTATCTTCCTCTATGAGAAGAAGAAGATTTACGTGATATCGCTTCTCCTCCTTTGTGAGATAATAGGGTCCGACTATCCTTTTCTCTTCGTATCCAAAGACGTTGACACTGATATCTTCATTTTGTCTTTCAAAATCTCTCAAGTTCTTTAGAGGTAGTGGAAACGTGAGGTTGAGAAAATTTAATTCGATGTTGTTTACTATTATTTTGTGTTCGGCTATACTACAGTTTATGTTGTATGATGAACATTGTGTTTCTTCATCATGAGACAATCCTCTTGCACAATACAATGCAGCAATAAGACTCCATTTGAAACAATAAACATCTTCATTATGGATATTCGTAAATGCTTTTTTCATTCTTAATTCCTTTGGAAGTGTAATATATTGTGATCCTCTTATAATGTTTGCTTCATTCACATTAATATTTAAACATTTTATATTTATAAGAGACCACCCACTATCTCTTTCTTGGAACTCAGACATTTTGTTCCGGATTTCATTAGTTTGCATATTATAGGTGTCTTTCAAGTCATCGCTTAGAGTGACCATTATCATTTTTGTTATGTGAGCTATTGTAGCTCCCAACACTTCATGCTCAGTTATTTTCACATAATCACATACAAGCTCCATATTAAACTTGTATGTTATGTGTTTGACTTGGCAATCCTTAAGCAATTCAATCAAAATTACTTCCTCTTTTTTAAAAAATTCCTCCGGCATAATAATTTCTTCCTTCTCATTTTCTAACACATAAACTATTAACCTTTCATTATAATCACTGCTTCTTACAGTGAGTCGAGGGTTAATTGTCCTTATCCCACAAGTATTGCGATGTTGAAGTGTACGCATGTGTTGTGCATAGTTTATGCTGGCAACCGCTACATTGCAAGGAACACAAAATTTCATTGAAGAGGTTGCATGAGTCGTTTCATGCTCCTTCATCGAGGAACGGTTAAGGAAAAACTTTCCACATTCAACACAATGTTTCTTCTTATGTTGAAGCATATTACGTTTGCTGTTGAAAGCAGTTTGGCATATTAAACAGGAGAACATTTTGACTTATTTATTTTTAGAATTTAAATAAAATTTTTTATTAATTAAATACTTTTATATTTCTTTTTTTAATTTTATTTAATCTTTTTGTAATAAATTAAAAATTTATTGAGAGTCTTTTTTACAGTTGATTTTTTTAATAAATTTTAAATTTATTTAGAGTCTTTTTCACAGTTGAATTTTTTAAATTTTTATATTTTTTTAGAATTGAGTTTTATAAGAAATTTAAAAAATTCAACTGTGAAAAAGACTCTAAATAAATTTAAAATTTATTAAAAAAATCAACTGTAAAAAAGACTCTCAATAAATTTTTAATTTATTACAAAAAGATTAAATAAAATTAAAAAAAGAAATATAAAAGTATTTAAATTATTTTTCACAACGACTTGCTTAAAATTTTAGTAGTACTCTATACGATGTAGTATAAGATACTGAACTTAATTTTCTAAATGAAACCAAAAGTATGATCAGTTAATCAAAAAGTTTCGTTAGAAAATCTGCAGCGATTCAAGTTCGGTTGTCAAAAGGTCAATCCAAAACAAAATAAATATAGAATAATTACAAGAGGCAAAACTAAACAAAACACTTGCATGACCTATATCTACATTTTTAAAAAATATAACATTTGTAGTATTTAAAACGATCCTCTGAACAACACATCTGCCACACATATAGTATTATTTATGACCCTTAAATAAAAAAAAAAACTTAAAAATCCCTTAAATCAAAACACATAACGGACAATTCTTTCTTAAGTGGCTCAAATCATTTCACACTATGCCCCACACAATTGATTTTTGACCATACAATACAAAACAAAATAATATAGAATAATTACAAGAGGCAAAACTAAACTTCAAAACGATTCTCTGAACAACACATCTGTCACACATATAGTATTATTTATGACCCTTAAATAAAAAAAAAAAACTTAAAAATCCCTTAAATCAAAACACATAACGGAGAATTCTTTCTTAAGTGGCTCACATCATTTCACACTATGCCCCACACCATTGACTTTTTTATTTAGGCTCTAATATAGAGTACAATTATAGACAACATCAAAAATATAATTCATTTAATTGTGGTCACTTATGCCTAAAATTTTTGTATGAAATTAATGATAAATAAAAACAATTATTATTTATATTTTAATATATTTGATTTATTTTTTCGATTTATTTAATGCAATAGTTTATACATTTTAACAATTTCAATTCCATTGCGGATATTCCCCAATTTTGGGAATAATAAATTCATTAAGATCAAAAACCTCCAACACTAATCGGAAGGGTTGGTCACCTACTGCAGGTACTTTTTTGATGCAGTATTTGCCCGATAAAAACTCCTTTACCTCTTCCTCTGTTATAGCATTAAATCTTTTTGGCAGAAAGATGACATAGTTTTCCACCTCAATCTGGATACTTTCTCCATATTTTGTTTGCATTTTAATAGCTTTCAAAATATTATATAATTTAAGATCCTCCATATGTTTTTTATGGAGAATAGGCTTGTTGTTGAGGTCATCCAATTTGTTTAACAATGATTTTGATACAGCGCTCATGGTGGTGGTTTCTTCTTCGACGACTTTTGTTTTTAGAATGAAACCTTAAGATGAATTAAATTTTAAATTAACTTTTTTAGAATTCCCCACCCCAGTTCCGAATAACGCTGTCTATGGGAAAACCATGGAAAATGTTGAGAAGAGGGTAGATGTTAAAATCGCAAAAAACTGGGAGAGTGAAAATAGAAATCGTCGAGGGGTAAGATATTTTGTTTCTCGCCCAAATTTCAAAAGCATTGCCAAGTTTTGCGATGACTTGTTTGCAGTTCAGATGGAGTGAATGTATTATATGACAAACCCATATACATAGGTTTTGCCGTGCTTGAACTATCTAAATGGAAAATGTATGATTTCTATTATAGGATAATGAAGGCAAAATATGGGGAAAATATTATCCTCAATTATATGGACACAGATTCATTTATTTATTCAATCAAAACGGAAGATTTTTACAATGATATACTTAATGATTTTTTTTAAGGACCATGGATAATTGTGTCTTAAGTGGCTCACATCATTTCACAATACGAGATTTTACAATCCCAAAAACCCAAAACAAAATAATATAGAATATTTAGAAGAGGCAGAAACAAACAAAACAAACTGTAGAATTCAAAACGATCCTCCACCACCACCACACAATTGATTTTTCATTTTAATATTACATTTTTTATTTTTTTTCCTTAAATCAAAACACACAACGGACACTTTTTTCTTAAGTGGCTCACATCATTTCACACTACTACATTTACAACCCACAAAACAAACTGTAGAATTCACAACGATCCTCCACCACCACACAATTGATTTTTCACCAATCATTTCACACTACTGGAACACATAATCGATTTTTTAATTACCACCTATTTACACTATGGGAAGACATAACCGATTTTTAGGCACCAACCATTTTACACTATGGGCACACAATATGCAATAAGCAATTAACAGAATTTAAATCCCATAGTGGAAAATGATTAAAAAAATGTAAGTCACATGGAAAAACAATAAAACCACATTTACTTCCCACATACCATTTTACACTATGGGCACTCAATAAGCAATTAACACAATTGTGTTCCCATCGAAAAGCAATAAAACCACATTTACTTCTCATCGAAAAGCAATTAAACACAATTGTATTCCCATCGAAAAGCAATTAAACACAATTGTATTCCCAATCTCCCACTACTTCAAAGAATTTGCAAAAAATGGCATCGATTTGTTGTTGAATATTTATGCATATTTTGTTATAAATGCATACTTTTGCATATTTTGCTTTTAAGTGCATATTTTATTGCATATTTTATGATCTTTGTTGCATATTTTTGCATATTTTGCACATTATTGCATATTTTTAAATATAAAATTCGATTTAAAAATTCATACTTTAAAACTAAAAAAGAATTATAAAGAATTAATTATTTGGAAGCTCTGTTGGTAATACAACACTACACTAGAAAGAGAAACACGTAGTATACAATATGTTGTCATCCACTAACACATTTTTTTTAGATGTAATTTTAAATTAACGTTTTCTGGTGTTATTGCTCAGAAACAGAAAGTTGAAAAACTTTATAAAAATTATTTTAAGGAAACTTCTCCCCGAGCATTCATTTCTGCCACTTTTTGCTCTGAGTTGCGAAAGTGAGTACGATTTTATAGTACACATATTTAAGTTCTATTTTATAATAAAGTTTTTTTAGGTAAAATGCCACACACCCTTAACCCTCTAACCGGCCTAAGCTTTTTTGCAAAGAAATTTATACCATGTTTTCCTCACGAAAAATAAACAATATGTTCTTCTAAAATAGTTTCTTTCGTTGCCTACTTTAGGCGATATGGGCCAAAATAGCTTAAGGGTGAATCTCGAAAACCAGCGCATAAAAGTTAATAGGATTAAGCATAAATTATTCCTCTTACCAAGATGTAATTGCAATAAAAAAATACAGTTTTTGTGCTGTTACTTAACCCTCGAAGTGGCACATGGTTCTGGCCAGACATATTTCATTTTCACGCTTCAATTTAGCATACTTCTATTTTAGGTACATGGCTGTAATTTCAGGTAATCTCCCAAAATATTGTTGGCTTTCGATGTATAAATTAATAATTGAAAAAAAGTCCTTGGAACAGGACAAAAAAGCCAAATAAAAAATCTTCACCTTACTTTTGGTACATGGTGTCTGGCCAGACCCCTATGCATTTTGTATGAACGAATAGGCAAAGCACATGGCACGAGTTGGAAATTTGTATTTACATTATTCTTTTATGCTTCTTTCTTTCTTCTGATTTTGTTTATGAGTTAGTTATTCATTGAACGTTGAACAGTGAAGAAGTAATCTAGTTTTTGTGCGGTAATTTTGAACTTGTGAATAATTTTACGCAGGTAGATTTGTTGTGTTGTTAGTATATTATGGCTGATGAACTGGAATTTATTTATAATACACGCTTGCGTAGCGCGAATTTGCAACCCCAATTGTCAGAGGCATTAGTGCGTGATTTTCAAAGTCAGGTAGAAGCTGATGAAAATGATGATGTTTTTGAAAACGATGGTGACGACACTGCTGATTATGTGCCAGAAGATGATGCATCAGACATAGAAAATGATTTGGAAATTGAACCTAACGAACTTTATGATAGTGATGAAGACGTAGATGAAGAAGAAGAAAGTGGAAATGATGCTGAAGCAGCAAATGAAGTCGACTCAGGCTGTTTTTATGGTAAAGACGGTACTAAATGGAAAGAAACTGAACCCCCTGCATCTCGTTTGCGCCAGCATAATATCATGCGTTTTCAATCTGGAACAAAAACAAGGCTCACCAATCCAGTTGAGGTATTCAAGCTATTTTTCTCAACCAATATTACGTTCGTCATCATTAGTGAAACAAATCGGCATGGGCGAGAATCAATTAGAAAATGGAATGAAGAACATCCAGAGTCTACCCAAAGAAAATGTATTGATTTGACAAGCTCTGAGCTAGATGCATTCATTGGGATTTTGTTGGCTTCTGGTCTCAGCCATAATAATATGCAAGACTCCAGTATATTGTGGCGTTCTGATTCGCTGCCCATATTCCGTGCGGCTATGTCGCACAAACGATTCATTACTCTGTCCAGATATATTCGTTTCGATAATAGTCGTACGCGGGCATTCCGACAGCAAACAGATAAAGCAGCTCCTATCCGGGACCTTTGGAATTTTCTCAATGAAAATCTGCAAAATTATTATGAACCTTATGAAAATATCACCATCGATGAGCAGTTGTTTCCGTATCGTGGGCGCACAAAGTTCACCCAATATATCCCATCAAAACCTGCAAGGTATGGGATCAAAGTTTGGTGGGCATGCGATGCTAAGACTAAATTTCCATTGAAAGGAAAACTATACACTGCAAAGGAAGGAGACAATCGGGAGATAAATCAAGGTGAAACGTTCTAATGTATTTCGCAAATTGTTACGCAAACAGCTGCAGAACAATTATTTCTGATAATTTTTTCACCTCATTGAACGGCGCTAAACGACTTGCTGCTATGGGACTGGTATTTGTTGGCACCATTCGAGCAAACAAAAGATGTCTTCCTAAGGAAGTTATGAAGAGCACCAGACGACCAATTCTTTCAAGTGTGTTTGGTTTTCATGAAAATCTTGTTGCACTTTGCAGCTACGTGCCCAAAAAAAATAAGGCAGCCAATTTAATTTCAACCGTGCATTACACGAAACATGTTGAAGGCGTAGCCATGAAACCGGAAGAAATTTTATTTTATAATTCAACTAAAGCCGGAGTCGATACGATGGATCAAATGCTAACTCATTACACAACAAAACGGTCAACCAGACGCTGGACATACGCGTTTTTCTGCAACATGATTGATGTGATGGCATTGGAAAGTTACATTATATGTAAGCTAAATGATGAAAATACAAGAAAAGAAAGAAGACGCATATTGTTATATAAACTTGCAAAGCAATTGGTACTGGCCAACGTTGAAAATCGCATCAATAATCCGCACATTGTGGCTCAACCAACAACTCGTATACCATTTGAAGCGTTCTTTGGGAGACCTCTCAATATAGCAAACCTTAATGTGGCTTCACGCAGTGGTCCAGACACATGAGCTGCCAAAAAAGATTGCAGAATTTGCCTGCAGCAAGGTGACAAAATACGCCGTAAGACACGCTTTTTTTGCTGCAAATGCAACAATCCTGTTTGTCAGCAACATTCAAAAGTAGATTATTTATGTTTTTGTTGCCTTCCGCAAAATTCTGAATAAAAAAATCAATGTATTCTTCATAATAATTTTCTATTTTGTCATAAACATTTATTACTTTACCCATAATAAAGAGAAATATATATAGAACAAAAAAATTGTTGCCCTTTTCATTCCAAAGATTTTTTCAGGTCTATTTTTTCTTCCTCAGGTAACATAGTAAAAAGAAATAGAAACACAAAATATAACAAATATTTTCTTATCTTAGTAAAAAATTTAACGGCAAACAGCCCTTATTTCCATACAAATGCATGTAAATGTATAGGGGTCTGGCCAGACACTATGTGCCAGAACTAAGGGCTCAAAATATGTGCCACTTCGAGGGTTAAGAGGATATAGCGATTTTCGTCTTTCGAGAAATGCGAAATTGAGCGAAAACGCACCACAACTTCAATATATATTATTCAAACTTATAAGCTTTGCTACGTATACCAAATATATTCTTTTTACCAAATTTCAGAAAAATCCGTCCATTGGTTTTCAAGTTAAGGCGATGTCCTTTAAAGGTATTCTTATGGAATCCTGTGTATCCTTGGACCAAAGTTAGGAATTTTTTTAATAGCCGAAGCTTCAATCTTACTTTGTGGTCATTATCAATTGTTTTAGTCGATTTAAATATGTTTTTAAGACATTTGAAAATTGTGATTGTTTTAAAATATTTAATTTTCGAAATTTTACTAAATTTTATTTTTGACACTTTCTCGCTTCCAAACCGTGCACTGTATACAAAAAAATTCTTCACAAAAAATTTTATAAATTTTGTTTTCTGTTGAAAAAGCATAATTTCTCATTTTAAACTACTCGTTTGGCGCATTTCTGGTCAATTTAATATACCCCGCCTGGAGGCGGGCTTGCCGGTTAGAGGGCTAATACTTACAATCGTCTGTATTTCTTTTTATTGTCACTGAATTTTCGAAAAATATATTTAACTATGTGTATTTGAAGACATATTCAGTGTGTTTGTTTACTCGAATTTCTTACTACTTTTACTGCAATTGCAAAGTTTTGTTTACTTTTTGTATTGAATTTTTCCAGCTGTAGTAAATATAGTAACTTGTAGTAAGTAAAAGAACAAGCTTATTGTAACCGATACCTGAATTTTTACGTTTATGTTAGTTTTTAATAAATATAATTAAAAAAACATTTATTTTTAATTGCATATTTTTTGGTTTTTAGTGCATATTTCGTTATAAATGCATATTTAAGTGCATATTTTATACTTTATAGTGCATATTTTAAGGACATATTTTCGATATTTTAGTGCATGAAAGTCCTTGCCCTGATAATTACATTGCTCGGGTCGGTGAACTTTTAAACAAAGTCATTTCTAATAACGTCTTATTTTATTCCCTATACGTAACCAAAGAAATATGTACTAATGTGTAACGACCTATTTCACTCCATATAAGTATGTACTTATTTTAGTTAAGAAGTGAATTTATTACAAGTAACAACTTATTTCAGTACTTCTTCGTAATCACTTATTTTAGCCTATACCGGTACGATTTAGGCAACCATTTACCACCAATGAGACCCCCATGTTAAAATAATATGTTATGTAAGGAATTTGTCCCTAATGCCATATTTTATTACATTTTATTGCAAGGTATATTAAAAGAAGTATATACAGTGCCGGTCAAAAAAATAGCACCAACGATAAAATTATTTTTCATTCGAACAAAACAAAAATTATACAGTTATTATTTGGACATAACTAAGCGATATCATTATGCTAAGTGTATTCTCTCTGAGAGTGCATAAATAATAAAAAATTGGTCTGATGTTGTAAGAAAATGAATGTAAATGCAATAAAATTTACTTAAAATTATGAAATGTGCTCGTAAGAGCATTTTGTCGCCATTAACGGTTAAGCGTTTGTTCACGCAATGCAAAAAAAACATCATTTATGCTAGCTGCAGAGCTTAAGAAGGAACTAAATGTAACAGTTAGTGTTGAAATTATTCTTTACAGAATGCGAGATAACAAATTAAACGCATGTAGTCTCCGAAAAGTGCCACTGCTCTCACGTAAGCATGTTGCAAACAGGGTTACCGTTGTGCGACTAAAGTTGCAATTTGCAACCTTTTTGGCGGCCTTTGACTTTGTGTGCAACTTTTTCAAGCTAGTCTAATTTTGCCACTTTTCCTAACTTTGTGCGAATTTTTCTCCCTTTTTCATAAAGTCAGTAACACAAATTCATATTCCGATCTGATCTGGCACCTTATATAATTATATAGAATGATATTTAATTATATCTAAACAGATCAGGCCAGATCTAACTTTTTCACACGTGTAGACTAAATTTTAGCAAGCTGCTAAATATATGGTCAAAATTTAGGCTAAATTCAACAGAAATTTTACTTGGTGTAAAAAATTTATAGTAAAATATCGCTTAAAATTTGGATTTTTGGACACTCCGGATCCGACCCAAGATATCACCATATTTATTATTGAGAGTATGTAGATTATAAAGACACATTTGCACGCGAGAAAAAAATACTGGAGATTTAGTAAAATACACTTCGAAATAGCTCTATTGTGAATTATTTAAGCAAATTATGGTTGTTTTTTTTGTTCTATCTCTAGCAGTTTTCTCTCGTGTGTAAATGTAGTATAAGGAGAAAAAAAAGGTACGGAATTTTTACGAATTTTTGGCCACTGTGCTGTATTTCGCTTAGCTTCCGAAAAATAAGGCATTTTCTGATTATGAAATTAAAAATATGGGAAATAGCGGCACCCATATGTGACCCTGAAAGCAGAGCCATAAAAATATAATGAAGGAATTCACAGTTTAAGTGCTAATGTGCTATCGTTGTAAAATAGCAAGATTTTTGAAATTTAATCCATAGAAAATTGTCAAATTTACGACAAATGCTAATTTAAAACTTAATATAGTGCGCAATGTGAGTTCCATCAATTATTTAAAAACAAATGTGATTTAAATTAACTCGTAAAATTTTACAATTAAGAAACACAAATTACAAATACGAATGAATTTAATAGTTATGCAAAATTGGAATTAAAAAAATATTAATTTAATCCTAAGTTTTAAGACAAAATAACATAAAAATTAGTTCAATGGAATAAGAACGCATTTAAACAGACTTGTAGTAATTTGTTTTAAGTGTAGGTAACTTCAAAGCAGCGCGTGCGCGTAAAGAATTTTTTCTAAATTGGGATTAATCAAAATTGAATTAACCAATAAGTAAAAAGTCAAAACCTGCAAAACCTGTAACTCGATGCTATTAACTCCGAATTTGCTAGATACTGAAATAGAAGACTGAGTTCCCATTACTGAACTCTTACAAAAACACAGAAACAAATTTTCAAAACAATAAATTTTTCGATGGATTTATTTTTTTTTTGTTTAAATAGTTAATTTCTTTTCGTTGGATGTGTTTTGTTTAAATAAAAACGTTAAAAAAAGTGTGCTAGGGTAGAGGGGGTATCCTTCGCCACTGTTTTTTTAAAGCACTGTTATTTGTTAAACCCTAATTATTTTTCAAAAATTACTTTCAAATTGAAGATCTACATATCTTGGTTTTAATTTCAATGATTTTTATTCTAATTATTTGCATATTTTCTATTACTTTTTTAATGATTTTCAAAGTAACCCAAATCGGCGTAACTGCCCCAAACTTGGGGGATATTCGCCAATTTCAACAAAAAAATTGTTCGTACGGCAAAGTCAATGTTCTAATGACTGAAATAAATAATTTAGAATAAGTTCTATAAGGTATATGATTTTTTTTAATCAACAAATCTCCACTACATTAATAAAAAATAATTTAAAACTATAATATAATGATTCTTCAAAATTACAAAAAACTGAATAATTAATATAAATTTAAGAATGAACACGATTGTTCGAATTTATTATTAAACATATTTTAAACATATAGAAAAGTCTTATAGAGCATTTTAGGCAGGGATGCACCAAGTCTTTGTAGCTCCAGGGGCCATCTGGTGATTGTACCCCAGAGACAGGCACTAACATAAAATTAATATTTTTCACACTTTTTGAGCATTTTTTAAAATGAAATTATTATTTTCTGAAAGCCAAGGATCATAGGTCTAACATAATGAAAACTTATTTTGTTATCAGACGATTTGAGGAAGTTATTGCAAAATGTAGTTGCTTTCAATTATTTTTTTGGCACCCCAAAAAACACAAAAACAAGTCTCTCTGCGACCACATGTGATCTAAATTCGTCAAAGTGGATGTCAAGGAAAGGTAATTGAAAAAGGCACAAAATGTATTTTTTCCAATTTTTTATCTCCCTTAACATCGGAGAAAAATGCTATTAGTGTATGTGCCCCACTGGCGAAGGATCCCCCATCTACCTTACTTTTTTTTGAAAAACGACTTTTTTGTGCGACTTTATTTTGAAAAAACTACTTTTTGTGCTACTTTTTCAAAATTCTCAGCGGTAACCCTGCACTGATAGAATTTTTTGCATAGTATTAATGAATTTGTTCATTAATACAATGATTTTTTTCATTGAAAAGTCCCCAAAGAACGCGTTCATTAAATCAATGAAACGTATTCATTAAATGAAAACTAATTGAAAAAAATATTTTTTTCGCGTTACTTTTTTATTTATTTTTATTTTATTAATTTTTTTTGTACATATATTTCTTTTTTGTTTTTGACATCTCCCTGAACTCGACTTGAACCCGCAATCACCAGAATGTAAACATTACCGCGTTATCAATTTATCTAAATAGCCAAAACAAAATGATGTCACTATTTGGACTTTTATATTTAAATAATTTTAGTTTGCAACCCTAACGTTCATTACTGGAACATATATCTATTTTAAGAATTAGCAAATTCAAAACCCTTATAAAAATTATAGCATATCTTACGGGTTAGTTGAAAATATATATTGAAAAAATTCATTAAATTAATGAATTTTTCATTAATTCAATGAAAAATTTTCATTAAATCAATGAATCCAGATTAATGAAATCGATTCATTAATAGTATGAACGAAAATTCTATCAGTGTGGTTGCAAATCGTTTGTAGTTCGCTAAAGCACATTGCGAATATCCAGCTGAAAAGTGGAGAAATGTTCTTAGAACAAACGAGTCCAAAATTGTTTTATTTGAAGGCAAGACATTACTACACCCAGAAAACAGTCCCAGTTATTGCCGCCGAAGTTGTTGCCAATCGAATTCATGCGGTTACGACAACTATCTTTATATTAAATTGTATTTTTCGTCGTGAAAGCCAATGGCTCATATGAATAAAAAATAGATATTACTAATAGGGGGAAATACAGGGTTTTTTAAGCAATTACTTCACAAATCTAGTCTGCTTGGGAGTAGACTAGAAATTTAATTTTTTAATTTTCGTTTACATTTCATGCTGTTCTACCAGCCAATTGGTAAATTTGGAGTTAAAAGCCGTTCCTAAACCCAAAGTAATTACTTCGAAGTAATTGCTAAGTTTTATTCATATGACCCAATATGTTGTTGTCTAATTCAATATTATGTTCCACATAAGTATTATTATGTTCCACAAAATTTTATTGAAATTAAAAAACTTTTTTTGAATTTTCTGGTATTAAACTCGGCTATTCGGATTCATAGTTCAAACTCTTAAGGCTTCATTAGTCTTTTCGTTCCATGACGTTTCTGTAATGTGCCGTGCCGGATGGCTCTTTTGTGTACACACAGAGAAAAAATATGCCATTTTCCAACTGAAATTCGGTTACATCTACTAAAATAGGTTGGTACAACTGAATATTGGTTATCACAACAACATTTGGTTTATACAACTGAATTTTAGTTGCAATACCCAAAATATTTAGGAATCACATTTCAATATGGTTTCACCAACCGAATTTATTGGTTGTAGCAACCAAAATAGGCTTAACAATTCGGTTGGCAATTTTTTTTTTCTGTGTGTAGTTAGTCTTTTCCGTTTAATGTTGTTTTTCTTAGCAGAGATCTGCGCCTACCAGATTAATCAGTTGCGGTGGCTAAATAAAAAAATTTCAGCGGCGGCTTAAAGCTGGCTGTGAGCCAAGAGCTGATGGCTAGCCAAATTTAAGTTGACACATACAAAACATCGCCTTAACCGTAAAAAATAGATAAAAAATAATAGATTTTTATCGTGTAAAAAAAATTTTCGACGGCGGCGGTGGTAAAAATTAGACGGCGGCTCGGCTTAGCCGGTTTAAACCATTCATTGCAGATCTCAAAATATCAGCTGTCAACTCGCTGTCACTTAACGGATAACAAAAATTCTGTTTTCAACAGGTTCATCCGGCACGGCACTTTACATTACAAACAAACTAACAACTCAAATGCTTTTTCATAGAACAAAAACAAATCAGCTGATTCGTCGCGGCACGTTACGTACAAACTAATTATACCTTAACTCATTGCACCACAATTATTATTGATTTTATTTGTCATGTTTGCTCTTTAAACATACAAATATTTTGTTTTAATTAAAAACAAATCAAATTTTTTGTCTTTCCCGGGATTTGAACTCGGAAATCCGGCTCACTAGGCTACCTTTCTACCTACTACACCACAAACACTTATTAATTTTAATGTCTAATTTTGAATTTATATATTTTGTTAGGAAAACAAATACAGTACAAAATTCGTTTCCCAACACCAATCATTACAAAGAAAGAATTTACAAAATTCTAATTAAATTTTTAAACACCCCTACGGGGTATGAGGAATCAATTGTCCTCCAAGGACCTATCCCGTGACCGGTCAACCGAAAGCATATTACTAAATTAGTACAAATCCCTACGGGGAAAGGGACCGGTCCCAGATGACACGCAGGATAGGTCCCAAGGGGGCGGAGACCGGTCGTTGATCGGTCTTTTTGTTTGAAAGAGACATATCACTTTAACATGGCGTTGTCATAGGAAATGACATATTGCCACAGTTTAGACACATTGTGGCAGTAAGGTGGTGTGTCTAAAAATAGCTTTTCAAATAATCTAATAAAAAATTAAGAATTAAAAATAATCTACTTGGCGTCGAAGTAGGGCTCGATAACACAACCTTCTGCTTGTAAGGCAAACGCTCTACCGTCTGAGCTAACGTTGCTTATGCGTGATGGCTGGCTGATGGTTAAGTTATATGTTTTTCGTTTCTGTTCAAATAAAAAAGAAAAAGAAAAAACAAACACACACACACACAGCAGATAAAAAAAACATGGAAAAGAAAAAAATAGAAAAGAAAACAACATTAACACACACACAAATATGGTGGAAGTGCCTTGAATATGCCCCCGATTGACCGGTCATGGGATAGGTCCCTTAATGGCAGTTGACTTGTTTTTTGCGTTGGCCATAATTAAATTAAAAAATCAATTAAAAATTAGAAAATTACCTCAAAACCTCTGATAATATAAATAAAAATTTTAAAAATTCCCCTTAAGTTACAAAGAAAAGTTAAATGAAATACCAATTGTTAAAACTAAAACAGCTTTAACATTAAAAAAACGTTGAAAACACAAAACTTAAAATTTCTTAGCAAAAAATTATAGAAATTTAAAATAAGAGCTTAAATAAGCAAATCGTGAAAAAATAAAGTTAAAAATAAATAAAAGAGTAAAATAAATAAAAAATATTTTTAAAAAATATGCCGCGAATTTTGTTTTTATTTCGGTATCAGTCAAGTTTTTTTAAAAGCAACAGTGAAAATAACGGATCAGAAAATACTTAGAAAATTAATTCATTTTCTTTTGTTCATATTTGTACTAATTTAGTAATATGCCTTCGGTTGACCGGTCACGGGATAGGTCCTTGAAGGGCAATTGACTCCTCATTCCCCGTAGGGATATGAACCAAAGAGAATGAATTCATTTTCTAAGTATTTTCTGATTCGTTACTTTCACTGTTGCTTTTAAAAAACTTGACCAATACCGAAATAAAAAATAAAATTCGCGGCATATTTTTTAAAATATTTTTTTATTTATTTTACTCTTTTATTTATTTTGAATTTTTTTTACGATTTGCTTATTTTAGCTCTTATTTTAAATTTTTATAATTTTTTGCTAAAAAATTTTAAGTTTTGTATTTTCAACGTTTTTTAATGTTAAAGCTGTTTTAGTTTCAACAATTGGTATTTCATTTAATTTTCTTTTTAACTTAAGGACAATTTTTTAAATATTTATTTATATTATCAGAGTTTTTGAGGTAATTTTCTAATTTTTAATTGATTTTTTAATTTAATTATGACCAACGCAAATAACGAGTCAACTGCCATTAAAGGACCTATCCCGTGACTGGTCAATCGGGGGCATACTGAAGGCACTTCCACTATATTTGTGTGTTGTTAGCAGAGACCCAAAATAACTGTTATATTTCTAAAAAAGTCACCACCCAAATTTATTTAATTATAATATTTTAATAATGCACTATATTTTATAAATCATATTGCACAAAAAAATCACAAAGTTTGGCAAAGATTTTAATTTTTTCAATTTTTATATTTTACTCTATAAATTTCTGTTGTTTTTTGATTTTTATTTTAAAACTTTTTATAAAAGTTACAGAATGATTTTTTTGAAAAAATTAAGCACTAACTTTTTTATTTGATAATAAAATAAAAATTAAAAATTGACCTAAATTGAATGCCGGAAGTTGCTGGAATATACATATTTACTCACTTTAAATCACTGTTCAATCTTTTATTAACACTAGTTGACATCATCAGGATATTATAATTGGTGAAGTCATTGGTTCCATGGCTTTTGATTTATATTCTTAATTGTTATTTTTTGATAAAGAAAAAAAATCACAAAATAACTTTTATTATTTTTGAAAAAATAAAAATCGTGTTTGGATTGTTTTTGTTTGAATTAAAAATATAAATCAAACAGAGCAAATAAACAGAAAATTAAAAATACTCAAACAGGAAATAATTGTAAAACAATCACTTTTTTGAATAAAAGTTATAACTGTTACGTCCCTGGTTGTTAGTGTTGTTTTCTTTTCTATTTTTTTCTTTTCCATTTTTTTTATTTGCTTGTAGTGTTTGTTTTTTCTTTTTTGTTTGAACAGAAACGAAAAATATATAACTTTACGATCAGCCAGCCATCACGCATAAGTAACATTGGCTCAGACGGTAGAGCGTTTGCCTTTCAAGCAGGAGGTTGTGTTATCGAGCCCTACTTCGACGCCAAGTAGATTATTTTTAATTCTTAATTTTTTATTAGTTTATTTGAAAAGCTATTTTTAGACACACCACCTTACTGTCACAAGGTGTCTAAACTGTGGCAATTGGTCATTTCCAATGACAACACCATGTTAAAGTGATATGTCTCTTTCAAACAAAAAGACCGATCAACGACCGGTCTCCGCCCCTTTGGGACCTATCCTGCGTGTCATCTGGGACCGGTCCCTTTCCCCGTAGGGACCTTTCTCATACCAAATTTGTAAATACAAAAAAAAAACCTTTTAAAAAGGCACCAACAAAGAAATTTGTAAATCCAAAAAAAAATTCTTTTTTTTTTGTAACTTTGAATTTTTATTTTTAAACAATATTTATATGAAAGATAACAATTTACAAACGAGTTACAAATATTTCAAACAAAAAAATTTTTGAGAATAAAATTTCAATTTAAAAGAAAATGTGATTGATTTTACAAATTCCCATTGTTGGTGCCTACTGTTTTTTCTGTGTAGTTGCATCTGTTGTCAATAAAATATACAATTCCGTTGGTTCTACTGAAACTATAATTTAAGGGCATATTTGATTAGGATACCCGTATTTGTAGTTAAAACTTTCGAATATTGATAATTTTTTAATAAATGAAATAAATAGCACCAATTTTCTGGTATATCCACTAAATAAATGGTTGCACACAATGTACACAATTACTAAACGAATTTTAATTTTAAAGTTTGTTGGATATACCAATAATTGGATAATAGGATTGTCTTTTAATTAATTTTTCATATTTTTAATATCTAATGAAATATTTTAGATTTAGTACTCATTTATACACTGATAGAATTTTGTGCATAGTATTAATGAATTTGTTCATTAATCCGATGATTTTTTCATTGGAAAGTCCCCAAAGAACGCGTTCATTAAATCAATGAAACATATTCATTAAATGAAAACTAATTGAAAAAAAAAATATTTTTTTTGCATTACTTTTTTTTACTATTTATTTTTATTTTATTAATTTTTATTTGTACATATATTTCTTTTTTGTTTTTATAACATTTTTGACATCTCCCTGAACTCGACTTGAACCCGCAATCACCAGAATGTAAACATTACCGCGTTACCGATTGATCTAAATAGCCAAAACAAAATGATGTAATTATTTGGACTTTTATATATTAAATAATTTCAGATGAATGGGGTAATGTTTTTAGTTGATCTGTTATTACCCCATTCATCTTAAACACATTGACACGGTGCAAAAATATAATTTAATAACATACATTTAAATTTAACGGTTCGTTGTAATTCAAAAATCTGTATTTATCATACACAGAGTTGAATAGAATCAGCTGAGATATCTTAAGAATTAAGGTTCAAAGCAAAAAAGAGTAATAATAACAAAAGGATAAAAATAGCATTGTTAAATTTCGTTGATGTTAGTCTAAGTTGAGTTGTTGATAACAAACCCGATTTGCTTTTAACAGCCACGTAAGTAGACGATTATCAAAATATTAACCCACTCAAAGGCGCATTCTGCCTTGCTGGTCTTATCGAATTTTTTCAATAATTTTTATTCTTTGTAATTTACTTGTAAAAATTGTATCATCTTTCTTTGATTTGAAAATAATTTAAACACAAAGTGATATTAATTTATGATCTTGAGTCAAACTAAAAATAACATTCATTTACTTAAATAATTTCAGTTTGCAACCCTAGCGTTCATTACTGGAACATATATCTATTTCAATAATTAGCAAATTCAAAACCCTTATAAAAAGGATAGCATATCTTATGGGATAGTTGAAAATATATAACGAAAAAATTCATTAAATTACTGAATTTTTCATTAATTCAATAAAAATTTTTCAATAAATCAATGAATTCAGATTAATGAAATCGATTGATTAATAGTATGAACGAAAATTCTATCAGAGTACACTGATAGAATTTTGTGCATAGTATTAATGAATTCGTTCATTAATCCAATGATTTTTTCATTGAAAATTCCCCAAAGTACGCGTTCATTAAATCGATGAAACGTATTCATTAAATGAAAACTAATTGAAAAAAATATATTTTTTTTGCGTTACTTTTTTTGTTTTTTGTTTATTATTTATTTTTATTTTATTAATTTTTATTTGTACATATATTTCTTTTTTGTTTTTGTAATGCTTTTGACATCTGCCTGAACTCGACTTGAACCCGCAATCACCAGAGTGTAAACATTACCGCGTTACCGATTAATCTAAATAGCCAAAACAAAATTATGTCATTATTTGGACTTTTATATTTACATAATTTCAGTTTGCAACTCTATTACTGGAACATATACCTATTTTAATAATTAGCAAATTCAAAACCCTTATACATAACCCGTAAGATGGTTAGTTGAAAATATATGAAAAATTTTCATTAAATCAATGAATTCAGATTAATGACATCGATTCATTAATAGTATGAACGAAAATTCTATTAGTGTAGGTAACTCCAAATAAAATAACGTTCTGGCAAAATAATTTTAATGGTTTCGATCGAATTCCAACCAATTTTTTTCCTGTGTGTAGCCATAAATGAAAATATATTCTAAAATTAAATAAAACTATTTTGAGGTTTATTGAAATATACCAAGCTTGGTTACCGTTATCGTTATAATACCGTTATCGCTAAAATACCGTTTCAAATTGAATACCGTTACCAATACCTCTAAATAAGTTTCCAAATACCGTTATCGTTACCGATACCGTTATTTTTATGGGTAGTTACCGGTATTTTACCGGCATTTATTAATTTGTAAAAAAAAGCAAAATTTATAATTTTTTTGTAATAATCTTGAGTTCTTTTTATCAAAAACATTTATAGATAATAGCCGTTTTTACTAATCACTTGGATTTAATAAATCCAAAAAGTATTTCTAAAAGTGCTCAACAGATGGGGTTAGATTCTTCCTATTTTCAAAAAATTTCTCTCCGACACTTCTTTTACCCTAATTTTTAATACCACCGAATTCGATGATGAATGATTTTGATTTAACTTTTAATTTATAATTATATTTTACATAAAACAGCGACAAACAGTCTGCCTTTTCATTTTTATCACTTCAATTTATATTTTTACACAATTAAAAAATTCCATTGCAATATTTAATATTCACTAATTGGATTTAATTAAATTACTTACTGTAGAGTGAAAAATTGCCATTTCTATTTGAGCTATTTCTCCATGTCCAAGATGAAAAATGTATATTTGGTAAGGTGTAGATTTTTTTCTAAACATATTTCATAAAAAAAAATTGAATAAAAACCTTTTATTTGTTAGTTTTTCAATTTTTTGTTTCCCTTTTAATTTTCATTCGTATTTTTTTCTGACATTAAATTAATAGGCTGTTTCATATATTTGTGCTTTTATTGTGGATTTATTAAATCCAGCTTTTTTTTGGATTTAATAAATCCATTTTTTGTATGAAAAACTCTAAACCCAGGCGATTAAAAAACACGCTAAATAATTTCAATTATTGAAACAACCAGCATTCAATTTAAAGCTTATAATCTGGGATTTTAACGCTTAAAATCAAAAATATGCTAAGTTTAAAATTTTTTTTTTTTATGTTTTTAACGCAATTTATAATACCGGTACGTACCGGTATTGCTGTTTCGATAACGGTATACCGTTACCAAAACAGTCTTAAATACCGTTACCTTTACCGTTACCGTAATAAACAAAATTCGATACCTTTACCGTTACCCTTACCGTTATTCGTTTCGGTAACCAGCCTTGAAATGTACATATTATCTTATTTAAAAATTTTCAGTTTAAGAGGAGTATAAATTTTTTCGAAATAAATCCGGTAATATAAAATAAAACTATTATTATATTAACTAGAGATGAGCGCGTGACACGAAATTTTTGTGTCGCACGACTCACGTGAGTTAAAATGATAGCACTCACGTGAGTCGTGCGTGAGTTAAAAAAATGTTCGTGAGTGAGTCGTGCGTGAGTAAATTTTTGTGCGTGAGTTTGCGTGATTGCGAGATTGCAATAATTTACAATTTTGGAAAAATTCCAGAGATCTTCCCCTCCTTAAAATAATGTGCATTCCAGTCAGTTCAGGTACTAGCGAACGGGTGTTTTCTACTTCTGCCAGAATTCTTATGTAAAGAAGAAATCGACTTCTTGTACAAAACATTGAAAAATTTTGTTCCTCCACATAAATTTGGAATAACATTTAAAGATTTAGAGTGAATTTTTTAAGTTAGTTAAAAATTTTTAATATAAAATTAAATTAAAGGAATTAAATGCGCTAAAATCCCAACAAATGTGACCTTCTCCGAGAAAAGGGACATGGTGTGTGAAAATGAAGTTTTGAGAAGATCGCATTTAAAGTTTCAAATTTTAATGTTTTTCTCATTTTAATCGATTTTCCCAAGTTTCCGTTTTTTGACACACTAGGTCCCTTTTCTCGGAGAAGGTCACAAATTATTAAAAATAATCTGTTAAAAGCATGTCCCTATCCAAATTTTATTCTTGAATAAGGCAATCTTCATTAAGCGACGTTTTTAGTATTTCTAGAAATATTTGTTAAGTTAAAGTGCAAACTCAATGAGAATTTCTTCTTCTCGTCTAGGAGCATTTCTAAATATTTAAAATATCAAATAAAAAACAAACAAAAAATACCACAATTTGCTTTGTCATCTTCCAATATACTACTCTGTTGTTTTGACAGATCTAGCAATGTAGTGACATCCATTCAAGTATAATCAACAATAGAAAATAAAAGTTTTCTAAAGTGTCAGTAATATTTATATTTGCACAAGCATTTGCGTATTAGTTAAATTTTTAACAAAATTTTTTTATAAATGGTTATTCAAGAGGGACGCTACAAAAGTAGAAAGACAGGGACAGCAAACGACGCCATATTTCTTGCCGCTCTTTTGACATTTCTCTTCAGTAAGGTTTGCCATTTCATGATGGAAAGATATACGAGCCAACAACGAGTCGAAATTAATAAAATTTACTACCGAAATTCGGAGTCAGTGGCCTCAACGTTAAGAGCGCTACGTCCAATTTATGGTCGTCATAATGAATGGCTTCGTCAATAAACAAAATATGCGTTATTGGTCAGACAGCAATCCACACGTACTCCATGAGTCATCATTGCATCCCGAAGAAATTACGGTTTGGTGCGGTTTATGGGCCGGCGGCGTCATTGGGCCGTACTTCTTCTGTGATGATCAAGACCGGCACGTTACTGTGAATGGGAATCGCTACCGTTCAATGGTAACCGAATATTTTTGGCCCTAATTGGATGATATGGACTTGGAGGACATGTGGTTCCAACAGGACGGCGCCACAAACCACACAGCGAATGTCACAATCAATTTATTGCAAACCAAGTTTGGAGAACGTGTTATCTCATGAAATAATCCAGTCGATTGGCCGCCTCGGTCGTGCGATTTGACGCCGTTGGACTATTTCCTGTGGGGCTACGTCAAATCTATGGTCTATGCCAACAAGCCAGCGACGATTGATGAACTTCTTACGAATATCGGCCGATTTATGCTTGAAAACCGGCGAAAATTGGGTTCAGCGTCTGGACTTCTGCAATCGTGCCCGTGGTGGCCATGCAAAAGAAATCGATTTCCATACATAATGGCATCGAACGTATTTTCACAGGAATAAAGAATTTCATTGATATCCAAAACCGGTTTTGTTTTATTTAAAAAAACTTTTGTAGCGCTCTTATTGAAGAAGCTAATTTTAATTCTAACCCCCATTAACAATAAAAAATAACCTGAAGTTAACACAAATTGAAAGTTAAAAAATTCAAATTTGTATGGAATTTGACATCTGTAACTGTAAGTTAGTTCAAATTTTAGGTTAATTTGTTTATTGTTAATGGCCCTAAATAAATAAAACTTATATTCAATAAAGAAAGTTCCCTTAAATAATTAAGATAAAAACAGGGTTGGCAGGCAATGCCGCTAAAATACCGTTATCGATTCAAAACCCTTTCAACTGACTACCGTTACCCCTAAAATATCGTTACCGAAATACCGCTATCTTTAAAATACCGTTACTGAAATAACTGAAATACCGTTACCCTTAAAATACCGATAACGAAATAAATTAAATATCGATGCCCTTAAAATACCCTTACCGATATAAATTAAATACCGTTACCCCTAAAATACCGTTACCGACATTTTTAATTTTCTGTTTTGGCAATTGCCTTGGATTATTGAGTATTTTTCGTACATTAAGTTGGTAAATTAGTTCTGTTTTTAATCTCGTTTGTGTTTCGTAAAAAAAATTGAGGGATCCATCGAAAAAGCTGACCACCGTTATCCTTAAAATACCTTTACCGAAATACCGCTAACCTTAAAATACCGTTACCGAAATAATCAAAAAACCGTTATCTTAAAAATACCGTTACCGAAATAACTAATAAACTGTTATCCTTAAAATACCGATACCGAAATAAATGAAATAGCGTTACCCTTAAAATACCGTTACCGAAATAATCTAAAATACCGTTACCCTTACCGATAACCGCATTATTTCGGTAACCATCCATGGATTAAAACAAATTTCGTATTTTTCGTGAGTATTTCGTGAGCGTGATTCAAATTAAAATTAATCACGTGAGCGTGAGTGAGGGTGATTATAAAAAAATGTTCGTGCGTGATTATTATTTTTCTTGCGTGAGCGTGCGTGAGCGTTAGTCAAAATTCACTCCCGCCCATCTCTAATATTAACTAAGGAGATGAGATTTCTTTTATTCTTAAATTTAGTATACTTTTTCAAAAAGCGATATACCGAATACCAATTAATATTATGTATTCCCATTATCCCCATTCACTATCAGGAATATTTAAGTGCATTTGTATTGCTGAATTGATTTTGAATAATAATAATAATAATCGTAAAAGCGTTTATATTATTGTAAAATTGTTGGTGACATTAAGTGTGTTTGGGTACCCAAAAATTTGTACAAATTCGTACAAATTTGTACAAGTTTTTACTGGAAGGTGTTTGTTTCAGTGTTGCCACTTTTTGAATAATTATTCAAAAACGGGACTGTTTACACATTCGTTGGATAATTTTTGAATAATGACATTTTTGTGTAGTTTTTGTGTAATTTCACTTTTTACAGAAATTTCCGCAAATTTTTAAAAGTTCCGTAAATTTTTGAAAGTTAATAAAAATTAGTCAATATAGACGAAACGAGATTGTCTGTGAACCATTTACCACAAATCTCCAGTTTCTGGTGAATGATTTTATAAATTTTTTCAACGCTAAACCGAGTTTAGAAGAAATTAAAAATGGTGCTATATATATTTTTTCGTTTTGTTTAAACCTCCGTCTTTCTTTTTTTAAAAATTCTATTGGTTTGAAAAATCATATAGAAATTCAGCGAAAGAGTGGGGAAATTTAGGTTTGTTATGATTGTTTCTTTCTAATCTCTGAAACTTTTTTGGCTGTAGTTAACATGGCACCGGGCTTTGACCAGACAAAAATTTTGTGAACGCTGCAAGGTGGAGCAGAATCAAAATATTTTAGAATTCGGTAAATCCAACACGTTCCAGATTTCAACAGAATCGTATAAAATTTTTGAAAAAAATATCGGTAATTTTTTGTGAAATTGTTATATTTTTATTTATGGTTAAAATTTGAAGGGTATGGGAGAGAATAATTAGCAAGTAGGTTATATTTTTGCATGCAACGCATCTGAATAAAGTACCCTTTCTGAAAAAACATAAATACTTTTTTCTGAAAGAAGCTTTTAATATGGATAAAATACCATTTTATTAATATTCCATTTTAAGCCTGAAAAAGATATTGCATTGAAATTCCCTTTAGTTAATAGAATAATTTGTTATATTTTTCAGGGAAATTGGCCTGGATTTGCTTTTGCAGAAGGCAAAAACTCAGACCAGGTTATTGCAAAAATGCAAAATTTTAGTTTTAAAATGCAATTAACTGTTGCACATTGCAGATGAAAAAATGCTAAGTCTTTAAAAATCGGTTTATAAATAGAAAAAAAAAACAAAACTTTGGTAAGAAATGGCGAAATTTTTTACAAAATATTTTTTATTATTCTCCACTGTGCTCAGGAGAGTTTATTTTGAAAATTTTTTTGTGTAATTTCATACGGTTTTGGATAATTTTTGACCTACAGCTGTGTAATTTTTTCTTTTACTGGTGGCAACACTGGTTTGTTTACACAATTACTCAGTAAGGAGAGAGGAAAAATAGAGAGTAAAGTGACAGTTCAATACCAGAGAACTTACAAGTTTTTACTGGATGAATTTTTGCTAGTAAGAATTTGTAAGAAAAAAAACATATGGTTGAAAACATATGATTGAAGAAACAAAACATTTGTCTAAAAAATGTTTAAATAATTTTTTGTAAAAACAAAAAATATTTAAATATAAGCTTATTTACGATGGAAGAATAAAGTAACTGATCATTTTATTAGGTTTTATTTATTAATCCAATAATTTGAATAGGTTTATTTCGCAATCAGCTATTTTAATAACTGTTGTCAATTTAACTATTTTTTCGGCAAATCTAGCGATATTTCAACTCGTTTAGCGGGTAAAATATAATTTAGCTATTAGCGAGAAACTAGCGATTTTTCTTTTTAATAGTCTTGACATTTTCTTAGCATTTTTTTACATTTATTTCCTTGACAGAATTTTGAATCTTTATTATTCAGCGATTTATCGCTAAATTTTTATGAAAAACTTAAAAGTTCGAAAAGTTTGGCGGTGTATCGATAATTTTTTAAGAAGTTTGAAAAATATAGCTATTTTTGTGAAATTTTTCAACAGAACCTGAAAAGTTCGTGAAATTTAGCGATTTATCGCTTTTTTAAGTTTTTTATAATTTAGATATTTTCTAGTGATTTTTTAGTTTGATTTAGCGATATTTTTAGGAAAGAAGTTGGCAGCAGTAATTTACTAATTCTTACAATTTTTCTGTTTGCGTAAATTTTTATATATTTTTCTTTTTGAGAGTAAATTTTGCCTTACTCTCTGTAAATTTGTTACTGAGTAATTTTTACTGGACTTTACTGGAAAAGTAAGCAAACACACCTATTGGCAATCATGTCATATTTACAATAATAACAAAAAAACTAGAAAAAAAAAACTTAATATTGGGCTGTTCGATAACACTGTGAGACAAATGGTAGGGGTAAGTGATCGGGAAGTGTTCAAACTACCGGGGAAAGTTATATCGGTAAAAAAGAAGTTATACATGTCCCGGCGTTTCGCGGGGTCAACCCTAGGAATCGAGATATATCGATTTGACCTTTGGTGGTCTTTTTTTTGACATAACTCGAGAACCACTAGTCCGATTTTGCTCAAACAATTTTAAAAAAATTAAAAATTACAATACAAAATTGATGGAACAATTGTTTTTCTGAGAGTGGTTTTCAAAAGAATTTTTTCCTATAACGGAAAATGTTGTCCTATGTATTTTAGAGAACAAAATTCGTTCTTTACTACCATTGTAACAAAAAGTCTTAAGCTATTTGAATGCGTTTTTTATAGTATTTTAAAATTCGTAGAAAGCTATTTTTCGCGTTTTTAATCACGATTTTCTCAAAATTGAGAGGTGATAGAGAATTCGGAATAGAGATTTGGAATCAGTAAGTAAAATACTAAAAGTATGTATCAAGCTTCTACCAACAGCGACTTTTCATTTTGTAGAGGTGTATAATTCGTGTCAAATTGTTGTAATATTGGTCACCATTTTTGGTTTTAATTATTCAAAACAGATTTTGGCTCCCTGAACCAATAAAAAAATAAATTTTTCCTATTTCCTTATATGAGGCCAATTTCTGTAAGCTATCACAGAAACTTAAATCCTAAATAGCAAAAATTTGTGCACGATTTTAAGTACTGATGCAATTTTTATAAGTTTTGGTAAAGTGGGGGAAATGCACATCGAAAATACTTACATGTGTCATAAACGATTCTTAGTCAAAGTTTGGTTAAAGCTGCGCTTTAAATTTTTTTAATAATTAGAAGAAATGCTTGGTTAAAATTTAGATAAGTTATTCAAAAAATATGTTTACCAGTGGTTAAGGCTAGTAGAGGTCTTAACCAGGGTATAAATTGAGATAAGTTAACGGGCCTAATAGAGATAAATTCGACAATTTTCTCACTAGGTGCCACTTGTAATTTATTAATATTTAGTTTACAGGCCACTTCTTCGAGCCTTGGAAAAAATCGAAATTTCCATTAGTAAACAAATTATCGATTGTTATATGCTTTTATAGATTTTCCTCGTTTGATGTAGCATTTTCCGGGGGTAATCTTTAATTTATGATATTTTCTGACGTCAGTGTTCTTAATTGGTACATATATACTGGGCTTTTCATTTAATTGATGCCGCTTATTCATATTATTATTTTCTGGCATTTCCTGTGCCTTGTTAGTCATTGATCTGGTTGTAACTTTTAATATAGTTTTATTCTGTATATTTAATTCTTTTAATTCCTCGAACGTGATACGCGATAAAGCGTCCGCTACGTAGTTAATTTTTCCTCTAAGATATTCAAGTGTGAAATCATATTCTTCTAGATCAAGTCTAATTGTAGTCAATTTAAAGCTAGGGTTCTTTATTGAAAATAGATAAGATCATAGCTGCTATCTTCAATTACTTTTATTTGAATTTTACAGAAAAAATTAAATAATTTTTAGTTTTTATTTGTTTCCAAAAAATTACAATTATTTTTAAATTAATTGAACGTTTTCAAATAAAAATATTAATTACCTTAATATTTAGTTGGTATGAGTTAGAAATAAATATTTTTTTAATTGTTATTTTTATTTGAGCGCAACTCAAATACTTTTTTTTAATTGAAACATCTTTTTATAAAATTTCAATTAAAATTTATTTCTTTAAAAATTTTATTATTAAATTAAAATATTTTAATTTGTAAAAATATAAAACAAAATTTTCTAATAAATATTTCATTTGCCTTCAAACAAAATAAAAATATATTTTTTTCAAATCTAATTCGAATAAAATATTTTGAAATTTTATTTGTACCAAAATCTAATAAAATAAAAAAATATTTTCCTCAAATTTTATTCAAATAAAATTTTATTTTGCTAACGAAATGTATCAAATAAAAATTTATTTCAACATAAAATGTATCTAATAAAAATTTATTTCAACATAAAATGTATCAATTAAAAATTTTGCTCAACTTTTTTTAAAATAGAAATGTTTCAATTAGAACTGTTGTTAGGTTTTTTTTTTATTATTTTTAAAAAGTATAGCTTTTTTTATGTAATGTACATGTGGGAAAATATACGGTACCGTACGATTCCGTGTAACTCAGGATTTAAACCATTTTAATAACAATATATGTGACCTTGTAACGTCGTAAATTACCACTCCAATTTGACTACTTACATAATTGAAATTTAATTCAGTGTGAACGCACTTTATCGATAATATTTATTTTTATGCAGTGTGAATACGATACAGGTACTGCTTATATTCTTTATATGGGTTCGTATGTATGTTGTATACGTACTGCATACCAGTTAGTTTGTGTGGATGTTAAAGCACACACTATTGTTTATTGTTTTATACATTTTTGTGCTTTGCTTTTTAGCCACATATAATTCTCCTTTGGTTAATTTTTTAATTCAAATAAGTAGTTCAAGTTGCTACACACACGGGGTAGTCAAAGTTAAGGTTCAATTAGACGTGCCATAACGCCATAGCCGTAACCATAACGCCATAGCAGACAACCAAAATTCAATTGGTTTCTACGGTTATGGTTATGGCGTTATGGCATGTCACCTATAATCGAATACATTGTAGCCCATAACATTGGTTTGAACAGCTGTTTTATATGGTTATGGTTATGGCACGTCTAATTGAGCCTTAACTGCCATAGCCCGATACTTTGCCAGTAACGACCCTAGTAAAAATGATTTTTATATATTCATATATGATTTTTACACAATCATTTATGATTTTATACAATTATAACTTGTCAAGTATTGTGAAACATATATTTTTATATGATTATATCAAAAGATATTTAATTATATAAAATTATATTAACCAGATCCACCATTTTTCGGATCAAATAATATATTTTTTATATAATTATATTAACCCATACATGGTTTGATCCGAAAAATGGTGGATCTGGTTAATATACTTTTATATAATTAAATATCTTTTGATATAATCATATAAAAATATATGTTTCACAATATTCGACAAGTTATAATTATTTAAAATCATAAATGATTCTATAAAACTCATATATGAATCAGTGATGGTATTTCAGAATTTTCGTTTGGTGCCTAAATGATGCCAAAAAAGTGCCAAAAAAGCTTTAAAAGTGCCAAAAAAAAATTATACAACATTTAGGGGGTTATTTTGTAATACGCAACGCCTTGCGTTGCGTTGTTTTCCATATAAATTGTTTTTGTAAAAATAACAATTTACATACAAATCAACGCAACGCAAGGCGTTGCGTTTTACAAAATAACCCACTTAATGCTTCAAAAAAATATGTTCAGCTTTTATTTCAAATATTTATATATATATCTTTAAGAATAAAAAGATAAAAAAATAAAAAATAACCCGAGTTTAACATTACCACAAATATTTTCATATAAATTTTCCATTCTTAACTATAGTAAAGCACTAAACTTACGTTATTTTAAGATAAGTAAGCAGGTCCAATTCTTTCAAAAAATTTTACATACATAAAAAATTTTACATCCGTCACTGTATAAAAAATATACAATACAATCCCAAAAAACCAAAGAACGATACGATTGCGAAATCGCTATCACCTTAAATATCCGAAAACGATATCATATTCCAATAAGATTTTAATATCGTTTTCGATAAGGTTTTATAATAAAGTATACTTCAAAATATTCATTATTTACAAAACTTCAGACAGTTTTCAGAAAGAAATAAAATTTATAAAAATTTGCCATTTTTACTTCGTTTGGCTATTTATACTCTTTTTTATTGGATAATTATAGTTGCAAAATCTAGGAGAGTTTGACTTTTCTTATGAATATGACGATTTCATTATCAATTTTTCGTTATGACTTCATTTTATCTCATTTTAAAAGAATTCCGGTTTTGCTATCATATATGATATCATTTTCGATATCTAAATCGTCTGGAATAACGATAGTGTTTCGAAGATGGACAAGATTTTGGCGATTTTACTATCGTTATTTCAGGAAATTTCGATAGCGAAAACGGTATCATAATTCCTTGAAAATATGATATCGTTACGAAAGGTACATTTTTGAACAAAAAATCTATCGTTTTCGTATCACAAGTGATTATTGTATATGATAATAAATATCACCTAGGTGATATCGTTTCGATATCGTGACGATATTGTTTGGTTTATTGGGATATAATCAATTAAAGTTTTTCTAATTTTATCCCCGTTGCTTTTATTTTTAAAGACCAAAATAATGATTAAATTGTCCCCGAAGAACTGGAAGGTTGTCCAGAAAATTGTAGATATTTTTATTGTAGCGTTTGTTTTTTAATTTTGCTACCCCTTCTAAGTAGACGTGGCTTTTAATGAAAAACTTGCGATATCGACCTTTTACCAAATTATATAGAAATTTTCTGAACCCTTCTTTGCGTGATTTTTTCGTTTTATGTGAAAAAAATCGCTGTAATGTATTGGGTGACAAGATTAAACCTGCTAATTGATAATAAAGCTTACTTTAAATTTTCGACAGATGTGCTCCAATTTACACAATAGTCATTTAGTTGTTGCTAGCAACAAAAAATTACAAATCACATGTTTGTGAACATTTTTTCTTCAATAAATGCTATGATGAAAATTTCCATCATCATGCAAAGAAGAAGTGCCAAAATTCTATGGAGAGTGCCAAGGTGCCACTGAACATTCAATAGTGCCACAAATGGCACTTTTGTGCCACTTTTACCAACAGTGATATGAATATATAAAAATCATTTTTACTAGGGGAGCTAAATTTTTGGAAAGACGATAGACTTCGGTTGATTGTCTCATAAATAATATCACAGCCTTCGCGGTCTGTTCTAATATCACAGCCTTCGCGGTCTGTTCTAATATTACAGCCTTCACGGTCTGTTCTAATATCACAGCCTTCGCGGTCTGTTCTAATTCACAGCCTTCGCGGTCTGTTCTAATATCACAGCCTTCGCGGTCTGTTCTAATATTACAGCCTTCCCGGTCTGTTCTAATATCACAGCCTTCGCGGTCTGTTCTAATATTACAGCCTTCGCGGCCTGTTCTAATATCACAACCTTCGCGGTCTGTTCTAATATCACAGCCTTCGCGGTCTGTTCTAATATCACAGCCTTCGCGGTTTGTTCTAATATCACAGCCTTCACGGTCTGTTCTAATATCACAGCCTTCGCGGTCTGTTATTGATCACCACTGCCTAGATGATCGGGGTTATATGCGACTCCACCGCCGAGGAGGTCGCCAACCCGAGGATACCTATACCCGAGTCCGAAGACGACTACCTGCCGAGCACATAACCGAGTCGGAAGACGACTACCTGCCGACACCCAACCGGGTCGAACGACGACTACCTGCCGAGCACATAACCGAGTCGGAAGACAACTACCTGCCGACACCCAACCGAGTCGAACGACGACTACCTGCCGAGCATAACCGAGTCGGAGGACGACTACCTGAACCTGAAGCCGAAGTTCGTATTGCCGACGGATAATTCTCCGAACCGAATAAACCCGAGTGAATCAACAAGGTGTTGCCATTTGTGAAATGTATTGTATTTGAATTTAATTAATTAATAAAGATAATATTATAAACATCAAGAAGGAAAAATCGATTGTGTTTTTACTTAAGGTTTACGGGTCCTCAAGTAGACCCTGGACGCGACTGGACTATCACAGACGACAAAACCTTGTTATAACCTTCTCCGAGAAAAGGGACCTAGTGTGTCAAAAAACGGGTTTCGATAAAAATGAGATAAATATTAAAATTTTATTTTTAATTTAACTTTAAATGCGTTCCTCTCAAAACTTTATTTTCACACACTAGGTCCCTTTTCTCGGAGAAGGTCATATATAATATTTTTAATGGTATCAGCATTTTCGGGGCAACGAATTTAATCAGGCGTACATCTTAAATTTTAATATTTTGTGCTCTACTCAATTAAAAACCACCCTAATTTGCTCTAATTTTGCTTGTAACTTTTAAAAGTTTTTTAACTCTTTTGGGTATAACTTTTTCAGCACAAAAGGAAATCGCCTAAAACCTTTAGCAGATAATAACTATGATGTTAGAAAATCTAACACTTTTGGAAAAAAATAGGTGCCATCAATTAGGAACAAATGGTAGGTTTCTAAAATATGTAACTATGTTTTTTGAATAATGAGCAATTTCAGAGATTTTGAATTTTTGCGCTTTCAGCATCAATGTAATTGAAAAAAAGCATCAATGTAAATAAAAAAACAAAGTCAAATTGATTAGTGTGCCTTCAGTAATAAAGAAGATTTTACAATAATAATCTTTTCATGTCTATGCGTGAAGAACTTAAAATTTCATTTTTTTTGAAGGGCACATCCGCAGTTCGAGAAATAATTAGTTGCAGTCCTGCGTAATCGGTATATATTAGTAATACTATTATTGTGTGTAAGTGCTAAATGGATCGTGCTATTATTTTGTTATCCAGATCCATTTTAGGTTAAATTTTGTAGCTTCCCTACGGGGAAAGGGACCGGTCCCAGATGACACGCAGGATAGGTCCCAAGAGGGCGGAGACCGGTCGTTGATCGGTCTTTTTGTTTGAAAGAGACATATCACTTTAACATGGCGTTGTCATAGGAAATGACATATTGCCACAGTTTAGACACATTGTGGCAGTAAGGTGGTGTGTCTAAAAATAGCTTTTCAAATAATCTGATAAAAAATTAAGAATTAAAAATAATCTACTTGGCGTCGAAGTAGGGCTCGATAACACAACCTTCTGCTTGTAAGGCAAACGCTCTACCGTCTGAGCTAACGTTGCTTATGCGTGATGGCTGGCTGATGGTTAAGTTATATGTTTTTCGTTTCTGTTCAAATAAAAAAGAAAAAGAAAAAACAAACACACACACACACAGCAGATAAAAAAAAACATGGAAAAGAAAAAAATAGAAAAGAAAACAACATTAACACACACACAAATATGGTGGAAGTGCCTTGAATATGCCCCCGATTGACCGGTCATGGGATAGGTCCCTTAATGGCAGTTGACTTGTTTTTTGCGTTGGCCATAATTAAATTAAAAAATCAATTAAAAATTAGAAAATTACCTCAAAACCTCTGATAATATAAATAAAAATTTTAAAAATTCCCCTTAAGTTACAAAGAAAAGTTAAATGAAATACCAATTGTTAAAACTAAAACAGCTTTAACATTAAAAAAACGTTGAAAACACAAAACTTAAAATTTCTTAGCAAAAAATTATAGAAATTTAAAATAAGAGCTTAAATAAGCAAATCGTGAAAAAATAAAGTTAAAAATAAATAAAAGAGTAAAATAAATAAAAAATATTTTTAAAAAATATGCCGCGAATTTTGTTTTTATTTCGGTATCAGTCAAGTTTTTTTAAAAGCAACAGTGAAAATAACGGATCAGAAAATACTTAGAAAATTAATTCATTTTCTTTTGTTCATATTTGTACTAATTTAGTAATATGCCTTCGGTTGACCGGTCACGGGATAGGTCCTTGAAGGGCAATTGACTCCTCATTCCCCGTAGGGTTGTCATAGATCTTTGTAGCTAAAACGGGTGTAGGCACGAAACGGATAATCCGATCATTTTATTACTTACACATAACAATATTAGTGGCGATATATATGTGTCATATAACACTAGATTTACACGTTCAAGATTTTGTTTTCAAGTTGATCACACATACGGCTTGTCAAATTTAGTTGAACTTGAGTCTGTGACGTACACTAATAAAAAAAATTCTGTACAAATAGGTCAAAATTGTGCTGGCCCAAATACATTATTTCCTGTTATTTTAGCAGAATTTTTACCTATTTGTACGGGCTTTTTTAGAGAAAATAACAGAACAATTAGTTCAATTTAATCAGAACGCGTTTAACATACTTTTGTGCTAACTTTTTTATGAGTGTAGCCTGCACGCAACTTAATAGTTAATTTTCTTTTCAAGATGACGTGACATTTTCATGATATTTCATGTCATTTCGTGGCTATAGCGAAATTTTCTTATTCCATAAAACTTCATGCCTTCTATGTTACACATACAAAGATTTGTGAATCGCAACAAATTTTTTTTTTGTGTTTTATCCACCGTGTTTTCTTGCGGCACAATATTTGTAAAAAGAAAAACAAATTTATTTACAAGAAATTTTATCAGCTGTTTAAAACTTGACCGTCAAGTTTTCTCCCGACTTGAAAGAAAAATTTATATCAAGTTGCAGTTCAATTTTTAAAAATGTGAGTGTGTTAGTAAAAAAGTGTGAGCGTATTGAAACTTAAAAGGCAAAATTTTCGGAAAAATATCACTTTGAATGAATAAAAAAAAAAATTCCACTTGATAAAAATAATTATTTTGAGTAACTTGATCCATATAGGGTTAATGTTATCACTTTTCCAAAAAAAAAACACCCACTAGCAAATTTACAGAATAAGATTTATCAGATTTTTAGTAAATTGGGATATGCGAAAGGTGTTATCCTGTAAATTTCCTAGTGGGGCGTTTTTGGCCAAAAGTATAAAAATTAACCCTATATGGATCACGTTACACAAAATAATTATTTTTATCCAGTTGAGATTTTTTTTTATAAATTTCATGGCTTTACAATCTCGTAGTCATAATTAATATTAAGTTCCATGGGGCTTTTCTGACCCCAGGCCACTAAGGGTTAAATTTTTTTTAAAGAAATGAAAAGATAATTATAATTTAACCAAATTTGAGTGCTGTTTTTCCGAAAACCGTGTAAAATTTGATGAAAACATTAAAATTTTTGACAATTTTTGTAAAATGTCCTGAAAAGCAGTCGCTTCAAACACAAACTCGAATTATCATTTTTCCAATTTATTTTTTTTCTTTAATATCAACTATTATGTGGTACAAATTGCAATCAACATCTCCAAATTAGGCATTTTAAAAATTTTTTTAAATTAATTTAAAAAAAAATACGTTTTTGCATTTTTATCAAATTCGTGGGTCATTTTGGATTCCAGGCTAAAGTGAGTTAATGATATCCGATGAAGTCAAAATTCCATGTATGAATCATTTTGACTATATTAAATGAATAAGTGGAATAAAAAATTATTTTTTTCGAAATTTCGAATTTTGGTAATTTTTAATAGTAATACACTTTTTTCCAAAAGGGGCCATTTTCGTCCAACTTTCGGCAAGGGTTAACGTTTTCCAAAAAAAAAAAAAAAATCGACTTCTTCCATTTGGGACCATTTTCAATACAACTGGGGGGTGTAATGAACGAAAATCGACAAATCGCTATTTTAAGGGACAGTCTACATATATGTTATAATATACATTGTATATCCAATCCGTAACTTTAAGAACATTTTAAAACGCCATCTTATTTTTTCCTATTACTCACTTTTACACAAATTCACAAAATGGTTAAATACCTATAAAAATATAAAGCCAAGAAATTAACAAAAATTGTAAATTTTCTGGTTAAATTAAAAAAAATAATTGAAACATTTTGTATCAATTAAATCCTAGCAAAAAAAGTAGTTGAAACATTTTTGTATCAATTAAAACATATATTCTAAATATTTCCGATTCAAATAAAACACAGCAACAAATCTATTTCATGTTTTTCTAGTTCAAATAAAAATATGAAATAAATTTATTAGAAATTTTCAAGTACAAATAAAAATTTTATAAAAAATATTTTATTTTTAGGAAACTCAAATAAATAATTTAATTTAATATTTTATTTGCCGAATATTATTTTTATTAAAATTATTTAATTTTTATGAAACTAGAATAAAAAATTTTAGAATTTTATTTGAAAATCAAAAAATAAAATAAAAATAAAAAATATTTAATTTGTATTCGAACTATGTCAATTAAAATTATTATTTTTTTTATTTAAAAAAGATAAATTTAAAATAACAATAAAAATTTTCCGTTTCATAATTATTTTTTTAAGGAACAGAATTTAATTGAAATTTCTTTTTATAAATATAAAATAGTTTAAATCTAATTGATATTTAACGAAAAAAAATACAATTACAAAAAAATTTATTTTTAATTGATACTTTTATTTCAAATGGATAAGATAGTGGTCGATGATCTGATTGAACGATAAAGTGTTTTCCATAAATATATGGTTTAAAGTGTTTTATTGCCCAATGTATGGCGGTTAATTCTTGTACAATTGTGGATTTATTGCTTTCTCCTTTTGTAAAACTTCTAGATGCGTATGCCACTGGTAATTGTTATCGAATATTTGGCATCATCTGGGAGTATGCCCTTATCAGTGCACCTGTGCCGAAGGTATGTTAGGTCGTTCATAAAGAATGAACATTTTTCAGGGTGCAACTTGAGATTGTGTTTGCGACACATATTTGAATACGTCTGTTAAATTCGAAAGCATATGCTACTCTGAACAACCTAGAATAACTAAGTCATCCATGTAAAGGAAAGCTTGATCCGGTTTCAGACCACTAAAAGCAATTGTCATCATTCTTTGGAATGAATTCGGTGCTACCTTGTGAATCTATATGAAACTTTGTTGGTTGAAAATTATGTTAGATCCCTAGAATCTTCATCCAAATCAATTTGGTGAAATCCAGACATCAAATCTAGACAAGAAAAATATTTTGCTCTACGAACTTGATCCAATATATCGTCTATTCTTGGTAATGGAAATTTGTCCGCAACTAATTTCTTGTTAATCTGTCTGTAGTCTATCACTAATCGACATCTTTTGTTCTTAGAATTTTGGAGAGATTTGTTTGGAACTAACAAAAATGGACTATTATATTCGAAATATTAAGGCTCCACTATTTCATCATCTCTTAATTTATTAACTTGTCTTTCGATTTCTTCTTTGTGTGTGTGTGGTATTCGGTAGTTCTTAATGTATACCGGTTGTATATCATTCATCCTTAATTTCTGTTTGTAAAAATTTTTAGTTGTAATTTTCTCTGATTCCAATCCGAAGATATCGCTGTTTTCGGTACATAATTCCGTTAATGTTTCAAAAAAACATTTTGGAAAGTTTTTCCTTAATTTGTTCAGAATTACATTTTTTCTATTTTCCTTGTCAGTGTTATACTTTATTACGTCATAATCATTGGCATCTTCTATTATAAATTTACTTTTTTCAGTGTGGTTACTGTATTGTTTGTATTAAGTATCCTTACAAATGCATTTTTCGCTCTTACCAATGTACTGGCTATGAAAACTCCCGGTTGGGGTTCTTGATTAGGTACCAGTAATTCCTCAGTACAAGATGAAAGTTTTATTTGGCATATTACTTCTGATCTTGCTGGTAAAGTAATATCGTCGTTGCAGGTATTAGTTAGAGGTCTCAGGATGAAAAAAATCCTGATCCTTGTTAAATTCAAGTATGCAATTAAACTTTTTCATAAAATCCATTCCAATAATTCCATCACATGGAATTGGGAAATTGTTTTCAACCACATGAAAAGTGTGGGGTATTAAAAAATCATTAGTTTTCAAATCGAAAAATGTTCTAGCAATGGATTTAACAATTTATGCCCTGGTTAAGATCTCTACTAGCCTTAACCACTGGTAAACATATTTTTTGAATAACTTATCTAAATTTTAACCAAGTATTTCTTCTAACCAATGCTAAAATTTAACCATAGAAATTTCTATGGTTAAGAAACTTAACCAAGGCTATTTTAGAACAATTCACCCGACATAAGATATTTTAATAAATTAAACTTGTACAGGCACATTTACATACGAGAGAAAACTGGTAGAGATAGAGCAAACACCTCTACGTCGCTCTATTGTGAATGATTTAAGCTATTTAGAGCTGTTTTTGCTCTATCTCTAGCAGTTTTCTCTTTCGTGTAAATGTACCTTAATAATGATTATTAAAAAATCTTAAGAGCAGCTTTAACCACACCTTGACTAAGAATCGTTTATGATACATATAAGTATTTTCGATGTGCATTTCCCACTTTACCAAAACTTACAAAAATTGCATCAGTACTTAAAATCGTGCACAAATTTTTAGGTTTCTGTGATAGCTTACGGAAATTGGCCTCATGTAAGAAAATAGGAAAAATTTATCTTTTTATGGGTTCAAGGAACCAAAATCTGCCTTGATTAATTAAAACCAAAAATGGTGACCAATATTATAACAATTTGACTCGAATTACACACCTCTACAAAATGAAAAGTCGCTACTCTTAGAAGCTTGATAAATACTTTTAGTATTTTTCTTGTTGATTCCAAATCTCTATTCCGAATTCGTTCTCAATTCTAAAATTTGACTAAAAACGCGGAAAATAGCTTTTTTACCTATTTTAAAATACTATACAAAACGCATCCAAATAGCTTAAGACTTTTTGCTACGATGGTAGTAAAGAATGAACTTTGTCCTCTAAAATACATAGGACAACATTTTTTTAATTTGTGTAAAATTCTCAATTTTGGGTAACTTGCATTTAAGGATTTAGAATCAAATTCAAAATGAATTATGTATCAAAGCTCAAGCCGCTGAAAATTTGTTGAGGTGTGTTATCAAGGATTTGCAGAATTTATGGTACAACGTGAAGTAAATACAAGACTACTTACTGAAATTAAATCTTAAATACAAAAAGCGCATAGAAATCATTCGCGAATTAACGAAATGTGAACCAATCATGTTTTAAATATTGTAAAAGAATATGAGGAACCCATCGACAACAAATTACAAAAAGATACAAAATCATGCACAGCGATTAGTTTCCTACTCACTTTGATGTGCTGATCAAATTGCCTTAATTTAATAATCTATCACAAAATTTCTACTGTTTTTTTGTAATTTTATGCGCGAATCTTTCCGCGGTTGTCTCGATCTGTCCGAAATACTGTTAATATATCAAATAATCCACTTTTATTTTATAGACTTACCAAATGGATTTAATTAAATCACCTCGCGTAGTACGCAAAAAGACACACTCATTTTATAGTATTTAGTGACCGCAAATCTTAAAAAAAAACGACGTGGTCAAGTGTATTATTTTTTTTTTATGACCAAAAACACACAAAAAACCGCGAGAAAAACTTTTAATTTTCCCGTATTGAAAAAGAAATTTTTTGTTATTAATTTTTGTTTTTCCTTTTGTTTTTATTCTGACATACTAAGGTTAACTACCCAGAGTTAAAATATTGATAAGTTATTATGGTTAAATTATCCTAGGGATAAATATTTAGTATTGGTTAGTTACCTATGGTTAAGTTGAAGTTAACTTCCCGAGATAAGTTAATGGGCCTAAGTGTAGTAATTTGTGCCATATTTATTCGTTTAAATGTGCGTTGTTGTTTTATTAAGGATATGTCAGCTCCAGTGTCCACTAGTAGTGTTACTATAGTATTAATTATATTTATTCGAATTTGAATAAAACAACTAAAATTAAGGTTAATGTTATACACTTTCCCATTTACTAACTTGATCTTAGGGGATAGTTCGGGTTTTCCGAACTGGTTTCGTTTATACTTGTTGCTCTAAAGTAGTTTCTACTTCCATGATTGTTACCACGTCTTCTTCTATTTCTATGTCTATATCCGGTAACTGTATTTCTGTTGTTATTATTATTATTGTTATTGCCGTAATTTCCTGAGTAGTTACCTCATCCACGGAATCTTTTATTTCTACTGTAATTGTTGTTATTGGGGCTCTGCCCAAAATACAATATGGCATTTTGATGACCCGTTGCCTCTATGCAACTAGTTACAAATTTACTAATCGCTTCATTCATATTATTAAATTGGCCAGCTTCCATGACCACCCAGCAAAATCTTTCATTACCAAATAAGTGGTTTTATAATGAAACTAAAATTTTTTATTACTTCTAATTCGGCGTTAGTACTAGTTATTTTTGTTAGGCGAAGCCGTTTTTATAAACAGTCTAGCTTACGCACGACTACTTATTTATTTATAAAGATAGTGTGAATTTGGTAACTATTTATTTTTTAACCACTAGTAGGTAAATAAATAAGTCGTATTATTTAACAGCCTGTAACCACTTATCTTTTAACTGCGTATAGGCACATGAATAACTACTTATTTTGGTAACTACTTATTTTATACACTTTTGTAATGCAGCGGGTAAGCGGGTGCACAAATTTTGTGCGTTTTTTCATGCAGCGAATATGGACAACTACTTACAAAAACGACCTTGTCGAACAAAAATAATGAGTTTTGACACCGAATTATAAGCAGTAGACTCTAATTCTCCTGTTTTTTATTTAGATATTAGTAATGAGCACCCATTACTGAGATTTTGCTTGGCAGTTTTACCCTATCCATGGTGAAATTTTAGGTTAGTGCCTTTACAGCAACTTGGGTAGAGTATTTATTTGCCAAATCGCAAGACAAACCATCTGATATATATGCATTTTCAAGTGATTTTGCAAGAGATTCTATCTCGCTACAATAAACACTTGCAGTCTTATTGTTCTATCTAATATTCATCATCTTAGCAGACAAGACTTCGACTGATTTTCCTTTTACTGAACCCGTCAGTTTATTTATAATCTCAGAGATTGAAGACTCATTATCAATTAGTTTTCTAGTTCCCTTTAGTTTTGTCTTTATCAGAGATACCGCTACTTGTTCGTGGGTATCCTTAAGTGAATCTACTCAATGGAGCGAATCCAAAAATGTACGCAGATTTTCGTGTTTACCATCGAAATCACAAATCAGCCCTGAGGCTGTATTAAAACATTCTACTACTGTTTGTGGCATATTTAAAAGTCTCCTGCCCACGGATTCCTCCTTATGTATTTAGAAAATATTTTCATGTATGGAGGCAGGGATTTCAAGGACTATATTTTTTCTAAGTCCAACAGTAACAAGCTTTTCCCTGATATCCAAGAAAAAACCGTCGGCTGCAGCTTTATGCGCGACTGTGAATCTAGAGTAATGTACGTTAAATAACACCCTAATCATTTGCCCTACTTATATATTTCTTCTTCAATCTTTTATTTTGCATTGCATAAATATATTTATTGTGATCTGAACAAAATGAGGATTATTGTTTTCTACTATTACCAGGAAAATTTTCTGTTCCAAAGAATCGGTTGTAGAATAGCTACTTTTCATTCACAACCCGTTCTACTGTCGATTCTAACACCGATTCTTTTTGTTTGAAATTGTCCCAAAAGTAAACCCCTTCTATAGCTCCAAAGTGGAACCGGTTGCCCTAGAATCAGTTCTGGAACTGATTCTACGTCACCCACACCTTCCATATAGGATCCCAGGAACTGGTTCCGGAACCAGTTCCATGGAATCGGTTGCAGTGGAACCAGTTGTAGAATGGGTGTGGTTGGCTACCGATTGTAAAAAATTTTCCTGGGTAAATTAGCATTAGGCTTCTCAATCTTGGACTCTGGTTGTCCCATTGTCATTCAAAAATTTTGCCTTCATCAAATTAAATTCTTAACTTCTACTTACTATGGTAGGAGTTTCTTCTATACCCAAAAATTTATAGAACCTAGTTAACCATTTTAATTGTTGTTCTAATGTTAATTCTTTACTTTTCTCATTATTCGAAACTCAAAATATTTTGCCTATGCTTTGGTTTCACCATTATAAAGAACCAAATAAAATCTTTATAAAAAGTATTAATTACAGTACCAAATTAAAAAGTTATTTTATTTAAAATTATCATACATTTCTATAGTTTTTTATTTTCAAATTGAAATTTATTTTTAATCTTTTTTTTATTTTTTTTTTTATTTTGAACTCGGGCGATTCCCGGATATCTACTCTAAATATGCTCTATTAAACGATCTTGTTCCCTGTCTATCCATATGAAATTATTTAGGAATTTAATTTTAATTTCAAGTTTTTGTATTTCATAGTTTTTTTTTTCTTTCTCTTTTAAATTTTTCTTATTATAAAAATGAATAGTTTTTAAATTATTTACAAAAAAAATCTTATTTTAATTGAACATGGGCGAAGTCGCCTCCGTTCCCTACAGGTGCATACCTAGTACGCACCTCCGTCAAAGCTATTTTCTTTTTAAAATTTTTCCTGGTATGTTAATACCTTCTTTTGGCGGTTTGCCAAGTTCTGCTCGATCAAAACGTGTTGCCATAACCAGATGCAGTTTAATTTTCTTGAGTTTCACTAGGATGGTGGGAGTTTGTTGTTTGCTATTTGATGAGTTTCTGTCCTTTCAGCTCCTTCTTACACCCTTTCTCTTGGCCAGACAGGGTACTTCCCTCGCTCTGCTGACGGAATTGTTGTGGCTGATTCGTCAGGTCATGTAGGATAAAATTTTGTTTTAATTTTGACCGTGCAATGAAGCACTCGTCTAAGGGTGCTAGTTTTGGCAACCTCTTCTTTTTTAAATCGATAATAATCCTGGGCGCAAATGTTCTACTAGCGCTTTCAGCTTTCTGGGTGCTCATTAATGGAGCAACTTCCAGAATTACGGCAGGATCGCCATGTACCCTACGGGGAATTTTAACAAACTGTCACCGAACTGGTCCCTTTATATGAAATAGACTGGTCACTTTTACATGGCGTTGTCATAGGAGGTGGAAATTGAGCCCCATATATGAAAATATATTGTTTAAATGGTACCATACATGGTATGCTGTTTAAATGATACGATATATCAAAGTATATGGTATTATACAATATACCATATATTATCATATCCGGAACTGTATAAAAAATGTTGTTCATGAGGTACCATATATGACCATATGTTGTTGAAATGGCACCATATATCATAATATATGGTTTAAATGTCACCATATATGATAATATATTGTTTAAATGATATCATATATCAATATATATTGCACTATATATAGTAGCATATATTATCATATATGGAACTGTATTAAAAATGTAGTTCCCATATATGAGCATATATTGTTGAAATGGCACCATATATGATAATATATGGTTTAAGTGGCATCATATATATGGTAATATATTGCTTAAATAACATCATATATAAATATATATTGCACTAAATATAGTATCATACATTATCATATCTGGAACTGTATTACAAATTTTGATCATGAGGTACCATACATGTTAATATATTTGCTTAAATATATATTGCACCATATATAGTAGCATATACTATCATATCTGCAACTGTATTAAAGATTTTGTTCATGAGGTACCATATATGACCATATATTGTTTAAATACCACCATATATGATAATATCTAGTTTAATTGGCACCATATATAGTTATATATTGTTAAAATTATACCATATATAATTATATATTGCTAAAATGCCACCATATATATTAAGATAAAGCTCTATATACAACTATATATGCAATAAGATCAGCCATGCTATGTAATATATAATCATATATACTAGGGCGGGTCGATTTAATAATCGCCCATGGCTCAGTGAAAATCGTATTCTAGGGATCAAAATAAGAAACTTTGCCGAAGGAACCATACCTCTAAAACGAATTCTACTACCCCCCAACTGTTGACTTTTGTCCCGTAGGGTCAAGTTTTGAAAAATCCCACTTTGACCCATTTAGAGTGCCCCAATCGAGTCCAAATGTATGACCGACCCCTACTAACTTTGGAGGGCCGATCCACCCATGCCAGTGGCACACCCCCTGGAACTCCCCTGGGGGGTTCACCATACAAACATTTTAAAAAATCACCATTTTTGGCACTTTATTTTATTATTTTTTATTTATTTTATTTATTTTTATTATTTTATTTATTTTTTCTCTTTAGAAATTTATTTAGTTAGAACATATGTAAATGAAAAAATTAATTTAACTTAGTAATAGAAAAGAAAATAAAAAAAATTACTGTTTGAAGTCTTTTTTGCTTTCAAGTCTGGGCAATTTCGCACGGCTCTCTAATGTCGTCACCATAACAGCCTCTACATTTTCCGGTATAACTCGTTTGGAAACGCTAGCTAGCAATTGAACGTGTCGTTCTGTTGCAGGTCGTAAAATAGGTTGTGTGGGTTTTTTAAGCCACCACAAGACACAGCTGCATGTCGTAAACTTACTTAAGCTAAATCGGTTACAGGTAGAATTGAGCATAAAATTATCATAAAGGATTTTCCAGAAGTAATAAAAGGCGCACTTGCTTAACAGAATTTGTGGTCAGATTAACGTTTAATTTACATGTAAGTACTTTATGGGCAGTTTTGACAACAAAATCGGTTACAGGTAGAATTGAGCATAAAATTATCATAAAGGATTTTCCAGAAGTAATAAAAGGCGCACTTGCTTAACAGAATTTGTAGTCAGATTAACGTTTAATTTACATGTAAGTGCTTTATGGGCAGTTTTGACAACAAAATCGGTTACAGGTAGAATTGAAATTACCATTTCATTCTTATTACCTCGTCTCCTAGACCATATATAACGCAACAGTTTTTGTGAATGCATTAAGTCGTTGTGAAGAACTCGAAGTGTGAAGTGCTAATTTGAGATAAAAAAATATTTAAAAAAAAATCATTCCAAATCAAGAAGTTTACAATGAATCCACCATCCTCTACACCGCAAGATGAAGCAATAACAACATCAACAACTATCGAAAACCCAATGAGTCATATACCCAGGCATGATGTTACTGTTTTTGGTGTGTCTACTGATTTGACTGATCTTAATTTACCAACCCATCTGGATATCTTGAGATATTATTTTTACTTGAGCGAACAAAAAAAGTTGTCCTATAAAGCATTCACTATTCAAGTACAAGATAAGTTGATTGGAATTTGGGAAAAACTTGGTATGGAAATAATGCTGAAAAAAAGTGTATGTAATAAATTGAATAGATTGCCTGACAAATATCAAGAGCAAATCAAGAGAAGAAACAAACCCCAACAATTTACAGAGTATGTAAAATCTCTGGAAACAATTTTTTTCATTGGAACATGTAAATGCGATTTGAAGGCAGCTCCATGTGCATGCGGTTTGGTTCCCGAACGCCTCAAAGAGTTTATGCACGATCAACATAATCAGAGAAGTCTAACAATGGATGGATTTGCGATGGAAATTGAAGAGCAAGGAGCAATGTCTATGTCATCAATGCCAACATACCAAGATCCCGATGATTCAACATACGCACCGCCACCGGTTCAAGAAGATTTGGATATAAACACAAGTTGACAATACACACAGAGATACGATTGTTTTAACTTTGCCTTGGTATGTGACAGATTTGGCGTGCCTGATAGAGTAGCATCAGCAATGGGAACAGCTCTTTTCCAAGATTTTAAAATGAAAGATATCCATGGCAAACCTCTCATCATGGATAAATCGAAAGTTCGCCGAGAAAAAGAGAAATGCAGACAAGAAGTGCTTCGCAAACGGTTAGATGATACCAATTTGTTAGCATTTTCATTCGATGGCAGAAAAGATGATACTTTAACGAGAGATACAATTGATGAGAAGTATCATACTAGAATGGTAAAAGAACCTCATCTTGTTATTTTGAAAGAATCGAATTCTGAATTGATTGGTTACGTAAGACTGGAACATGAAACCGCTGAATACAAAACAACCAAATTAAATGATTTTTTCAACGATAAAAATATATCACTGGATGCATTAATTGGCATATGCACTGACGGTGAGCCAACAAACACTGGCCCAAATGGTGGAATTATACGACGATTCGAATTGCTGTTAAAAAGACCATTGCATTGGTTCGTTTGCCTTCTACACTTCAACGAACTTCCGTTTCGGCATTTGTTTGAAGCTTTGGATAAATCAACCAGCACTGGACCAAGATCGGCAACCGGAAAATTGAGCCGTCAAATCGAAACTTGTGAAACTCTTCCGGTAAGTTATTGCTATCACTCATTTATTATAATTGTCAACCGTTTTTAATTGTTTTATTTTTATATATTTTCAGGTGCCCCCTGCTTCAGAAAAAATTGAATTTTCCACCGATTCCAAGTACTTATACGACATGGTCCATGCAATTTCTAGCGGCGTGGTTTCAGTGGATCTGGCAAACATCAAACCAGGGAAAATTGTACATTCTCGGTGGCTCACCAAGGCCGCTAGACTATTACGATTATATGTGACAACGGAAAATCCAGATGCAAATTTAAGAATACTGGTTGAATTTATAATTACATGTTATGTGCCAATGTACTTCAATATCAAGTATTACAGCTCTGTCGTGTACGGTAGTAGATTATTTTTCAAATTCATTAGTTGGTCAAGATTTCTAGAACCTCGTTTACGCAAAATTGTCAATAAAGTAATTACAGATAATTCATATTATGCGCATTCGGAAAATATCTTGTTATCAATGTTGTTTGATGATAGCAAAGAAAAGCGCGACTGTGCTATCAAGATAATTCTACGCTATCGAACCGATGTTGACGACCCAACGGGACTTAGAGCTTATAAAAAACCAGATATAAACTTTTATTGCACAAGTTACACGGAAATGATCAATATGAATGACATAAATGACGTATTTGAACCACCATTCACGCGAAGCATTCCATACGATACTTTGAAAGAATATTTAAATCAAGATGATCCACCGTTTAATGATCCAAAAATTCCATCACACGTAAAAGAAACAGAACGACACGTTCAATTGCTAGCTAGCGTTTCCAAACGAGTTATACCGGAAAATGTAGAGGCTGTTATGGCGACGACATTAGAGAGCCGTGCGAAATTGCCCAGACTTGAAAGCAAAAAAGACTTCAAACAGTAATTTTTTATTTTTTCTTTTCTATTACTAAGTTAAATTAATTTTTTCATTTACATATGTTCTGACTAAATAAATTTCTAAGGAGAAAAAATAAATAAAATAATAAAAATAAATAAAATAATAAAAATAAATAAAATAATAAAAATAAATAAAATAAATAAAAAATAATAAAATAAAGTGCCAAAAATGGTGATTTTTTAAAATGTTTGTATGGGGAACCCCCCAGGGGAGTTCCAGGGGGTGTGCCACTGGCATGGGTGGATCGGCCCTCCAAAGTTAGTGGGGGTCGGTCATACATTTGGACTCGATTGGGGCACTCTAAATGGGTCAAAGTGTGATTTTTCAAAACTTGACCCTACGGGACAAAAGTCAACAGTTGGGGGGTAGTAGAATTCGTTTTAGAGGTATGGTTCCTTCGGCAAAGTTTCTTATTTTGATCCCTAGAATACGAGCCATGGGCGATTTTTTTGCCTCCCCACAAATCGACCCGGCCTATTATATATAATTGTTTTTCAGCAAAATTTAAGGAGCAGTATTTCAGAACCCCTTCGGCCGATTAAAAACTTTTAATTTTTCTTCGATTTAGCAAATTATAATATATTAGAAATAATATATCACAGCAAAAAATATTTATTAACAATATTTAAGGATATTTTTTAAACTTTCCGAAATTTTGAAATTTTAAGCGCTTTGCGGGGACCTTAAACGTGAACCGATTTTGAAAATTTTTTACTGTTTACTCAAATACCGTTTTTAAAATTCGCAATTCGGCAAGGTTCGGCCCACTCTAATATAAGTATATGTGGATGGTAATAACATATTTTGTTTTAAACGCATTCTCCCCCAAGTTATGCACGTCATGATTTACTTTACAACCATAAAAATTATTTCTTTCAGCATTGCGATGATTTTTTAAATTTTGTCGCTGAACAGTATTTGTTTGGTACATATATATTTTTATTGTTTGCGTTCCTTAACTTTTGTTCTTTGTTTTTCCCTATTTTGTCTAATCCTTCTTGCTATCATAATATTTGTTTCTGTTAATTAAATTGTGTGAATATTACAATTTTACGTATGAGTGAACGCATTTATAATCGACAAATATGAGGTTTGTGTTTTACATGGTAACATTGCATAAAAGGATAAATACATTCGTTGCAGAACGATGAATTTAAAAACTTACTTTAATAACCAGCATTGTGTTAGAAAATATTAAAACCAGTTGGTTCAAAACTTGTGATTGAAAATAAATATCTCCATGCAAAACTTTACATTTTAACGAAGAAATTAAACGCACCGTATTATATACAAAATTTCGAGGTGGCAATGAAAAAGGCACAATATCTAGATTGTAGATATATGAATACAAAGTGGACTCACCTTGAATACACATTTTAGAATTGAAGTAAATCGTGTGTTTCTAACTATAAAATACATTTTTACTACACTTAAAATAATACGTTATTTATTTATTCCTCTTTTTTGGCTTAAAATAAAATTTGTTGATTTTAACACTTTTTGTTAAATTTAAGAAATCTAAATTTAAGTAAAAAATTTGTAAAACTACAGTTTTATCTTTAATTATACTGAGTCATAGAAATACCCAAATTTAGGGTTTTGGGACCCTCCCCGGGTCTAGTCCATATCATGTGAGGGAATATAAAGGCACTCCAATGGAGCAAAAATTTTGTCCGTTTTGCTCTATCTCGCTTATTTTTCGAGAGATGGGCCATTTTATGAAGTGGAAAATTTTTATTAAAAATTTCCGAGGGTCCAAGGCCCGACAAGGTCCAATTTTGGATAGAGCTAACCCCTTTCGCAGGGATATTGTACGGTTAGGAGTAGTCGAAATTTTCATCAATTTTGCTCTATCTTTCTTAGTTTTCGAGATATGGGCCATTTTAAAAATCGAGAGGGAAAGAAATAGCGCCATCTCTAAAACTTCGGATACATTGGTGCCGGCATCTATCGGGTAATAAAATGTAACGACAGAAGTCGCACCGCTCGTTTCTGTCTACAAACCTTGCGAATTTTTCAGGCTACCACTACTAATAACAAACTTAGCTGCCAAAAAGGGTAAAAAGGCAGCTCACCAAAGAAATCTGGATCAGTTGCTGGCAGCCGCCAACGGTTTCACAAGGTATTACTAATTATCCTTTCTCTTTCTAGCTCTTGGAGACTGATCCTGACAAGGACGTGCCTTGCGGGGACCACATCCTTTGACATCCTTCGAGGTCCTGCAAAGATCTTTCGAGGACCTGGGAATATCCTTCGAGGTCCTGCGAAGATCCTTCGAGGTCCTGCAAATATTCTTCGAGGTCCTGCGAATATCCTTCGATGTCCTGCGATTATCCTTCGAGGTCCTGCGAATATCCTTTCAGGTCCTGCGAAAATTCTTAGAAGTTTTTCAGCGTCGAGTGCGTGCCGAGCGTTGGTCACCTCCCTTTTTAGCGTAGAGTGTGTGCCGAGCGTTAGTCACCTCCTTTTTCAGCGTAGAGTGTGTGCTGAGCGTTGGTCACCTCCTTTTTCAGCGTCGAGTGTGCCGAGCGTTGCTCACCTCGTTTTTCAGCGTCGAGTGTGTGCCGAGCGTTGGTTACCTCCTTTTTCAGCGTCGAGTGTGTGCCGAGCGTTAGTCACCTTCTTTTTCAGCGCAGAGTGTGTGCCGAGCGTTGTTCATCTCCTTTTTCAGCGTCGAGTGTGTGCCGAGCGTTGGTCACCCCTTTATTCAGCGTAGAGCGTGTGCCGAGCGTTGGTCACCTCCTTTTTCAGCGTCGAGTGTGTGCCGAGCGTTTGTTACCTCCTTTTTCAGCGTCGAGTGTGTGCCGAGCGTTGGTCACCTCCCGAGAAAATCCGTGCATACAGATCCCGTGGGCCCTACAGTGGACCCGTACTCATTCTTCCACGACTCCGACGAAACCAGGTCATCACTCGCCCCCCGAGGTCCCTCTCTCTTCCCGCCCCGTTAGTCCTAAGAGTTTTGTATGTAGATGTAGGTCAATAAATTGAATTTTATAACTTTTTAGAACCACGTCTTTCACTATCTGTCACTGAATCAAATTTCTGCGACGATCCCTATGCCCGCGAGCTTACCCCAGCTAACGGAGGAAAACTCGTCGTTACAAACAGAAACATAAAAATATTCAGGGTATTCACGATGGTAAATGTGCATACCCAGCAAAAATAAATGGAATGACTTCTAAATGAATCACTTCCTTCATTACATCACAAAGAATTACTCCCTTAGGAATGGGTTTTAAACAACATCTAATGCTGCAATAAATATATGCTAGTCATAAGTTCTTTTTCATGGGTGATAAGTTAATATTTTGTATGGGGGTTGCATAGGAAAGTGCTGGCACAGAAATCAGAGGGCTGAGGTTTCGAATCCCACCAGGTCGAAAAAAAATTTTTTGTAACTTTTTTTACACAATTAATAATTTTTTGTAGTTTTTACTGTAAAATTTTTATTTTTTTCTATTTTGTACACTCAACAATTAATTTTTGAAACGATTTAAATTTTTTTTTAATTTTCTATTAATTTTTAATGAAATTTTATGGAAATATAAAAGTTATAAATAAATATGTAATTCTTCAAATATTTTTTGTTAAAACACGAAAAAGGTAAATATTACAATTTTGTTTGTATTTAAAAATTGTATTTAGAAACTAAATATAACAGAAAAAGAAAAATCCTATAAACATTTTAGTAAAAATAAGTTAAGAATTACCTTGCAGAAAAAACTATTTTTTATCTACAAATATGCTGGAAAATTTTTTCCGGATTTTATCAAGGTAATTCGTATTAAAAGTTAACTGAAATGTAACAAAAATTTTGTAAATTTAAAAGTTTTATTTTTCCTTCTTATCTTACTAGTATTTAGCAATAAACAATCTGCTAATATCAGCCGTTTTTTTGCAAGGTCATTTTTAATTACATAATTTTAGCAGCTTTTTCTCATATTTTTACAGCTTTATTTCTTTCTATGAGTGTATTATTTTTATAAAAAAAAACACTTTAAAAAAAACAACTTTATATATTTTCCAATATGTTATATATTTTTGTTAATAAAAATAGAAAGAAATAAATATAACAATTTACTGAACAAGACTGCTAAAAGTCAGGTATAAGTTATAACAAGCCATAGGATAAGGGCCCACCAAAAATTTTCAAAATAGAGAATCGAGTTGGGAATCAGGTATTTTTGAGAACGCCTTCCCAATTGGATTACCAACTTGTTTCTTTTATCAAGGCGTGAGACTAAATGCAATCGATTCATTAGAATCGCAATGGTAGCTAGTTACTATTTTTCTTACAGAACACCTTTGATTTTTAGTAAAAGAAGGTGTTCTATTAATAAAAAGAATAAGCCAGTTTCTAAAATTAGATATTCTCAAAATAGAATTTACGAATTAAATTTTAAAATAAATAAAAAAAACTTACACATGTGTTTCGTTGGGATTTGATCTCTGGCCTTCTGCGTGTCAGGCGGATACTCTTACACTGAGCCACCGTCTTGCGTGATAATTTATAGCTTAAATCAGATTTTATTTTTTTATAATTACTTTATACTTTTTAGCACAAGCTTGTATTTTTGATAAAAGAGGTGTTCTTTAGAATTTATATATAATACACCTTGCAAATTACAGAAAATGGAAGCGAATATTTAAAATCGCTTTAAGGTTATGGTTAAACTAATAGAATTCGACTTATACTAAATTAGACAAATACTAAATAGCATATCAGGTTTGGTGTATATTTATCAGGGTTCGTATTTGCACGCACATGTGCGCACATTTTCGCACATCTTGCACTTGCACATGTGCATGTGCAAATTTGTGTTTATACTTCGCACATGCACATGTGCATGTGTAAATTTTTGTTTATACTTCGCACATGCACATGTGCATGTGCGCATTTGACTTTATACTTTGCACTTGCACATGTGCATGTGCATGTGCGAATGCTATCCGCACATGCACATCTCCATGTGCGATGTGCGAATACAAATTTGCACATGTGCAAGTGCAGACTGGTACTTGCACATTACACATCAACATGTGTATGTGCAAAATGTGCACACATGTGCGCGCACATGGATGCAAAAAATCGCTGAAATTGATAAAAGTTTCAATATCAGAAATAAACGCCGAAACAAGAAAAAAAAATGCAAAAATTTTTAAAAATCGTCAAAATTGAAAAAAAAAAACACCAAAAATCGCCAAAAATTTGAAAAATTGCCAAAAATGAAAAATTTTGAAAAAATCGTCAATATTTGAAAAAATTGCCCCAAATTAAAAAAAAATCGTCAAAAATTTAAAAAAGTCGTCAAAAATTGGAAAAAAATCGAAAAATTTGAAAAATTGAAAAATTTTGTACAAATTTTGAAAAAATCGTCATAACTTGAAAAAATCGTCAATATTTGAAAGAATTGCCCAAAATTAAAAAAAATTGTCAGAAATTATACAAAATTGCAAAATATCGTAAAAATTTTGATAAAATCGACAAAATTTGAAAAAATCGTCAATATTTGAAAAAATTGGCCAAATAGTCAAAATTTAAAAAAATCGTCAAAAATTAGACAAAATCGCCAAAATTGCGAAATATCTTAAAAATTTTGAAAAAATTGTCAATATTTGAAAAAATTACCAAAATCGTCAAAATTTCAAAGTCTTCAAAAATTGGAAAAAATCGGAAAATTTTGAAAAATTGCCAAAATTGAAAAATTTTGAAAAAATCGTCATAACTTGAAAAAATCGTCAATATTTGAAAATATTGCCCAAATAGTAAAAATTTAATAAAAAAAATCTTCAAAAATTAGACAAAATCGCCAAAATTGCGAAATATCGTAAAAATTTTAAAAAAATTGTCAATATTTGAAAAAAATTACCAAAATCGTCAAAATTTCAAAAAGTCGTCAAAAATTGGAAAAAGTCGGAAAATTTAAAAAAATTGCCAAAATTGAAAATTTTTTAAAATATATCAAAATTTCAAAAACTCGCCAAAAATTGGAAAAAAATTGCAAAATGCCAAATTGAAAAAGTCGTAAAAATTTGTGAAAATCGACAAAATTTTTTTCTCGAATTTATTTTTCCTTGTTCCAAAACCATTGTCCGTTTTCATCTAACTCATTTAGTTTTCGATATACGGGAGATATTCCAAATAAAAGCCCTTTTCTCTCTACGACGCTTAGTTTTCGAGAAAAACGCGATTTTAAAATATAGCAATGCAAGTCAAAATCTAGTTCCGCTATGGGGGTATTGGTGGCGAGTGTTGAACTTTGGTGCTCTCAGTTTTCCTCTAGCTCTTCTAGTTTTCGAGATATGGACGATTTAAATTTTATATAAGCGATATTCGTACTTATTTTTCCACAGATGACTCAATATGACTTCCCTGTTCCAAAACCGTTGTCCGTTTTCAACTAGCTCATTTGGTTTTCGAGATACGGGAGATATTCCAAATAAAAGCCCTTTTCTCTCTACGACGCTTAGTTTTCGAGAAAAACGCGATTTTAAAATCTAGCAATATAAGTCAAAATCTAGTTCCGCTATCGGGGTATTGGTGGTGGGTTTGACCTTTGGTGCAGCGCTTCTTCTAGCTCTTCCATTTTTTTTTTTTTATCTAAGAAAATTGTTAAAAATATTTCTTACCAAATGTTACATTAATAAGGGGTACCATAAAAAAAAAATTAAAATAAAAAAACGCAAACAATATTCAAAAATCTGAGAAAATTGTAATAATTTGTTTTTTTTTACCAAAAGCAACATGTTTGATATGTAAAGTTTGAAAAATTAAAAATATGGTCTAATAACAAAATATCTCCAAAATGTTTTGTTTAGAAGTTACAGATCGCAATTGAAGTTTCAATGTTGTACTCGTTCTATTATTTTTAATTAGTTCAAAATAATGGGAAAAATTGTAAAAATTAAATATAATTATTATGCACCAAAGTTCAAAACTCGCCACCAATACCCCGATAGCGGAACTAGATTTTGACTTGTATTGCTAGATTTTAAAATCGCGTTTTTCTCGAAAACTAAGCGTCGTAGAGAAAAAAGGGCTTTTATTTGGAATATCTCCCGTATCTCGAAAACTAAATGAGTTAGATGAAAACGGACAACGGTTTTAGAACAGGGAAGTCATAGTGAGTCATCTGTGAAAAAATAAAGCCGAAAATCGCTTATTTAAAATTTAAATCGTCCATATCTCGAAAACTAGAAGAGCTAGAGGAAAACTGAGTGCACCAAAGGTGAAAATCCACCACCACTAAGCCTCGTAGAGAAAAATAAATGCGAAAATGAATTTTGCGATTTTTTTAATTTTTGAAGATTTTTTTCAAATTTTCACCATATAATTTTTCATCGTTTCTAATTCTGACGATTTTCATGATTTCGAATTTCTGACAGTTTTGCCATTTTCGATTTTTTTTTTTAATTTTGACGCTTTTTTCTAAATTTTACTTTTCCCAAGTAAAAAAAATGATATGGAGCCATATGAAGTTATATTTAATTATATATAATCTTTTATATAATTAGATATAATTATATCCGAAAAATGAGAACATCTTATTGTATCGAATTGTATACAATTGTATACAATTTGGTACAATTTGATACAATTTTATGCAATTCGATACAATTGTATCCGAATTTTGTCCTCATCCAATTACATCAAAATATATCTTTTTGTATAAATTTATATAAAATGTTATAAAAGTGCACATAGTTTGATACAATTATATCTAAAAATTGACATTATACTTCAGATCATATTATATATGACCACATCTAACAATATACAAAAGTTATTTTTTTAAATAAAAAAGATATGCAATATCTGGAGATCAGAAATATAATTGAAATTAAAAAAAAATCAATTACATTTCATGTAACTGTAATTGAAAATTTTCAATTACAAGTAATTGTAATTGAAAGTGATTTCAATTACAAATTTCAATTACATTTAGAATTAAAGTGTTTTTTAAAATTTTGTAGAAAAAACTGACTGGGATTGGTTGGGTAGGCGTGGATAAGTATAAAAAGAATACGTCATGTTGGGCTGACCCTTCACTTGTGCTTTTTCTCATTATTTCTTTTCCGAAAAAATGTAATTGTAATTGACATTTTTTCAATTAAAATTATATGTAATGTATAATTGAAAATTTTCTATTACAAATTACTTGTAATTGTTTTTTTTTTTTTGAATTACAATTACAAATAATATGTAATTGTGTAATTGCATGTGTAATTAATTTCCAAATATAATGATTAACCAAAGGTCTGCTGGAGATCCTATAATTTCAATAAATCTTCAATTACTTTTATCCAGATTTACCATGACAGTGCATTAAACATGAACAAAATTATTTTTAGTAATTTTAAAATAAAGTTAACAAGACTGAAATTTTAAAGTTATTAGGATTATGTTATACAACCAAGATATAAGAAAAATAGAAAAAAAATAGTAAAATATTACAAAATAGTAAAAATTACTAAAAATATATGATGCAAAAAATAAACTCACTCACGAATCATGCACGGGTTATATATTCTTATTCACGCTCACGCACGAATCAAGTACGAATTATATATTCTCAGACTCACGCACGAATCACTAGAGTATAGTAATTATTACTCACAATCACGTGCGAATAACGTGACTCACGAACATTTCTAGTCACGCGCCAATCGCTAGTAATTACTAAATCTAAAACTAGTTCAAAATCATTAACATAGAACCACATATGAAAATAATACGGTTTTATATGGACCTTATATATTTTTATATAAAATCACTTTGAAATAATTGCTTATGTGGGATGATATATAATTATAGATGATTTTATAAAGAACGTTATATTGTTATATATTAAAGAAATCATGAAATATTTTAGATATGGAACCATATTAAGTTATATAAGGGTTCTTATTCGTCAATATATAATCATATCTAACACAAATTATGAAATATTTCTTATATGGCTCCACATAAAGTTTTATATTATAATGTATAGTGTCATACTAAATTATATATAAACGTATATGTAATTATATCTGTAATATGTTACTTTATGTACTTATATATAGCACATGCAATTATATGTAGGCCAGTATGTAATAATATAAAATCACATACGTCTCCATATTAAAACCTTTGAGGAAAAAATATCTAACATATGACAATATAAAAGTATATCTGCTTGAATTTAAAAGCATATGTGGCCATATGTAACTATAAGTTACTATATGCAATTACATAAAATAATATATGTTTATATCAAAACTTTTTTACTCGGGTTTTTAATTTTTGCAGTTTTTTCAAATATTCGCGAATTTTTCAAATTATGTCGATTTTTTTAACACATGACTATTTTCAAATTTTGGAGATTTTTCAATTTTGGCGATTTTTCTGAATTTTTGACGATTTTTTAAAATTTTTGACGATTTTTCAAATTTTGACGATTTTTTCCAATTTTTGGGCTTTTTTCCAATTTTGGAAAATTTTTCAAATTTTGACGATTTTTTTCAATTTTGGCGATTTTTTTTTAATTTTTGAAGATTTTGTCAAATTTTGACTTTTTTCAATTTTAGTGTTTTTTTTTCAAATTTTGGAAATTTTTTTCCATTTTGGCGATTTTTTTTTAATTTTTGAAGATTTTGTCAAATTTTGACTTTTTTCAATTTTAGTGTTTTTTTTCAAATTTTGTAAATTTTTTTCCATTTTGGTGATTTTTTCGAATTTTTAACGATTTTTTCAATTTCGGCAATTTTTTTAAATTAATTTTTTTTTTTGACGATTTTTTCAAATTTTTGACGATTTTTCAAATTTTGACGATTTTTTTCCACTTTTTGGGATTTTTCCAATTTTGTAAATTTTTTTGAAATTTTGGCGATTTTTTTTTAATTTTTGAAAATTTTGTCAAATTTTTCACAATTTTTCAAATTTTTACTTTTTTTTCGAATTTAGTGTTTTTTTCAAATTTTGGATTTTTTTTTTTTTCAAATTTTGACGATTTTTTAAAATTTTGGCGATTTTTTTTCCAATTTTTAACGATTTTTTCAATTTTGGCAATTTTTTTAAATTTTGCAGATTTTTTCAAATTTTTGACGATTTTTCAAGTTTTGACGATTTTTTCCAATATCGGCGATTTTTTTAAATTTCGGCTATTTTTTAAAATTTGAAATTTTTTTTTTAAATTACGCAATTTTTTTTAATTTTAAAGATTTTTTTAAATTCGGCGATTTTTTCATATTTGTCAATTTTTTTTAAAATTTTTGGCGATATTTTGAAAATTTGGACAGTTCTTTTTTAATTTCGGCGATTTTTTTCAATTTTGGCGATTTTGTATCCAGTTTTGCATTTTTTTAAAATTATAATCGATTTTTTTTATATATTTGCGATTTTCGACAATATTAGCGATTTTTTTCTAATGTTAGCTGTTTTTTTAATGCACGTGCATATGCACTTGCACTCACACATGTGCATGTGCGAATTTGTATTCGCACATCGCACATGGAGATGTGCATCTTGATGTGCGAAGTGCAAAATATTTTCGCACATGCACATGTGCATGTGCGAAATATGAAGTCAAATTCGCACATGCACATGTGCAAGTGCAAAGTATAAACAAAAATTTGCACGTGCACATGTGCATCTTTTGTCTGCACATCAATTTTTGCACATGTGCATCTGCGCACATGTGCGTGCATTACGAAGCCTAAAGCCCTTATTGAACACTTTTCTTTATGTTTTTATGCTTAAATTAAATTTAAAAAATTATTAACATATTTGAAAATATATAACAACACACAATTTTAAACTAAAACTGAAATATTTAAAGAAAAATTAAAATATATTTTTGACACTTGCTTTAATTCTATATTCGTTGTAACAGGGTGTATCGAAAATTACTTATAGAAGAAATCGGGCGTATCAAAAATGTAAATTTCCGATATTTTTAGTTGGTTTTTGGCAAAAACCGGTGAGAATCTGGTTTTCAGTCTGTATGCAAATTGTATGGGAAAAACTAAATTAATTTTATAGTTTTGGGCTCAAAACCTAAAAATGGCCAAAAACTACTAGCTTTTGCCCAGTCTAAATATACTATAACAGTTGTCTCGATAGCAAATAAATAGCAAAGAATAAAAAAACCACGAAAAAGCAATAAAATATTCGTAATTAATCGAACTTTTCGGCCTTCAGAATGCTGTTAAAAAGAGCCGGGAGGAACTAAGCTAAATGTGAGCCTGGGTTTTTCCTGGAATTATCACTACCTCATTAACGAATAAAATTATATACACTCAAAAAAAAGGCAGTAAAGTCAGCAAAAAATGTTGCTGTGTCAGCAAATTTTTAGTCAGGAGCGTGCTTGCAAAAAAGTTGGCAATTTTAACAAAAGGTGTTTGCTGAATATTAGCGAGCTGATTTTTACCAAAAAAAAATTAATCTCAGCAAAAGTTTTGCTAACACTTAGTCGATTTCAAATGAAAAAAATCCTTGCTAAAATCACTAAACTTTTTACTGAATATTAGTAGACTGAAAAAAACTCAAAAAACTTGTAGCGAAATTTTACTTTAGTTAATTTATTTGCTGAAAATTTAAAAATAGAATATGTGCAAGTAGTTTTTCTTTTTTTGTCATTTCCGTTTCCAGACAAGCTGCGACATCTACATCTTGTCTATCTGGTTGGCGTCCACCTGTGAATGCGGTTATCAGCACAATTTTTGTAGCAAAATAAATTAGTAAAACATCCCAGTGAAGAAAATCATTACCAGATATGTGGTTATGTAACTACATACTTGGTAATGGCAACTACTTACTTTTGTTATTACATTTCTTATTACCTTTATATGGCGATGTCGCGAAAAATAATGAGTTGTCGTTACACAGCAGCATACGAAAAATCAAAAAATATATCGTTACCTATGTGCTTACCGGTACTGACAAAAATAATGAGTCTAAAATAGATTTTCAAAAACATTAATTATATAAAAAAAAGATTTTTATTGTATTTTTTTTTTTTTAAATAAAATTTTCTGGTGCGGGAATCGAACCTGGGTCTACAGATTGCCAGTCAACAACTCTACCATCTGAGCTATATCGACATGTAATATTTAATAGATAAAAACATAATTGACCTGCTGCACACAAGTAAGCTTACTCGCTAACATACAAAAAATCAAAAAATATGAGGTTACATATATCCCTACCAATGTTTAAAAAATATTGAGTCTAAAAATAGATTTCAAAAAATTTTCAAAAAAATTAAAAAATTATTTTCTATTTGAAATAATGATAAAAATAAGTCATTATCAGTAACTCATTATTATATGTTTTAAAATAATGCAGAAGGTAAGTGGGTGTCATTACTGGTACTCCAAAAAATAATGATATGTCATTACCGTTTCTACACTGGGATTAGTTCAAAATTAGCTTAGTGCTAAAAAAATATAACTAAAATTTTTGCTCAAAACGGAATTTCAGCAAAAAAAATTATAAAAACTAGTACACTTGATATACAAGACGTTTTACTAATTTTTCTACTAACTTATTTTTTTGAGTGTACGTCCCCTGAAAGAAATCGTCTAAAATCCCTTTGGTTTGGTTATACCACTAATATCAATACATTCAATATCAGATAAGACCTCTTCATGATTATTAGGTCAAAACATAGACTGATTTTAACCATTTTCAACAGCGTTAGTCCTTCATGCATTACAAACTTATGTACCAAACTTCGTCAAATGATTTTTAAAAAAAGTGCGACCTGTAATTTGCTTACAAAGATCGTTCATTTTATATGGACAGACGAACTGACATCATAAGCGCCAACTCAATTCACTCATAGGGGTGGTTAGAATATAAAAAATATTTTTTGGTACTATGGAGGTCAAAAATGTAATATTTTTTAAGCTGGGTAGTTCTATTTTGAAAATCCCATTTATCATCCCTGTGGTACAGCTATAGACTGGCAGTCTGGAGTCCCAGGTTCATAGGCGTACCTAGACCATTTTTCTGGTACTTTTTAGCATAATATACTACAAAATATAAAAATTATGTAAATTTTATATAAAAAAATCAAAAAATTTTAAATTTTTTTTAAAAAATTTTATGAAAAATCGAAAATTAAAACAAAAAGTTTTTAAACGATTATTTCAAGACATTTAATTTTATTAAAAATTTTTCTCATTTTAAAATGAGTAGCCCAAAAATTAAAAAATTCATTTGAACTTTTCTCACTTTCAAAATAAAAATCTCACCTTAAGTGAAAAATCCAGTAATGTTTTATGGAAAATTATTTGAAATTTTCTTTTATTTAGAATATTTTTATTTTAGTATATAAGTACTCATTTTTAGTTTTATATAAGTACTCATTAATAAGTAGATACATACTCTAAAAGTTACTAGATTTGCTTAGAGTACACAATACACGAAACCTTACGTGAATCCCCCATTGTTTTTCAGTGCAATATTTAATAAAAACAAAAATTCCAAAATTTTGATCAAATTGGATTTTAACTATTAAGATATTATTTAATACAATAATGTCTGGTCAAAATTTGTATTAAATTGTATATAATTTAAAGTAATTAAATCCAATTTGATCCACGTAGATACAATTGTATTCACCATTTTTCGGATTAAAATGTATCTGATTAGTTATTGTATTCTATCAAATTAGATATGTTCCCATATCATCTTTTTTAATCGGGAATTACTTGTTCTCGTCTAGGAGCCTCATTTAACATTTAAGATATCAAAAAAACAAAAACAAAAAAAAATTTTTTTTAGCAGTTTAGGGTAAACTGCTGGAGCGAAAAACGATTGATTTTTCGAGCCATTACTGACATTAGTTTGACAAATTAAATTTGTTTCACACTAGAGTGTCCAAACCCGTAACCGAAAACCGGTTTTTTTAATTTCAAAAAACCGACCGGTTTCGAATAATTTATAAATTCGAATAAACGGAAAACCGGTTATTATTTTTCGGTTAACCGGTTTTTTTAAAAGATGTTTTTATCAAAACTATTTTTAAGCTAATCATTCGAAAATTCTATATTTCGACTGCATTTCATTTTTAAAGGCTTAATTTTAATAAACGAAACTGGAGTTTTGTTCTCCTTTATATAAAAATAATATCTTTTCACATGTTGAATACATAAATAAGAAGTCCTTTGGGTGACTAATAAATTTTGCTACAAAAAACATAATTACTTTTTTTCTGCATAATTAATTGGTTCCATTGAAGAAAAATATACGATTGGATGATGAAACAAGAACTGTTAAATCTACAAAAATTTTAGATATATTTCAATAAATTTTAGTTGAATACAAATAACATTCTGTCCTGCTAAAACCGGTAGACATTTTTACTGAATATTAGTAGAGTTAAAATAGCGAAAATAAATAGTAAGTACTGCTGTTTTAAGAAGAGTAGAGTGTCTACCCATTAAAAAAAATATAAATTAAATTTTGGAAATATAATTATTTGTCTGTGATGTTATTAATTTACTAATGTTCGGCATTCTGATTTCAGTAGTGTAAAATGTTCTTTGCAATTAACTAAAATTAAAATTTTTGTCTAATTACACCTGATCGTGTTATCGTTGGTGCTTTTGTATGCCTCAAAAATAGCATTATTTTCGGTTAGCACTTTTTATAGCAAGGTGCTAGTTTGACGTTTTTCTAATTTTTATTTAGCGCTTTATGGTGAAACCTTTATAAAGTTTTATCTAATTTAAATGTTTTTTTTTATTGTTTTCATAATAATGTGATATTAAATTATATTTTAACATAATAATGATTTTTAGCGCCATTTAAATGTTTGGTCGCATAAATTAGTTCAAAATGACCTATTTTGATCACATTTATAATTTAGCTCTTTTCTGGGCCTGCCTGCGAGTTTTGTTCTTAAAAGGTTGGCATCACTTCATCTGTTGATGTAAACGCAAATAGATTTGCGAAAAGATTTGTTTGGCAATAGAAAGCAGATTCAGCTGATTTTAGTAGTTGTTTCTGCAGGGCGCTTTTAACTAATTTTTAGTAGCTTTTTCTGCTATTTGTACAAATTTATTTTCATAACAAAAAAAACCGAAACCGGTTTTAACCGGTTTTTTGAAGAAAACCATAACCGAAACCGGTTTTTCAAAATAGTAATTTTCGAACAAACCGAAAACCGGTTTTCCGAAATGGCCGGTTTTTTGGACACTCTATTGCACACAATTTAATAATTTTTTGATCGCGAAATTTTGGGGGTTATTTTGTAAAACGCAACGCCTTGCGTTGCGTTGTTTACCTTAAAAATTGTTTTTGTAACAATAACAATTTATATACAAATTAAATTGTTTTTGTAACAATAAAAATTTACACACAAATCAACGCAATGCCTTGCGTTTATTTTTTAACTTCGCAACCGCTGATTGGATTTTAAAAAATTTTATATTTTTGAAAAGCATTTAAAAGAACCAAAAATACAAAATTAAAAAAAATTAAAAATTTTTTTTCCGGAATGAATTGTATTTTTATTTGCGAAACCGCAAATTTGATAAAAACAAATTGTATATTATTGAAAAGCATGTTGAAAACCCAAATACGAAAAACTAATAAATTGTAGATAATTCGCACGCAATTTTTATACCCTACACTCTAAAAAATGTTTGTAAATTTACTACTATAAAATGGGTAAAATTTTGTTTAATTTTACGAAAATTCGGTAAATATAAACAAAAAATGCGTACACTTTTTTTATACACACTTTCATACACAATAATACACACACAAAGTATTTTTAGACATTATGTGCTTATAAATGAACACATTGTGCCTAAAATTACTATTGTTTTGTTAAATAAAATTTTTACGCACAAAGTTGGTAAATATACTATCCAATAATAGTAATAAATACTCTGACATTTCAAATTGGAAAAAATTGAAAAAAATTATAAATAATAAAAAGAAAAACGAAAACGGATTATTTTTTGTGAATTACAATATTTCCACAAACACATTAGAGTCTGGAAATAGCAACATAAGCATGAAATTGTTTTTGGTAATTATTATTAACGCATGTGGTAGTCTAAACCTCATTTCAAAATTGAAAACGCCGTAAGAGAGACACGGCCTACGCAGGAACTACTGGGTGCAATGACTCCTGCTCAACAAAATGCCTTCTTTGCAAGGGAGGCAGTCAACCAACAACCGTCAACAATAACGGGAGAAAACGCCGTAAGAGAGATACGGCCTAGGTAAAACAACTGGGTGCGATGACTCCTGCTCAACCAAATGCCTTCTTTGAAAGGGAGGCAGTAACCGTCAACAATAACGGGAGAAAACGCCGTAAGAGAGATATGGCCTACGCAGGAACAACTGAGTGCAATGACTCCTGCTCAACAAAATGCTTTCTTTGCAAGTTAGGCAGTACTCAATGAATACTGACTTTGTTGAGGAGGAGTCATTGCACTGAGTTGTTCCTGCGTAGGCCATATCTCTCTTAAGACGTTTTCTCCCGTTATTGTTGACGGTTACTGCCCCCCTTTCAAAGAAGGCATTTTGTTGAGCAGGAGTCATCGCACCCATTCAATAGTTATAACAAATTTTTATATGAATTTTAAATAAATGCCTTAAGATCCCAAAACGACTAATTTGGACATAAACGATTATGAGAGAATGAATCGGATATTATTATTAATAAAATACGTACTAAAAATTAATTTGTTATTTTATTTTAAAAATTTTTGGGTGGTGCTTATAGTTAGCATACCTGTTGTAAATGTACGCATTATATTTTATTTTTACGCACTTTCTGTGGATTTTTATGCATTATTTGTGGATTTTTACGCATTTTATGCGTACATTTACACGTGAAACGTGCTTTTTTACACACAAATTTAATAATTAACACACTAATTTCAAAATTTCATTTAATTTTTACGCACTTTCAATGTAAAATTACAAATTATTTGTGCACCAACTTAAACACAATGTGCGTATTTTTTTTCAATTACGCACATAGAGTAAATTTACCCAATTTATAGTAGGAGTTCAGTTTCCTACTATAAGTTGGGTAAATTTCAACAGAATTTAATTCGAGTGTACACCACTATGTTGTCAGGGTATTATAAGTTTTTGCTGATGTTTGTAACACCAAAAAATATTGGTCCTAGACCCACCTTATAGTATACCGATCAGCTCAGAATTTTTTTTATTTCGATTTAACGATGTCCGTCTGTCCGTCCGTCCGTCTGTCTGTCCATGCATTCTTGTGCGCACTCTACAGGTCGCAAATATCAAGATATTTTGATGAAACTTGGTACACCGACTTATGTCGGTCCAAGGACGACGCCTATTAATTTGGGTTAAAATCGGTCCATGTTTAGACCTAGTGCCCATATAAGGGTCCTACCAAAATTATACTCTTTATACGCTGCAGGTCGCAAATATTAAGATATTTTAATGAAATTTGGTACACAGACCTATGTTGGCCCAATAACGCAGCCTATTGATTTTGGTCAACATCGCTCCATGTTTAGACCTAGTGCCCATATAAGGGTCCTACCAATATTATACTCTTTATACGCTGCAGGTCGCAAATATTAAGATATTTTGATGAAATTTGGTACACCGACCTATGTCAGCCCAAGGATGAAGCCTATTGATTTCGGTTAACACCGGTCCATGTTTAGACCTAGTGCCCATATAAGGGTCCCCCCAAAATTATATTGTTTATACGCTGCAGGTCGCAAATATTAAGATATTTTGATGAAATTTGGTACACAGACCTATGTTGGCCCAAGGACTAGGCCTATTGATTTTGGTTAACATCGGTCCATGTTTGGACCTAGTGCCCATATAAGGGTCCCCCAAAATTGGCTTGGTTACACGCTGCAGGTCGTAAATATTAAGATATTTTAACGAAATTTGGATTGCTGACTCACATGGTCCAGAGAAAAAAGTCGATAGATTCTAGATAGAATCGGTCCATATTTGGACCTATCGCCCATAGGAGCTATATTTACGATTTTCTCTTCTTTTATAATTTTATAGAAAATTTTGACACAAGTCCTATTTTAACCCATTCGAATTTCTGATCCAAACATAAGTTGGCTCTTAACCAGACTGGTGTAGGGTATTGTATAATCGGCATGACCGACTTTAACCTTTTTACTACACTCTAAAAAATGTTTGTAAATTTACTACTATAAAATGGGTAAAATTTTGTTTAATTTTACGAAAATTCGGTAAAAAATGCGTAAACTTTTTTTGTACACACTTTCATACGCAATAATACACACACAAAGTATTTTTAGACATTATGTGCTTATAAATAAACACATTTTGCCTAAAATTACAATTGTTTTGTTAAATAAAATTTTTACGCACAAAGTTGGTAAATATACTATCCAATAATAGTAATAAATACTCTGACATTTCAAATTGGAAAAAATTGAAAAAAATTATAAATAATAAAAAGAAAATGCGAAAACGGATTATTTTTTGTCAATTACAACATTTCCACAAACACATTAGAGGCTGGAAATAGCAACATAAGCATGAAATTGTTTTTGGTAATTATTATTAACGCATGTGGTAGTCTAAACCTCATTTCAAAATTGAAAACGCCGTAAGAGAGACAAGGCCTAAGCAGGAACTACTGGGTGCAATAACTCCTGCTCATCAAAATGCCTTCTTTGCAAGAGAGGCAGTCAACCAACAACCGTCAACAATAACGGGAGAAAACGCCGTAAGAGAGATACGGCCTAGGTAAAACAACTGGGTGCGATGACTCCTGCTGAACAAAATGCCTTCTTTGAAAGGGAGGCAGTAACCGTCAACAATAACGGGAGAAAACGCCTTAAAAGAGATATGGCCTACGCAGGAACAACTGAGTGGAATGACTCCTGCTCAACAAAATGCTTTCTTTGCAAGTTAGGCAGTACTCAATGAATACTGACTTTGTTGAGCAGGAGTCATTGCACTCAGTTGTTCCTGCGTAGGCCATATTTCTCTTAAGGCGTTTTCTCCCATTATTGTTGACGGTTACTGCCCCCCTTTCAAAGAAGGCATTTTGTTGAGCAGGAGTCATCGCACCCATTCAATAGTTATAACAAATTTTAATATGAATTTTATACAAATGCCTTAAGATGCCAAAACGACTAATTTGGACATAAACGATTATGAGAGAATGACTCGGATATTATTATTAATAAAATACGTACTAAAAATTAATTTGTTATTTTATTTAAAAAAATTTTTGGGTGGTGCTTAAAGTTAGCACACCTGTACGCATTATATTTTATTTTTACGCACTTTCTGTGGATTTTTGCGCATTTTTTGTGGATTTTTACGCATTTTATGCGTACATTTACACGTGAAACGTGCTTTTTTACACACAAATTTAGTAAATTAACACACTAATTTCAAAATTTCATTTAATTTTTGCGCACTTTCAATGTAAAATTACAAATTATTTATGCACCAACTTAAACACAATGTGCGTATTTTTTTTCAATTACGCACATAGATTAAATTTACCCAATTTATATAGGAGTTCAGTTTCCTACTATAAGTTGGGTAAATTTCAACAGAATTTAATTATAGTGTAGTTTTTTTTATATTACAATGCTTTTTCTTCAATTACACAGTACAACAGCCAATCTGGGGGGTGAGAAATTCCAAGTCAGGGTGATGGTACTAGGTCAGTATAGTAAAACCCTCAAAGGGTTTGGCGTTCGTATGTGTCATTTTTTTTTATGACCTTTTAAATTTTTTCCTTATCTTGATGTTTTTTCGCTTAGTTGTAACTCCAGAACCACTTGTCCGATTTTGATGAAACAAATTTAGAAAAATTTAGAATTACAATTTCTTTAATCCGTTCATATAACATTTTTCTTTATAATCAACAGTTTTGCCGGTAAAAATAAATTTATGGAGAAAAAAAAATATTTTTTTGCCTAAAAATTAAAATTTTTTTTTTTAAATTCATAAAAAATGACACATACGAACGCCAAACCCTTTGAGAGTTTTACTATACTGACCTAGTACCATCACCCTGACTTGGAATTTCTCACCCCCCAGACAATAATCCCAAAAATGTTCCATAGTGTTATGTGTACATTTCATTACCATTGTTTTCATCAATGCTAATTGAAAAAAATTGCATTGGCATTGAATGGTGATGAAATTTGTTGGCATTGACATTGAGATAAAGTAATGCCAATTGTATTTCAATGCCAATGAAAATTTCCCAAGAATGATTTTTTGTAAAAGTGGTAATATTTATAGACAATAATATGTTAAACATAACAATATGTATTTCAGAGACCCTTCTTTTGATTTTTCATTGTTTGCTGATCGGATATGTACTTCCGAATTTATTTGAGTTTCCATTTTCACCTCTAAAGCCCACCCACAGGAAAGAAGGTGTGGCCGATTAAAAATATCGTATTCTTTAAATAAGCTTAAAAAGTACAATATTGGGGGAAAAAATTATGGTCATACCCGTAAACTCTACTTGCTCCCCAGAGATACTTTTAATCACAATTTTCATATTAAAATCGTTCGTCCAAAATAAACCTTGATCTTTGAAAATTAATGTATGGCGATAATTAGAAACGTTTCTCATAAATTTTAAAAATTTAGATATTTTATGAGTAGGACAAATTTTCAACCATTTCAATTTAGCTTTATTTAAAAACTTTTTGCATTATTTTTGGCGAGTTAAAAATATGAAGTAATTTTTATGAGTCATTTAACATTCTGTTTATAAGCGCTCCAAAATTGGTGGTTTAGTTTACAAAAAATTTGTAAAATTAGAAAATCTTCTGTTAAAAATTAATAACTAAAATTCAACAAAATTCTGTAAAGTTAGCAAATTTATTGTTAAAAATTAGTAACTAAATTCAGCAAAAAAAAATAGCAAAAAAATTTGTAAGTTAGTAATGTGAAGGTAGCAAAAAAATTAACTAAAAATTAAATTTTAACTAAAAATTAGTTAAAAATTTGTTAAATTGAAGTACTAAGAGTTTTACTAACTTTTCTACAAACTTTTTTCTATGAGTGTAAACTTATTGATTCCATTAAGAAAAAACCGAAATATTAACACTTTTTGCTTCCACAAATTTGGCCCAAAAACTTATCACATTTTTTGATATTACCCATAGGTTAGGTTAGACTGGTTGGTCAGAAAGACCTCGCATAGACCATTAGGTCCCTAGCGTTACCAGATGGGAAACAATAACCCCCACGTATAATCAAACATTCCCAGCAAAAACGTGGTAATGACAGGTCATTACCATACGGATTACCAAGTAATGATAGGTCATTACCTTTTGCATTACTTTAAAATACAAAATAATGACTTACCGATAATAAGATATAGAAGTACTTACATATTCGTGCAAAGTAATCACTTACTGGTAATTGATTAAATAAGTACTGATTAAGTCTTTTTTATATTAATATTTTTTATTTATAAATTTGTTTTGAACTAAATAGGAAATTTTCCAAGGTAAAAATTTTTTTTTTCCAATATGACCAACTATTTTACAATGTAGGGTAACGACTTATTTCCTAACTTCTGAGTAACCACTTATTCTATCTTTGTGAGTAACTACTTATTCTTTCACTATGGGTAACTCATTATTCGTACTTTTTTTGTAAGCGAGAGGGTAATGACCACCCATGCAGTTTTGGACATGGCGAACAAAAGTAATGTTGCGAGTAAATAGCATGGTAAGTAGTGAAACCCTTTGTGTGCTACTTACTCGGTAATGACTGTTTAACTGGGTTAGTAATGGTACCTAGAGTACCCCACGCTCTCTTAGCAAAAGCCAGGGCCCTGATCCGCTATGAAGATAATGATTTGAAGATATCATTTCGAAGATAGTCTTGCTTCATGTAACGTTTTTACTTAAATCGTTTTGATGATGTCTTTAACTTTGACAAATGTTCTGCTTCATGTATGCATAAAATGATTAAAACGATATTTTCAAAACGATTGAAATTGCAAGATAGCAAATTAGGTATCTTTTTTGGATTTTTTTTCCAACAAAATGCAGAAAAATTATATTTTTTGTTTTAGTAAGTCCGTTGTTATTACAATTACTTAAAAGCAAAGGTCATTCAAAGTACAATTTAAAAGGCAATTCCTAATTTTGAAAATTTTTGATACCACAATTAATATGTTAGTACACTCAGAAAAAAGTTTGAACTAAAGTGAACTAAACTATAGTTCAAAATGAACTCCAGAAAAGTTCATTGAAATAAGTTAAATTATACTTAAAGTAGCGAAAAAAAACTCAAAATTTGGAAAATTTACTAAATGTGAGTAAAAAAAAATAGTTCATAAACTCAGGAATAGTTCAAAATTTTACTCAAATTATTTTACCAAAAATTAGTTATATTGTTATTCTATTAAGTATATTTTACTCATTTGTAGAAAATAATTTTAGCTTCTGAATAGTTTATTCCGTTGAATTTAGTTCATCATAATTTTCTGTGTTAAATTTTAATTTAAGTTAAAGTTAATTGATTCAAGTTTATAAGTTTACCAAAATAAAGAATATAGCTTAACTTAAGTAAAAGAATTTAAACTCTTCCAAAACTAAAAAATTCAATATTTTTCCAAGTTTGCTTTTGCATTCAGATTTAGTAAACATAAACTAAAATGTTTGCATAATTTTTTAAAATATATTTAAAAAAAATTTAAGGAAATTTTACTTAAAGCAATAAAAATTTTCTTAATAATAGTTTATATTCCTACAAATTATTTAACTTGACAAAATTATATGAACAAAGTTTATTATGAACTTTCCTATCATTCAAAAAAAGTTCATATGAACTTAAAAAGCAAAATTAGGTATTGTTTGAGTAATCTCTTATTTTCAATAAAACAGGTTTTTATATATGTGTTGAAAATACTTAAAACAACAGCAACTACAAAAAGAATACAACAGAAGTATTCAAGTGTTGACAAAAATAAAAAAAAAATCTGAGTAACTAGAAAGAGAATAAATAACAAAAAATCAGTATGAAAGTTCTCGTTAAAGTATACACATCGTGCGGGGGTGATGTATAGTTTTTTTTTTTATAAAAATATAAATATATTTAAATTTTTTAAAAATAATCAGTTTAAAAGTGTAATATTTAAATTTTATTAAGTGTGTTTGTGGTGGAAAAATTGGTAAGTACCTATTAAATTAATTAATTAAAAGAACAAAAAACAATGTGAAAAAGTGAAGAAAAACATGTATTGTTTGTGAATGTATGTGTAGCTTGGCGTCCTTTTTTCAGTTTATATTTTTTCAATTTTAGTTTAGTGAACTGCATGTTAACTAAAATTAGTTAACATATTGTTATGATTTAACTAAGAAGGAATAAATATTGAACTTAAAACAGAAAGCCGAGCTACAAATACAAGCACAATCATTCTTGTTTCTCACATGTTTAATAAGATTTATCAATACTTAAATTTTAGTTCAGTTGAACTTAGTTACAGTCAAAAGTACAATATGAATCTAATTACACATTTCTTTATACAGAGTAAAAGTAAACTAACTTTTTCTTTTCATATAGTACTTTTAGCTTAATTTCAGTTCATGCCAAGGTATGAAAATTAGTTTAGTTGAACTTAAATATGTACCTTCATAAATAAATCGCATTAGTTTTAGTTTAGTTTAAACAATGGTCAATTTGTATTCCTAAGTTCAAAATGAACTAAACTGAACTAAAATTATTAGCTACATATATTATTGCAAAGGTTAGAAAATTAGTTTAATAGAACTAAAAATTAGTTTAATTGAACTAAAAGTTAAGTAATATGACCTTTTATAAAAAAAAAACGCTCTAGTTATTTTTATTATATTGAAGTTTAAAATATGGCCAAATTACATTGTTCTAGTTTATTAAACTAAACTGTATTTAAAATACATAATATTATAAACTTCAAGTTCAAAATGAACTAAACTGAACTAAAATTGTTAGCTACTCATATACACTCAATAATAAAATTGCATATTTTTAATAAAACTGAACTTGCTTTAAACTTCTTATAATTTGAGTTACTTATAAAATAACACTTCAAGTTTAATTTAACTAGATTTTAGTTCAAAATATTAATATTATTGCAAAGTTTTAACTAGTTTAATTGAACTAAAAGTTAAGTTATATGAACTTTTATTTTTATCATATTTGAATTGAAGTTTAAAATATGGTCTAATTATATTGTTTTAGTTCAAGCTAAACTAACCTGTACTAAAAATACATATAAAAAACCATATATTTTTTTAATAAAACTTGACAGTATTTTTAAACTTTATATTTCAAAGTATTTTTATAAAGACTACCTTTTTATTAAAAAAGTGCCTTACATAAAAATATTTTTTATACAAATATTTTTTATAAAAAGTACCTTTTATAAAAAGTACCATTTATAAAAAGTACTTTTCCTAAAATGTAACTTTTATAAAAAGAACCTTTCGTAGATCAAATTTCAAGTATTTTCTTTAAACCGAATGAATGTGTACAACTTTCGGAAAAAGGTTGACCCTTTTACAAAAAGTACCTTTTACAAAATGTACCTTTTATAATAAGTATCATTTATAAAATATACATTTTATAAAAAATATTTTTTTATAAAAAAAGCAATTTATAAAAAAATGTGTTTTCCCCTCTTGATATTATTTTCAGTTTATGGAGAGCGAAGTGAAGCTGACGATTTTTTGGAAGTGCTGGTTGCTCTAAAAGGGGAGCAGGTTATGCAGTAAGTTTTCCAGTAAGTTTCAGACTTTAATGGTATATCGTATTATTTTAAATGGTATTAGTTATTTATCCATTTCGTTTCGATTTCGATTATATAATATTATAATTTTAATTGGAATTTAAAATTTGTCTATATAACATTGCGTGACGGCAAACAAATGATTTTATTATACCTTGTAAAAATTTTCTTGAATATTCGATTTTTGTTCGATTTAAAAAAAAATAAATATTTAAAATACTAATAATTCGATATTTTATTAGCAAATGTAAATGGTTTTCGAGTTTGCGCTTTAACGTAATAATGCTGTTTGTTGACAAGAATGTAAAATATATATATTACGATGCAAACTCAGTATAATACAATAAAAGTTTTTTAGTTTACAAAGATTTTGAAACATTACTTTCGCATAAATACTATAAAACTTTAAAAAATTAAAATTTTACATATTTGCAGTCTCTTTTTAGCAACGATTTCCTTTAAGTGGTCAATTAGTGAAGTCTAAGGACCTCTAGTGTGCCTTAGCCACAGAGCCGTGTGTCACGAAGAGCGTCCCTTCATCGTAGTTCACTTTAGAAGAACTCTAATTGGCCATAAAAAGGTTCTGACTTTGTCACAGCTTATTATGTTTCAGGGTTTCCTGAAGTACATTTTGTAAATTGTTTACATTATTGCAAATAATATAATACTCAGTTTTTGAATACACGTATTCATATTGAATTTTAAATAATTATATTAATAATAAAACATGTTAATAATTCAGAAAAATGAGGGTGTTCACAATTTAATACTTTAATGGTATATCGTATTAAATTAAATGATATTAGTTCTTTATCCATTTCGTTTCGGTTTCGATTATATAATATTGTAATTATATATGTAGATTTTTAATTGGAATTTAAAATTTGTCTGAATAATATTGCATTACTGCAAACAAATGATTTTATTATACTTTGTACAAATTTTCATGAATATTCGATTTTTGTTCGATTTAAAAAAATAAATATTTAAAATACATATAATTCGATATTTTATTAGCAAATGTAAATGGTTTTCGAGTTTGCGCTTTAATGTAATAATGCTGTTTGTTGACAAGAATGTTAAATATGTATAATACGATGCAAACTCAGTATAATACAATATAAGTTTTTTTAGTTTAAGCTTCAAATGTACACTCATAATTTTGACCAGCACAATTTTGACCTATTTGTACGGACTTTTTTTATGAGTGTATTGACAAAGATTTTGAAACATTACTTTCGCATAATTACTAAAAAACTTAAAAAATTTAGATTTTACATATTTGCAGTCTCGTTTTTGCAACGATTTCCTTTAAGTGGTCAATTAGTGAAGTCTAAGGACCTCTAGTGTGCCTTAGCCACAGAGCCGTGTGTCACGAAGAGCGTCCCTTCATCGTAGTTCACTTTAGGAGAACTCTAATTGACCATAAAAAGGTTCTGACTTTGTCACAGCTTATTATGTTTCAGTTTTTCCTGAAGTACATTTTGTAAATTGTTTACATTATTGCAAATAATATAATACTCAGTTTTTGAATACACGTATTCATATTAAATTTTAAATAATTATATTAATAATAAAACATGTTAATAATTCAGAAAAATGAGGGTGTTCACAATTTAATACTTTAACGGTATATCGTATTAAATTAAGTGATATTAGTTCTTTATCCATTTCGTTTCGGTTTCGATTATATAATATTGTAATTATATATGTAGATTTTTAATTGGAATTTAAAAATTGTCTAAATAACATTGCATGACTGCAAACAAATGATTTTATTATACCATGTACAAATTTTCTTGAATATTCGATTTTTGTTCGATTTAAAAACATAAATATTTAAAATACTAATAATTCGATATTTTATTAGCAAATGTAAATGGTTTTCGAGTTTGCACTTTAATGTAATAATGCTGTTTGTTGACAAGAATGTTAAACATGTATAATACGATGCAAACTCAGTATAATACAATATAAGTTTTTTTAGTTTAAGCTTCAAAAGTACACTCATAATTTTGATCAGCACAATTTTGACCTATTTGTACGAACTTTTTTTATGAGTGTATTGACAAAGATTTTGAAACATTACTTTAGCATAATTACTAAAAAACTTAAAAAATTTAGATTTTACATATTTGCAGTCTCGTTTTTGCAACGATTTCCTTTAAGTGGTCAATTAGTGAAGTCTAAGGACCTCTAGTGTGCCTTAGCCACAGAGCCGTGTGTCACGAAGAGCGTCCCTTCATCGTAGTTCACTTTAGAAGAACTCTAATTGGCCATAAAAAGGTTCTGACTTTGTCACAGCTTATTATGTTTCAGGGTTTCCTGAAGTACATTTTGTAAATTGTTTACATTATTGCAAATAATATAATACTCAGTTTTTGAATACACGTATTCATATTAAATTTTAAATAATTATATTAATAATAAAACATGTTAATAATTCAGAAAAATGAGGGTGTTCACAATTTAATACTTTAACGGTATATCTTATTAAATTAAGTGATATTAGTTCTTTATCCATTTCGTTTCGGTTTCGATTATATAATATTGTAATTATATATGTAGATTTTTAATTGGAATTTAAAAATTGTCTAAATAACATTGCATGACTGCAAACAAATGATTTTATTATACCATGTACAAATTTTCTTGAATATTCGATTTTTGTTCGATTTAAAAACATAAATATTTAAAATACTAATAATTCGATATTTTATTAGCAAATGTAAATGGTTTTCGAGTTTGCACTTTAATGTAATAATGCTGTTTGTTGACAAGAATGTTAAACATGTATAATACGATGCAAACTCAGTATAATACAATATAAGTTTTTTTAGTTTAAGCTTCAAAAGTACACTCATAATTTTGATCAGCACAATTTTGACCTATTTGTACGAACTTTTTTTATGAGTGTATTGACAAAGATTTTGAAACATTACTTTAGCATAATTACTAAAAAACTTAAAAAATTTAGATTTTACATATTTGCAGTCTCGTTTTTGCAACGATTTCCTTTAAGTGGTCAATTAGTGAAGTCTAAGGACCTCTAGTGTGCCTTAGCCACAGAGCCGTGTGTCACGAAGAGCGTCCCTTCATCGTAGTTCACTTTAGAAGAACTCTAATTGGCCATAAAAAGGTTCTGACTTTGTCACAGCTTATTATGTTTCAGGGTTTCCTGAAGTACATTTTGTAAATTGTTTACATTATTGCAAATAATATAATACTCAGTTTTTGAATACACGTATTCATATTAAATTTTAAATAATTATATTAATAATAAAACATGTTAATAATTCAGAACAATGAGGGTATTCACAATTTAATACTTTAATGGTATATCGTATTAAATTAAATGATATTAGTTCTTTATCCATTTCGTTTCGGTTTCGATTATATAATATTGTAACTATATATGTAGATTTTTAATTGGAATTTAAAATTTGTCTAAATAACATTGCATGACTGCAAACAAATGATTTTATTATACTTTGTACAAATTTTCATGAATATTCGATTTTTGGTCGATTTAAAAAAATAAATATTTAAAATACATATAATTCGATATTTTATTAGCAAATGTAAATGGTTTTCGAGTTTGCGCTTTAATGTAATAATGCTGTTTGTTGACAAGAATGTTAAACATGTATAATACGATGCAAACTCAGTATAATACAATATAAGTTTTTTTAGTTTAAGCTTCAAAAGTACACTCATAATTTTGATCAGCACAATTTTGACCTATTTGTACGAACTTTTTTTATGAGTGTATTGACAAAGATTTTGAAACATTACTTTCGCATAATTACTAAAAAACTTAAAAAATTTAGATTTTACATATTTGCAGTCTCGTTTTTGCAACGATTTCCTTTAAGTGGTCAATTAGTGAAGTCTAAGGACCTCTAGTGTGCCTTAGCCACAGAGCCGTGTGTCACGAAGAGCGTCCCTTCATCGTAGTTCACTTTAGAAGAACTCTAATTGGCCATAAAAAGGTTCTGACTTTGTCACAGCTTATTATGTTTCAGGGTTTCCTGAAGTACATTTTGTAAATTGTTTACATTATTGCAAATAATATAATACACAGTTTTTGAATACACGTATTCATATTAAATTTTAAATAATTATATTAATAATAATACATATTGATAATTCAAGACGATATTAACCGGTGTTCATAAAGTTCTTTATGTTTTATCGTAAATTTTGTTTAAGATTGGATTTCCATTTGCAAACTTTTTTGCTGATTTTAGCAGGTTAAGTTGTTATTTTCTACCAACAAAAATTTAACTCAAATACTCAAATATTACTTACTATGTTATATTAAATTCAAATTTCGAAAAATAGTGTTTTGTTCTAATTTGATTCTATTTTTCTTCTTCTCTTATTTATATGTTCTTAAACGTTGATATGGATCCCGAGTAATTATGTATTATCAAATTGCGCCAAGAATAGGTAAGATTTAATATCCCAGCAAAACCTTCACCGCAAAGGTAATAGGAGGTTTTGTTGGAATATTTTCTTTAAAATTAAATACTCTAATAAACCCAACATTTTATAGGGCTTAAACCAAGGTTGGTTACCGAAACGAATAACGGTAAGAGTAACGGTATCGAATTTCGGTTGTTTCGGTAACGGTATATTATAATATTATATTTATATAAATTAAGTTAAAAACATAAACACAAGTCAAAACTTTGCATATGTTTAATATTAAGGGGTACATATAGTTGCGAGCATAAAAAATGCAACTCTACGCTAAATCATGTAAATTTGCTTTGATTTTTTCTAATGGTTTTATATTTGCGCTTGTCTTTTGTTATTATATTCGTTGATATGTAGATTCATATTTTAGGTCGTTTGATTTGCATTTATTTATGTGAATTAGTTTTTACCAACTGTGCGAGCAAAAAAAATGCAACGAAAAAATAGTATGTATCAGGTAAGTATAAAAATTTAATTTATTCCCGAAATTTGAACTGAATTAACCAAAATTAACTAAATTGTTTATTCTTTATAAAAAACAACTATCAAATGACAGCCTTTACTTGAAATCGGAACCATGTTTCAAGGAAACAAGTCCACTGTGTCAGGAATTGCAACTCGGCATTAGGCTCGCGGTTATATTCATAAGAAAATATGGAGTGGAAGAACCCGAAATATGAGGACAGGAATATTATATCTATTGTTAAAGCGACCCCAATAAGACCGCCGCAGATTTTATGCAGTATGCTTCAGAACATTTAGGCGCAACCGTCGGAGTTAATACCGCACATAGACGCTTAAAGGAAGCAAACGTCCAGCAAAGAAACCCTTCATAAGTCAAGTGAATACAAAGAAGCGTCTCGATTTTGGAAAGCGTCATAAGCACTGGGCAAAAGAACAATGGGCAAAGGTTTTATTTAGTGACGAAACAAAATCAAATTTATTTGGATCCGATGGATTGAAGTTCATCCGTAGACCACCAAATAAATCGTACTCTCCTAGATACTAGAAACAACGCGTTCAACACGGCGGAGGATACCTAATGCTGTGGGGTATGAAATCGTTGTCTTAAATATAACACACTTGTTTAAATTTTTATTTTAAGGTGCATTCTCTCGTGATGGTGTTGGACCAGAAGTCAAAATTGATAACAGAATAAACGCAGAGGGTCAAAGTGCTATTATTTTGTACATATTTTAATTTATTAACTAGAAATTTATTAATTTTGTTCAAGGGAAATTTCCTTATTATAAATTAACATTATGAGTTCTAAAATACTTTAAGTTGATATTGCATTTTATATTTAAAAAATAATAAATATTTAAAATACTAATTTCAAATTTTATCATATGCATTATCACTTTTAAAATTTATAAGTGACTTATAAAACAAATTTCTTATACAAAATACATTTTATAAACGTATTATAAGGTTTCCAAATTACTGTGCAAAAGCACTTTATTATTTAAACATTTTTAAAAGTATTTTTTTTTTATTTATATTAGTACAAATTTTTAATTTATACAAGTTTAAAAAATATAATTGTTGAGCATCAGCTAAATAATGTTGTTTGTTCTTACAATTGGTTCAGTTTGCTGTAATTTTCAGTAATTTATAATCGGCCATTGAATTTTTTTATAGTCTAAGATAGCGGTTCATAGAAACATTCGCGTCTATAATCATGGCTAACATAGAATCCAATATGGTAGTGTGTGGATCCTGCATTCATTTCTGGAGAATGTTTTCATTAGCTAAGTTGACTTTTGACAGTAAATTATTTTATGTATCAATTTTTTTAAATAAGTCGAAAGTTCAACCTGGCTTGTGTAAATATTTTTTAAGAATTAAAGCAATCTGCCCATATCAATGAGCCAAGGTCACAAATGTGACTGGTAAATATATGAAAGCTTTTAACTGGCCAAAATTAGACTGGATTAATCCCAACTTATTTCGTTGTAGGGAAACCTATCGTTTTAATTTTTAAACTTGTAGAAATTTTAAGATAACAATGAATACTATAAAAGTACTTAAATACTTAAAGTTGATATTGCATTTTATATTTAAAAAATAATAAATATTTAAAATAAAAATTTAAAATTTTATTAGCAAATGTAAACAATTTTTAAGTTTTCGCTTTAACGTAATAATGTTGTTTGGAAACTAAATATTAATTATGGCGAAATAGAAAGTGACAACAAGTCTCCAGAAATAGAAATGCACCATTTAAATAATTTTAAATTAAAAATGTCTGGTGGAGAAATGTTAACATTTGCACATTTTTTCCACCACTTCTTATACCATTACCCTAGAATTTTGGAACACTCCGGCCCTTTTATATATTTGTGGACCTTCAGTTTTGAATCCAAACATAGATAACTTAAATTGTACACAAAAATATTACTTCACGACAAACTAGTCCGATTTTGCTCAAATAATTTAAAAAAAATTAAAAATTACAATTCCTTTAATCTGTTCATATAACGTTTTTCTATATACTCAACAGTTTTGCCGGTAAAAATAAATGTTTGTTGCCGCTACCATAAAAATCAATAACCTTTTGTTTATTACTTTTTTTTAATATTTTAGGCAAAAAATATTTTTTTCTTCATACATTTATTTTTACCGGCAAAACTGTTGAGTATATAGAAAAACGTTATATGAACAGATTAAAGGAATTGTAATTTTTAATTTTTTTAAAATTGTTTGAGCAAAATCGGACTAGTGGTTCTCGAGTTATGTCAAAAAAAAGACCACCAAAGGTCAAATCGATATATCTCGATTCCTAGAGGTGACCCATCGAAACGCCGGGATACGTATAACTTCTTTTTTACCGATATAACTTTCCCCGGTAGTTTGAACCCTTCCCGATCACTGACCCCTACCATTTGTCTCACAGTGTTATCATTAGCTATAAAATTTGGTATATCATTTTCAGAAAAAAAATTTGTTTGGTATTGGTAACGGTATTTTAGCGATAAGGGTATTTAAACGATAACGGTAACCAACCTTAGTTTAAACCATTGATATTCATCCAACAGCATAATTTTAAAAAATTTCAATAATTTAGTAGTTTTAAAAATCTAAGTTAAAATTAAAATAAATGTTTTAGTGACCAGTTTTACTAACATATTTGTTTATTTTAGATCGTTGACGGGAGACGATTCTTATCTCGTCCAGAAACCGGAAGTGATTAAAACTTGTTTAGAAGACCAAATGGAATTTTGTTTAAGTATTTATCATATCAAAAATAAAAAACAAGTAAATATGAAAATTAAAAAAATTAAAATTTTTTGTAATAGTATACATTAATTATTTTTAGTAAATCAAAGAAAAATTTAGTTATTATTTAAAAAATAATATTTTTTAAGATTTAATTCAAACATTTAATTTAAAAATATCAAAACAGACTTGTTTCAAGACTCTTTATCATGAGTTTTCTATCAAAATTTTAGAAAAAAAACTAAAAGGATTTTAAATTTTCAAAAATTTCATATAAAAGCTCTGATAAAATTATTTGACCCACTATTATTAAGAGGTGTTAATACTTTTCAAAAACTGTTGGTCTTTTCTGTTAGCATCTAGAAATGTTAAATTTTCGAATTTTAATTGGTATAACTTTTAATCAAATAGGAACAGAATATTATAGTACACATACATATTTATATCTAAGTTTTTAATTCATTATATTTAATATTTTGTATTAATTTTAGGTATATATAGTAACTAAAATAAATCTATATTAATAAAATATAAACTTGTTTTAATTATAATTTTCTTTTACTATAGGGCACATTTACACAAAACGAAGAAATATATACTCACACTAAGTACATTAATTGAATATAATATCTCTTTTTGTGTTTACTTCAAATAAAAATGAACTTATTCATAGGACAATTTTATAAATTTTCTCTAAATTAGGAGATATTGTAACGTACTTCAAATAAATAAAATTTCATTACTTTAAGTTTAAATTCCTAAAAATAAACTAAATGTTAGTAATTTTTCCTTATGTAGGATATTTTTCAGTAGTTTTTGAACTTAATTCTAGTAATTTTAACTTAAATTTGATGAAAAAAAGGAAACACACGGTAAACTAAAAATGAGTACAAATACCCCAATTTATAATAAAATTGGGTTTCACTTTAGTGTATATGTATTTAATTTAACGCAAATATTTCTCAAAATTTAGACCTTTTTGGCAATGCATTAACTAAATTTCCGGATTTTTTTTATTTTTTTAGTTCAATTTTATTCCCGTATAATAAATTTTTGTACTAAATGCTTGTACTTTTAACTTAAATTTCATAAAAAATGAACGCATGGCAAACTAGAAATAAGTACAAATAACCCAACTTCTAGTAAAATTAGGTTTCATTTTAGTTTATATATACTCAATTTTATGCAATATTTCTTAAAACTTAGAACTAATTTGCCAATACCTTAAACTAAATTTTTGGATTTTTTTGTTTTTTTTAGTTCAATTTTATTCTCGTATAATTAATTTCTGGACTAAATGCTTGTACTTTTAACTTGAATTTTATAAAAAAAAGGAGCGCATGGCAAACTAGAAATAAGTACAAATAACCCAACTTTTAGTAAAATTAGGTTTTTTTTTAGTTTATATATACTTCATTTTATGCAATATTTCTTGAAACTTGGAACTAATTTGCCAATACATTAAACTAAATTTTTGGGATTTTTAAAATTTTTTAGTTCAATTTTATTCCCGTATAATAAACTTTTAGATAGTTTTACTAAATGAATACCAATATCAAGTTTAATAAGTTTCCTTTAAGTAAGTAAAATCATGAACTTGTTCGTAGTTAAAATGGCTTTAGCACTAAATCATTATCAGTTTTCCTCATTTTTAGTTCAAATTCGTCATTTGTAGTTCATCTTTTTTTTGAGTGTAGATTAAGTTTATCCCTGCGCTTATTACTACCTTAAAATCCTTAGGGTTTAAGGGGTTAATGGGTCATATGGAATGGAAGATTGATTTATTGGCTTTAATATAACGATTATAATTACAGACCTTATTTATTTAAAATTTTTGAGTTAAAAAATACTATTTACAATTTAGTATACTAAATTATCTCAAAATGGTTTAAAATTTTTTTAATTTATTTCCTATGAAAGAGGTTTTAATAACCTTTCTATTGATATGCTCTTTGGACCGATCTGATAACAAATTAATAAAATATGTCGAAATCAATATTCATAATATAGGGGCTGATTGTTATACTCAGTATAGGAGCCTCACTTTATAGTAAGATGCGAGTATAAAAACAAAAATCGGGACTGTGTGTTAAAAGTCAAATTGATCCCATGTTCCACTTGGCTGCATATTCTCTAGTAGGGTGCGTATGAACATTATTTAATTAAAAGCTAAAACCGCACTTGCACTTTATAAAATATAACTAGAACCGATAAAATATTTTTTTATTCAACCATTATATTCAATAAAATTCATTAAATATTTTATTTTCAAGTGTTTTAAAACTTTTTGTTTTAAGGAAATGGATAACAAAGCGTAATAAGAAAAAAATTAAAAATTACATATGTTTCACTATATTTATTTTGTAACTGCTTAAGCCCCGTTTAGATTATCACACAAGTGTGTTATACATTCAGAAATGTGTTGTATAACGAAAATGTATAATAGTGTGAACACTAGGGCGGGTCGATGAAAATCGTATTCCAGGGATCAAAATAAGAAACTTTGCCGAAGGAACCATACCTCTAAAACGAATTCTACTACCCCCCAACTGTTGACTTTTGTCCCGTAGGGTCAAGTTTTGAAAAATCACACTTTGACCCATTTAGAGTGCCCCAATCGAGTCCAAATGTATGACCGACCCCCACTAACTTTGGAGGGCCGATCCACCCATGCCAGTGGCACACCCCCTGGAACTCCCCTGGGGGGTTCCCCATACAAACATTTTAAAAAATCACCATTTTTGGCACTTTATTTTATTATTTTTTATTTATTTTATTTATTTTTATTATTTTATTTATTTTTTCTCTTTAGAAATTTATTTAGTCAGAACATATGTAAATGAAAAAATTAATTTAACTTAGTAATAGAAAAGAAAATAAAAAAAATTACTGTTTGAAGTCTTTTTTGCTTTCAAGTCTGGGCAATTTCGCACGGCTCTCTAATGTCGTCACCATAACAGCCTCTACATTTTCCGGTATAACTCGTTTGGAAACGCTAGCTAGCAATTGAACGTGTCGTTCTGTTGCAGGTCGTAAAATAGGTTGTGTGGGTTTTTTAAGCCACCACAAGACATAGCTGCATGTCGTAAACTTACTTAAGCTAAATCGGTTACAGGTAGAATTGAGCATAAAATTATCATAAAGGATTTTCCAGAAGTAATAAAAGGCGCACTTGCTTAACAGAATTTGTGGTCAGATTAACGTTTAATTTACATGTAAGTACTTTATGGGCAGTTTTGACAACAAAATCGGTTACAGGTAGAATTTAAATTACCATTTCATTCTTATTACCTCGTCTCCTAGACCATATATAACGCAACAGTTTTTGTGAATGCATTAAGTCGTTGTGAAGAACTCGAAGTGTGAAGTGCTAATTTGAGATAAAAAAATATTTAAAAAAAAAATCATTCCAAATCAAGAAGTTTACAATGAATCCACCATCCTCTACACCGCAAGATGAAGCAATAACAACATCAACAACTATCGAAAACCCAATGAGTCATATACCCAGGCATGATGTTACTGTTTTTGGTGTGTCTACTGATTTGACTGATCTTAATTTACCAACCCATCTGGATATCTTGAGATATTATTTTTACTTGAGCGAACAAAAAAAGTTGTCCTATAAAGCATTCACTATTCAAGTACAAGATAAGTTGATTGGAATTTGTGAAAAACTTGGTATGGAAATAATGCTGAAAAAAAGTGTATGTAATAAATTGAATAGATTGCTTGATAAATATCAAGAGAAGAAACAAACCCCAACAATTTACAGAGTATGTAAAATCTCTGGAAACAATTTTTTTCATTGGAACATGTAAATGCGATTTGAAGGCAGCTCCATGTGCATGCGGTTTGGTTTCCAAACGAGTTATACCGGAAAATGTAGAGGCTGTTATGGCGACGACATTAGAGAGCCGTGCGAAATTGCCCAGACTTGAAAGCAAAAAAGACTTCAAACAGTAATTTTTTATTTTTTCTTTTCTATTACTAAGTTAAATTAATTTTTTCATTTACATATGTTCTGACTAAATAAATTTCTAAGGAGAAAAAATAAATAAAATAATAAAAATAAATAAAATAAATAAAAAATAATAAAATAAAGTGCCAAAAATGGTGATTTTTTAAAATGTTTGTATGGGGAACCCCCCAGGGGAGTGCCAGGGGGTGTGCCACTGGCATGGGTGGATCGGCCCTCCAAAGTTAGTGGGGGTCGGTCATACATTTGGACTCGATTGGGGCACTCTAAATGGGTAAAAGTGTGATTTTTTCAAAACTTGACCCTACGGGACAAAAGTCAACAGTTGGGGGGTAGTAGAATTCGTTTTAGAGGTATGGTTCCTTCGGCAAAGTTTCTTATTTTGATCCCTGCAATACGATTTTTTTGCCTCCCCACAAATCGACCCGGCCTAGTGAACACTGTTCGTTACACACATGTCAAAATGGGTTCACACATTTTAAAATACGGTCACACTTTTTTGACAAGATTTATTTTTTGAAATATTTCATAAAGTTACCACTTGTCTCAACACAAGTGTTGTGTTATTCACAAATAAATGTTAAACAAAGATTAAAAACAACTAGTGGTGAAAAAAAGTAATAATAGAAGAAAAAATAACTGTTTTAATTTATTTGTTGTGTGTGTCGATAACAGTCTGAACACTGAAAAGATTTTCTTTTATACTTTTTTGACAACCACACAATTTCAGCATACTTTTTGTCATACTTGTGTGAAGAAAAGTATAAGCACTTGTGTGATAAAGTAAACTGGGCTTTATTAGCACCCGAATAACTAATTATTTTGGTAACTACTTCTTTTATATATTTTTATAATGCAACGGGTAAGCGGGTGCACAAATTTTGTGTGCTTTTCCTGCAGCGAATATTGACAACTACTTACAAAAACTACCTTGTCGAACAAAACTAATGAGTTTTGACACCGAATTATATGTAGTAGACCCTAATTCTACTGCTTATCACACTGTTCAAATTTTTAACACGAAATTTGTGGTACTAACGTGAACACCATATGGTTGTGTTTGGATGAGCCCCCTGACTACTACTTCACCGATGAAAGTGCCAATTTGGCTCATTGGGAAAAATTTATGGCGTTTTTTTTTAATTTCGGTCAATTCGTCAATTTTTGACCATTTTCAGCCCATTTAAGCCCATTTAAGTCGCTTTTCCTGTATTCAAAATTTCTTGTGTTATCTTTATACGGCTCACAATTACTATTTCCACCATTAGAACGCACATTTCAACTGAGAAAATCAAAATTTTTGCCTATTTTCATGATTTTTGCCCATTTTTCATCGATTTTCCCCATTTTTGTGCTGTTTTTATGCGCTTTTTTGTAGTTCTTGCGCAAACTTATCGACATAATTCTTACCGTTTTTCCTTTTTACAATATATTATGCAATATTATTGCCATTTCAAGCAACTCAACACACTTTTTAAATACAAAAACCATCGTTTTTTACGCTTTTTCGGATGATTTTCGGGTTTTTTATTGATTTGAATAAATTTTTGTGGTTGAATACATTTTTTCGGTATAAAAATTAATGGAAATGCGTGTTTCTCCGTATTAATGTAATTCATTTTAAATTGGCAATTGAAATAGAGAAATAAGCAATGGAATATCATTCGTTATCCTCCAATTCCATTAACAAATTCCAGCAAAGATCTGCCAAAAGTGAATCTAATTTTTTTCCACTACACCACTGTTCCAACTGTGCTGATAGCTGGTGGAAACGTTCCCCATGCTCGTCTGATTCAGACGGCAACTGACGCTCGAAGTGATCCTGGTGGGGATGCATGAAATGCACTTTCAACGACATTCGAACACCGATGTTTTCGAAAGATTGGAGCATATCATCAATAATGGCACGCCAATTGTCCACTCGATGAATGCCGAGAACTTTTTCGATCACTGCTTTCAGGCTATCCCAAGCGATGAGTTCCTCCTCTTGAAGGACATTGTTGAAGTCTTCATCCTTCATCAGTTTGCGAATGTCTGGGCCATTCAACACACCTGAAATAAATATATGATTTTATATAAAAACTTTCAAGAATACTTCATCTTTGTTTGGCGGAAAAAGAATTCCAAATATTTATTTACCTTCTTTAATTTTCGCTTCACTCAAGCGTGGAAAAATGTACTCCAATCGTCCAAAAGCCAATCTATTTCCACGCACCAGTAACGCTTTGATGAAATTCTTCATTAACCCAAGTTTAATGTGCAATGGTGGCAGCAATACCTTATCCATCGGCACCAAAACCTCGTGGATAACGTTCTGCTGCCCGATTAGACGATTTGTTCTCGGTAACCAATCTCGTTTTTGATACTGTGGTGTATATCGCGAATCCCACGTACACAAGTAGCACATATTTTTAGTGTAACCAGTTTGAAGGCCACAGATAAGTGCAACCACTTTCAAATCAGCGCATATTTTCCAACAATGTTCATGGTATTTCACAGCATCCAAGATTAGTTTCATGGAATCATACGTTTCCTTTATTTTCACGGCAAGCGCAATTGGCACAGAGTTTTTTGTATTATCGAAATACAGCAGCACAGCCTTGAGACTGCTCCTCGATCCATCGATGAACAACCGCCATTGGTCCGCATTGTACGTGTAATTCATGGCCGACATCAAACCATCGATATCATTACAGTACGTAAATGAATTGTTTTCGTTGCGAGTAAAAAACGGTAGAAATTTATGCTGTCGACCACGCGAACCGAACACTTTAACTTCTGGTGACAGGATGTTCACAGCTTTAAGATGTTGAGCAAGAATTATGGTTTTATTTTGTGACAACTTTAGTTGTCTTGACATTATGTTCAAGCGCTGTTGTGTAACTTCAATGTGTTTGCATGGTGGCGTAATATTTGATGGCTGATACAAAGAAAAATTCGATTCTGGCTCCGAAAAAAGAGATGGTGGGATATATTCTTCAGTTGGATTCGGTTTTCTCGGGATTGGCACTGGCGGAGAATGGGGAAGAGTGGTTTGAGCTGACGGAACACTTTAGTAAATATATTCCATCGCCTTTCTTCTGTTCATACCCACAACATTATTTTTACATACGTAGCACATGTTTTTTTCGTGGTCGACTGGCTCTGACCAAATCATCGGTATTCCATATGGCATGCTTTCCCGTCGACCTGTTCGCCAATCATACAAACGTGCTACACACGATGAACAAGCTATTTTAGGCACCCAGTCAACATTACGAATCACTGGAATATTGAAGTACTGCTCGTACAATGTTGCAATTTCATCAGTAATTTTTTTTTTCTTAGACGACGTAATGGTCCACTTTCCGCACATATAACAGTAATGATTGAAGTTTTTCAGGCATTCATCCATTTTTTACCGTAAAAATTAATCACTTCAAACTGGAAACTTTATTTATACTTTTATTACTTTTTCGTCACTTTAAAAAAATCGTACTTTACGCGTTCGGAGACACTTGTTGAATGACAAAAATCGATCAATGAACATCTATAAATACTACGTAAGTTTCAATATTTTACTGAGAGGTACTTATGAATTGGCGCATCTTTTAAGGGTGGCTATATACCTGATTCGTGTGCGTTTGTGTAAAAAAAATTTGTGTAAAAAAATCATGCAGGTAGCGAACGGAAAAAACCCAAATAATTAAAAAAGTACACTTTCTTTTTTTCCTTTTAATTGTCCACGCACATTACCGAAAAAACGTAAAAAACGATCGTTTTTGTATTTAAAAAGTGTGTTGAGTTGCTTGAAATGGCAATAATATTGCATAATATATTGTAAAAAGGAAAAACGGTAAGAATTATGTCGATAAGTTTGCGCAAGAACTACAAAAAAGCGCATAAAAACAGCACAAAAAATGGGGAAAATCGATGAAAAATGGGCAAAAATCATGAAAATAGGCTAACAACTTTGATTTTCTCAGTTGAAATGTGCGTTCTAATGGTGGAAATAGTAATTGTGAGCCGTATAAAGATAACACAAGAAATTTTGAATACAGGAAAAGCGACTTAAATGGGCTGAAAATGGTCAAAAATTGACGAATTGACCGAAATTAAAAAAAAAACGCAATACATTTTTCCCAATGAGCCAAATTGGCACTCTCATCGGTGGAGTAGTAGTCAGGGGGCTCATCCAAACACAACCATATGGTTTTCACGTTAGTACCATTTTACAACTTGAACAGTGTTATTTGGATATTAGTAATGAGCACCCATTACTGAGATTTTGCTGGGCCGTGAGTGGTTTTTCTTAGAAATTCAGTGGGGACGAATTAATTTTATGTATATTAGAAATTATATAAGTTTAATAAAACAAATTTTTAGACTAAAAAACTTGTCGGTCAAAAATAAAAGAAATACAAAAATTAATATAGAAAACAATTTTATCAAAGTGGAAAACTTTTTAAAAATTATCGAAACAAATTTTAACTTGAAAGCTTTTATGGTGGGTCTCATACTGTAGGTTTAACTTTAACTTAACTAAAAACAAAAAAAATGTCTAAAAAAATGTACACAAAACAACAACAAATTTTTGGGTTAACTATTAACTAAAGTTTAAACCTGCAGTATGAGACCGTTAAAATTCAATGGAAAAATTTGTTCCCAATTTTGTACAGAATGAGTGCGATTCAAATTTTTTAATACAAACTCTATTTAATTGAGTGTTTTTTTTTAAATATAAAAGTTGGATCAAGTACACAAATTAATCAGTGTGTTCGTTTACTCGAAAATCTTACTACTTTTACTACAATTGTAAATTTTTGTTTACTTTTTGGATTTTTCAGTAGTGGTAAAAGTAGCAAATTGTAGTAAGTAAACGAACAAACCTAATGTAAAATTTTTACTATTTTCAAAACTTTGTAAAAATTTTGCATATGAAAATTTTTAATAATTAACTTTATTGTTTTAAATTGCATTTTTTGAAATCCCGGGATTCCCGGCCAAAATTCCCGGGAATGCGGGAACGGAAAAATGCTTAATTTCCCGGGAATCCCGGGATGCATTCCCTAGCTGTAAGTCAAAGATTACATCTAGCGCTGCAGTAGACGTACTACGTAGTGCACCAGTGATGCATAGTTCAGCAAGTCTCTGTACACTCTCCAGGCACCTACAGTAGACCCTCTTCCCCAATGCGGTCCACCAAACAAGCACCCCATAGAGTAGAATTGGTCTAGCAACTGGCGTGTAGATCCAATGCGTGAGATTAGGTGACAGACACCAAGTTTTTCCTACATGCATAGAGCGCATTTGTGGTCTTTTTGACCATCTCTTCAACGTTGAGTCTCCACGACAGCTTGCTGTCCAATATTACCCCCAAGTACTTTGTATGGTGTTTCAGAGCAAGGTTGGTACCGCTCAACCTTAGCGTGATCCAGGGATCCATCTTATTCTTGTTAGTGAAGAGAACCAAGTCAGTCTTCCCAGGATTAACGTCCAGTCCTACTCCGGCCGCCCACCGGTTGATTACCCCCCAGTGTGGCCTCCATCACAGAACTAATTGTACCCACGTACTTACCAGTGACGACAACGGCCACATCATCTGCATACACAGTTGTCTTAGCCGCTCTGCCCCTAAGCTCTCCGAAAAATCCATTCACAACAAGTGTCCATAGTAGTGGAGATAGAACTCCTCCCATAGATACGTTATTTAAAGCGCCGGCAATGTCAAGGAAGACTCCCAAGCAGAGAAACAAGCCAGCCGCCGTGAGCCGTTTAAGCCGCCGCCGCCGGTCATTTTTGCCTCAGCCGCCGCCGCCGATTTTTTTCGGCTCATTTCGGCTGGAAGTATCAATTTTTAAATTTAAAAATAAATACATTTTTTAAAAAGAATTTACTAATTCATTAAACTTGAACAACCAGAGCTAAAAACTATTTTTTTATATGAAAAGAAAAAAGTTAAAATCTTCTAAATATTAAATTTTTATAAATATAATTTTTTTAAGCTATAAAAGTAGAGTTTGCTAAAAACCGAAAAATTTGAAAACCGCGGTTTCGGTTTTCTAAAATTATAAAAACCGCGGTTTCGGTTATTTTTTGGTTTTCTTGTGATATTAATACAATTGTTTTAAATTAATTAAATATATATAAGAACTAAATATTTTAACACGTTCAAAATATTTATTGAAATTCGATTGAATTTCTCACTCGAATATAGACAATGACTCCATTTCTAGACCTTTTCAAGAGAAGAAAAAAACACGGAAAACCGTTATAAATAATTTGTTTATTCTTTTGTCGGCAACTAAAGCTGTTTTTTCAAGAGTTTACATTTTTGCAAATTGTTTAAAACAATATAAAGTTAAAATTTTATAAATTTCGCGGACTACGAAATAGTTCTTTTTTAAAAATACACTGTGAAAATCCGAACTGAATATATGAAACTCAATATCTCTTAAACTACATGACTTTTTGTTGACTTAACTTATGTTATCCGTAATAACAAGAAAACAAAAAATTCTTTAAACTAATATTTAATGGAGAAAATGTTCATTACAATTAAATACAAAATTTTGTAAAATAGGAGCTGAGCCCTTTTCGAAATTCATGATTCAATAATATCGCAGCCAACATTTTTCTGAGCGCTCAGAAATTATGACTCGTAAGAGACTCTAAAATATGATCATTTTCAGAGTGCTGAAATTTGCGATTCATAAATGAAACATAATGGACTCGTATTTATGAGTGTATTCGACATTTTTTTTTTTTAATTTTTTCATTACTTCTAATTAACTTAAAAATTAATCTTAAATGAATCATAATAGCTCAGAAAATTATAAATTTTTCAATAATGCTCATAATTCAGGGTCTTTTATGAGTCGTAAAAGTGCGCTCGGAAAGAGGCTTCATCGGTGAAGAAATACTTCCTCATATATATATATATAAATTCAGAAGGTCTTAGGGCTCTTTTATGAGTCTTTTCGGATTCTAATTTGACACTGGAATGCAATCTAGTTAATTATTTTAATTGGTTAAAGTCATTGTTAAAAACCGACTTATTTTTGTTGGTTTTCGGTTTCGGTATTGAGGCTTGAAAAACCGCGGTTTCGGTTTCGATTAAAACCGAACAGCAAACTCTATATAAAAGCTTAAGTAAATTTATACTGTGAAAAAAATTAAAAAAAAAACTTCTTAATGGGTTAATATAATACTTCAGATTGCAACTCTTTGCAGATGTGTAAAAAATCAATTAATAAAAAAATATAACTGCTTAACTTTGCATTTAAAACTTAATATATGTATTTGGTGTATGCATTTTTATAAAAAATGAAAAATGAAAAATCGTTACAGAGTTGAAGTCGTGTTAGGATAGATATACGAAAAAGTTTGTAAAATGTATTAATTTTTGTTAAAAGCGTTACTTCTCCTCTTCATATAAATTCTTACAGTTAGTGTTTAGCTTCATTATACCCTACACCACTATGTGGTCAGGGTATTATAAGTTTGTGCTCATGTTTGTAACACCAAAAAATATTGGTCGTAGACCCACCTCATAGTATACCGATCGGTTCAGAATTTTTTATACCCTACACCACTATGTGGTCAGGGTATTATAATTTTTATTTCGATTTAACGATGTCCGTCTGTCCGTCCGTCCGCCCGTCTGTCCATGCAATCTTGTGCGCACTCTACAGGTCGCAACTATTAAGATATTTTGATGAAATTTGGTACGCAGACCTATGTTGGGCCAAGGACGAACAAGTTTGATTTTGGTGAACATCGCTCCATGTTTAGACCTAGTGCCCATATAAGGGTCCTACCAAAATTATACTGTTTATACGCTGCAGGTCGTAAATATTAAGATATGTCGATGAAATTTGGTACGCAGACCTACATTGGCCCAATAACGCAGTCTATTGATTTTGGTGAACATCGGTCCATGTTTAGACCTAGTACCCATATAAGGGTCCTACCAAAATTATACTGTTTATACGCTGCAGGTCGCAAATATTAGGCTATTTTGATGAAATTTGGTACACAGACCTATATTGGCCCAGTAACGCAGCCTATTGATTTTGGTGAACATCGGTCCATGTTTAGACCTAGTGCCCATATAAGGGTCCCACCAAAATTATATTGTTTATACGCTGCAGGTCGCAAATATTAAGATATTTTGATGAAATTTGGTACATAGACCTATGTTGGCCCGAGGACGAAGCCTATTGATTTTGGTGAACATCGGTCCATGTTTAGACCTAGTGCCCATATAAGGGTCCTACCAAAATTATACTGTTTATACGCTGCAGGTCGTAAATATTAAGATATTTTGATGAAATTTGGTACACAGACCTATATTGGCCCAATAACGCAGCCTGTTGATTTTGGTGAACATCGGTCCATGTTTCGACCTAGTGCCCATATAAGGGTCCCACCAAAATTATATTGTTTATACGCTGCAGGTCGCAAATATTAAGATATTTTGATGAAATTTGGTACACAGACCTATGTTGCCCCAATAACGCAGCCTGTTGATTTTGGTGAACATCGGTCCATGTTTAGACCTAGTGCCCATATAAGTGTCCCACCAAAATTATATTGTTTATACGCTGCAGGTCGCAAATATTAAGATATTTTTATAAAATTTGGTACATAGACCTATGTTGGCCCAAGGACGAAGCCTATTGATTTTGGTGAACATCGGTCCATGTTTAGAACTAGTGCCCATATAAGGGTCACCCCAAAATTGGCTTGGTTACAAACTGCAGGTCGCAAATATTAATATATTTTAATGAAATTTGGTGCGCTGACTCACATTATAGAAAATTTTGACACAAGCCCCATTTTAACCCATTCGAATTTCGGATCCAAACAATACACCAGACTGGTGTAGGGTATTGTATAGTCGGCATGCCCGACTTTAACCTTTTTACTCGTTGATTATTAAAATATAAGCTATTAAAGTTAAAACACCTTATGAGATACTGGTTACGGAGTTTACATTTGGCCTATAAAATTGGTTACAAATTTTATGTAGTAACCAAAAATTGGTCAGATTGTTATAAATTTTGTAAAACAGGTGACAATGCGCTGATATATATCGAAATATTTAACTCAAATGTAATCCATGCATTTGAAATTAGCTGGTTACATGGTTTTTATCACATTTTTTGATATCAACCATATATGATTTTTCAATTCTAAAATACATTTTTAAAAATGGTCCAGTTGAATATTTTAGATAAATTAAACATTTCGTAACAAATAAATGAAAAAGTAAAGATAAAAGATATTGTAAAATTCTATAATATTTAGAAAAGGACACTTACGGATAAAATGCTCAAACCAATGTTCGAATTGATCACATAATTTCATCATTTAAGGACATTATTGATTGGGCATCTAATTCAAATGGGTCCCTACAAGATATGTGCATCCTGCCCAAACTTTCTAACAAAGCCTCCATTCAAAAGTCTTCAAACAAGTTTAATTTCTTAAATCAATCGATATGTATTTTTTTCTATGGTCTTTATTTATTCCTTAATTTGTTAAAATTAAAAAGAATAAATAAAAAAATTGATTCCCAGTATGCTTTAATTGTCTGAAAATTCTATAAGAGGCAAAAATTGTTTTGAGTTCCAAGGGGGTTACATTTTCCCAATGTTGGGATTACTTTGGAGCCCTTTACATTGGCAAAAAAATATGCTGGCAAAATTAAAATTTTGCAAGTTATGTTTCAACGAAAAGGACTTGGTACTAAAAGGGTATGTTTATAATTTATTAAATAAAACTTGTATGTTATATTAAATATTTAGGACCATTTGTTAGATATAGTCTTGACTAGCCATGGATCTGTGCGAACATGAAACAAATCACACGTGAACCAACAACAAATCTTATATAAATTGATTTCATATATATTTTTTTTCGAGTGATTTTCTGACCGTGATAAAGTGCAGAAGTTAATTGTGATCTCTTTTCTATAATTCTATTTAAATTAAAAGCAATAACATTTGTTATTGTTTTAAGAAAAAACTTTTTTTTAATACATTGTATATTGAAATCAACAACAAATTATTACTTATTATTAAGTAGTAAACAAAGGGATTAATATTCTGCTATACTAATCCTCTGCTGTTACAGCAGAATGGATAGTAGCAGCGAGTCTGCTGAAGAAAGCGATATTAGCCGTTTTTTCTAATCACTTGGATTTAATAAATCCAAAAAGTATTTCTAAAAGTGCTCAACAGATGGGGTTAGATTTTTCCTATTTTAAAAAAATTTTCTGTCCGACACTTCTTTCACCCTAATTTTTAATACCGAATTCGATGATGAAGGATTCTACTTTAACTTTTAATTTATAATTATATTTTACATAAAACAGCGATAAACAATCTGCATTTTCAGTTTTATCACTTCAATTTATATTTTTACACAATTGAAAAATTCCATTGCAATATTTAATATTCACTAATTGGATTTAATTAAATTACTTACTGTAGAGTGAAAAATTGCCATTTCTATTTGAGCTATTTCTCCATGTCCAAGATGAAATCTATGTATTTGGTGGGGTGTAGTTTTTTTTTCTAAACATATTTCATAAAAAAAAAATTAAGAAAAACCTTTTATTTGTTAGTTTTTCAATTTTTCTGTTTTTCTTTTAATTTTCATTCGTATTTTTTTCTGACATTAAATTAATAGGCTGTTTCATATATTCGTGCTTTTATTGTGGATTTATTAAATCCAGCTTTTTTTTTGGATTTAATAAATCCATTTTTTATATGAAAAATTCTAAATCCAGGTGATTAAAAAACACGCTAATTGTCTGGTAGACAGTCGCTGAAAACAAAACAACGAAACGACGACAAAATCGATCACTAGAATTTGTTAAGCATGCAATCAAAATTCCATGCAAATGCATGTTATTCCTCGATAGTCCAAAACTAATATGGACTAAACATTTATCCGACCCATCAAATTTAGAACAAACTGGCATCGATTTGTAGTTGCATATTTTTGCATATTTTGACATAAATGCATGTTTTTGCATATTTCGACTTTAAATGCATATTTGGTGGATTTCTAATGCATATTTTGTGCTTTTTAATGCATATTTGTGCATATTTTTCTTTTTTAGTAACATTTTTTATTGTGTAAAAAAATATAAAAAATTGATACGTTTTCACATTTTGATTCAATCAAAATAAACATTTTTAAAATTTTATTGACCTATGGGAAATCTTCGAGTTCTGTGTCTGTTTGCAAAATAACTAACTTAAATATATTTTTAAGTTTTAAAGTGCATTATTTTTGCAAAAATTATAGTTTTTAGTGCATATTTCTTATATTGTTAGTGCATATTTTTTTTTAACCGCATATTTTAGGCGCATATTTTTCATTTTTAAGTGCATGAAATTCCTTGCCCTAATGATGATATACCAAGTACCTACTAGCAACAACATGTTTGCTGCACTTGATGTAGACAATAATGATGATGATAATTATATTAACGATAATGCTAACAAAGAGCTTTCTGAAGAAAAACCGCCTCCAATAATTATTCCAAATGTTTCAGATATAAGAGCGATGATGAATAACTTTTCAAAAACAGTAAACCTTGAAGATTATTCGTACAAATCTTTGAGAGATGGTCAGGTAAGAATAATGGCAAAAAACGTAAAGGCATATAGAGAGATAGTAAAATATCTATCTTTCGTAAAAAAACTTAAACGTTTTCAAATCACATTACAAAATGTTGTTTTCAGCCGATCAAGCCGCCGCCGCCGCCGATTATTTGGTTGCGCCGCCGCCGCCGATTTTAATCCGGCTCAACCTCAATCGCTGCCGCCGCCGCCGATTTTTTGCTTGCGCCGCCGCCGCCGATTATTTTGGTCGGCTTGTTTCTCTGCTCCCAAGCCAAATTCACCATAATGTAGGGCTTTTTCGATCTGTGAGACAACCGAGTGAAGCCCAGTCTCAACAGATTTACCCCTCGTATAAGTGTGTTGGTCCGCGCAGAGAAAAATCGGCCACATGCTCTCCTTGACATGGAAGTCCAAGATTATCTCCAATGTCTTTAGGAGGAAAGAAGTGAGGCTAATGGGTCTATAATCCTTTGGATACAAGTGATTGCTTTTACCTGATTTCGGTAAAAATACAAACTTTGCTGTCCTCCACGATTAAGGCACATAGTTCAGTCTCAGACAACCCCTAAAAATATCTATCAGCCTTGGTACCAGGCAACTCCTACCATACTGGAGTAAAGCCGGAAATATCCTATCCGGCCGCAGTGACTTGTACGGTTGAAAGGAGTCGATGTACCATTCTACTCTCTCATAGGAGATTATGCCGCCATCATCACCCCCCCGACAGACAACCGTTTCCCTCAGAGTGGATATATCAGCACAGCCTGGGAAGTGAGTGTCAATTAGCACTCTAAGAGTCTCCCCGCTGCTCTCTGTCCACTCCCCATCCACCGTGCACACAGTGCTCGGCATAGACGGATTTCTCGCAAGCATCTTCCGTAGTCTAGTTGTTTCCCCAAATCCCTCAATGTCGCCGCAGAAAATTTTCCATGAGTTTTGTTTGGCCTTACGTATATTCCGTTTATAGATCCTTAGTGCATCTTTGCACTCTCCCCAGCACACAAATTGGTCTACAATCTTCGCCAATTTCAAGATCACGAAGGTCGCGTCTCTCACAGAATTTACCCATGTGTATCAAAAGAAAAAATAATATAGGTCTAATTTCTAATAAACTTAAGGCAATACGAAAAACACAAACCATACATAATAATGTACTAGTTGACGTCGGTAAAGTTAAAACTAAATACTTTTCATTCTCCCAAGAGGAACAGATTTACAATTTATCGTAATTATATGAAATAATTTATATGCTTTTTTTAATTAATAATAATTTGTATGTAATATACTAAAATTACGGAATCGGAAAAACAAAATTAGTATTTAATATTTAATATTTACTCCAAAAATAAAAGATAAGACTTTAAAAATAACTCATATTCTCGGTGAAACTTTAAGTGCTTTGTAAATATAATTTGGCAAAAAATTACTTTTTTAAAGAAGTTTGTGAATAAAATACGATTGATGACGATTTTGAAATACGATTGATGACGATTTTGAAATTTAGATATTTTTAGCATATATATTTATAGCACTCTGTTAACTCTATCAAAGATATTATCTATTTAATCTCTATATATAAAAGAATAACGTTACTGACTGACTGACTCAACATCGCCGAGCCCAAACCGCTGAAGCTAGGAAGTTGAAATTTGGTATGTAGGTTCCTCTTTCGGCGTAGACGTCCGCTAAAACGGTATTTTTTGAAATTCCTACCGGAACGGGCAAAAACGGGGAAAGTCTCCCCCTTGACGGCCTGCCAAAACCCCTTTGACTAGAAAGCTGAAATTTTAGATATGTATTCCTTTGAGTAGGGGCTAACATTTCTGGAAAGTACTTTCAAGAATTTTGGACAGGGACGTTGTAAAAATGGGGGTTAAAAAGGGGAAAAGAGCCCCCCTTGACGGCCTGATCAAACCGGTGGAGGTAGGAAGTTGAAATTTGGTATAAAGGTCGTAGACATCCACCAAGACGGAATTTTTTTTAAATTTTTACAGGGAGGGGCAAAAAGGGGAAAAAGTCTCCCCCTTGACAGCCTGCTCAAACTGCCGGAGCTATGAAGTGGAAATTTGGTATGTAGGTTCCTCGACCGGTGTAGACGTCCGTTGAGACGGAAGTTTTGGAAATTCTTATCGGGAGGGGCAAAAAGGGGAGAAAAATAGTACCTTTTTCCAAAAAAATGTACCTTTTTCCAAAAAAAGTACCTTTTTGCACAAGAAGTACCTTTTTCCAAAAAAAAGTACCTTTTTCCAAAAAAAAACCTTTTTCCAAAAAAATCCCTTTTTCAAAAGGTAGCTTTTTCCAAAAAAAAGGAACTTTTTCCAAAAATAATACATTTTTCCTAAAAATAACTTTTTAAAAAAAAGTACCTTCGTCCAATAAAGTACTTTGTAAAAATAAAGTTTCTTTTTCCAAAAAATTCCATTTAAAAAAAAATTAAAAAAATATAATTTCACAAAAAGTACTTTTTTCCTCCCCCCACGGATATCTCCACTAAAACAGGGTTTCTTGATATTCGGCATAGACATCCGCTAAGACGGGATTTTTGGAAATTCCTACCGGAACGGGCAAAAAGGCGAAAAGTCTCCCCATAGACGGTCTCACAAATTGGAAAAGTGTCCCCTTTAACTGCCTGCCCAAACCACTGGAGGTAAGAAGTTGAAATTTGGTATAAAGGTTCCTCTACTGTAGTAGACATCGACTAAGTTTGTATTTTTGGAATTCCCTACAGGATATCCCAAAAGGGGGATGTTTCCCCCTTGACGGCCTGCCCAAACTGCTGAAACTATGTAGCCGAAATTCGGCATGTGAGTTCCTCCTGCTGTGTAGGCGTCCGCTTAGACGGAATTTTTGAAATTCCTATCGGGAAGGGAAGGGGAAAAGTATTCTCCTTGACGGCCTGCCCAATCCCTTCTGGCCAACCTAAAATTTTAAATATGTATTCCCTGGAGTAGGACTAACTCACCGGCAACGTAATTTTTCTATTTTTCTATAGATTTTTTGTAAATTCCTAAAGGGAGGGGCAAAAAGAAGAAAGCCTCCCCTTGGTGGCCTGTAAAAACCCCTGCGGCAAGAAACCTGAAATTTAAAATGTGGGTCCCTGGAGTAAGGGCTAACTTATTAGAAAGATACTATTTTGAATTTTCGACAGGGTCGTTATAAAATAGGGGCTCAAAATGGGAAAGTGGCCCCTTAACGACCTGTCCAAACTGCTGGAACTAGGAAGCTGAAATTCGGTACTTAGGTTTCTCTTCCAGCTTAATTCCAACCGGGAGGGACAAAAAAAGAAAAAGTATCCCACACTATCCCTGCTAAAACTGCTGGAACTAGGAAGCTGAAATTCCCTGTCGATGGATTTTCGGAAATTCCTACCCAGAGGGGCACAAATAGTAAAAGTTGGCTAGGAACCTGAAATGTAAAACATATGTTCCTTGGAGTATGGGCTCACTTATCGGGAAGGTGCTTTGTGGAATTCTGGACAGGGACATTGCAAAAATGGGGATTAATGAAGCGAAAAGTGCCGCTTAAAGGCCTGCCCAAACTGCTGGAGGTAGGAAGTGGAAATTTGGTATTAAAGTTCCTCCTCTATTGTAGGTATCCGCTAAGATGAGATTTTTGGAAATTTCCACAGGTAGGGTCAAAAATAGGAAAAGTCTCCCCCTTAACGGCCTGGCCAAACTGCTGGAAATAGGGAGCTTAAATTCGGTATTTGGGTTCCATCTCTAACGTAGACGTCCCCTAAGATGGTATTTTTGGAAACTCATACCGGGAGGGGTAAAAAGGGAAAAAACTTCCCCCTTGCCGAGTTGGCCAAACTGCTAGATATAGAGACCTAAAATTATGTATGTAGTAGGTTCCTCCTCCAACGCAGAAGTTCTCTAAGACGGAATTTTTGGAAAATCTACCGGGAGGGGTAAAAACGGAATAATTCTCCCCCTTGATGTCCTAACCGAACCCTTCGGCTAGAAACCCGTTATCTATAATATGTTTTCCTTGGAGTATGGGCTAACTTATCGACAAGGCATCTTTAGGAATTTGGACGGGAGCGTGGTAAAAATGGTGGCTCAGAAGGGGAAATTTGTAGCCCCCACCCCCTTGTAGCATATAACCTAGATTTGTAAAAAGCAATTAAGCCTCGGTTTTTATCAAGCGTATCTAGCAGCAGCACGCAACTTGGTTCCGGCTCTGTCTCGTCGGCAATTGGGGGGAATTCATTAGCTACTATGGCTTGAAGGCTACTAAAACATATGCTAAATAATTTATTTTATTGTTGTGCGTGCTGTAGAGGGGTGAAGAGAAAATAGAAAGAGGGGAAAAGGAAAGAAATTCATATAAGGAAAGCGGAAGTTACCATGCCAACCTACTTGGTGTGTGTGTAGATGTTCAACACACAATTTCCCCACCCTACCATGACCATATGTCGGAAAGCGCTCCCTATTTTATATAGTCCCAAATATGTCCCCCTATCCAATCAACCCGCCAGAAATTAGAACAATAGACTTTTTATAGTTCCATTCTATTTAAATTCTTTTATTGAATGAAACAAAAAAAAGTCTTAAAAATTAATATAACCAAAAATTAAGTATAAATTAAACTAGCTTAAAGCGAAAACTACGATGAAGTGAGATGCAGAGTTTAAAAGAAAATTAAACATAATTGTTTAAAAATTTGCAAAATAACTAACTTAAATATATTTTTAAGTTTTAAAGTGCATTATTTTTGCAAAAATTATAGTTTTTAGTGCATATTTCTTATATTGTTAGTGCATATTTTTTTTTAACCGCATATTTTAGGCGCATATTTTTCATTTTTAAGTGCATGAAATTCCTTGCCCTAATGATGATATACCAAGTACCTACTAGCAACAACATGTTTGCTGCACTTGATGTAGACAATAATGATGATGATAATTATATTAACGATAATGCTAACAAAGAGCTTTCTGAAGAAAAACCGCCTCCAATAATTATTCCAAATGTTTCAGATATAAGAGCGATGATGAATAACTTTTCAAAAACAGTAAACCTTGAAGATTATTCGTACAAATCTTTGAGAGATGGTCAGGTAAGAATAATGGCAAAAAACGTAAAGGCATATAGAGAGATAGTAAAATATCTATCTTTCGTAAAAAAACTTAAACGTTTTCAAATCACATTACAAAATGTTGTTTTCAGCCGATCAAGCCGCCGCCGCCGCCGATTATTTGGTTGCGCCGCCGCCGCCGATTTTAATCCGGCTCAACCTCAATCGCTGCCGCCGCCGCCGATTTTTTGCTTGCGCCGCCGCCGCCGATTATTTTGGTCGGCTTGTTTCTCTGCTCCCAAGCCAAATTCACCATAATGTAGGGCTTTTTCGATCTGTGAGACAACCGAGTGAAGCCCAGTCTCAACAGATTTACCCCTCGTATAAGTGTGTTGGTCCGCGCAGAGAAAAATCGGCCACATGCTCTCCTTGACATGGAAGTCCAAGATTATCTCCAATGTCTTTAGGAGGAAAGAAGTGAGGCTAATGGGTCTATAATCCTTTGGATACAAGTGATTGCTTTTACCTGATTTCGGTAAAAATACAAACTTTGCTGTCCTCCACGATTAAGGCACATAGTTCAGTCTCAGACAACCCCTAAAAATATCTATCAGCCTTGGTACCAGGCAACTCCTACCATACTGGAGTAAAGCCGGAAATATCCTATCCGGCCGCAGTGACTTGTACGGTTGAAAGGAGTCGATGTACCATTCTACTCTCTCATAGGAGATTATGCCGCCATCATCACCCCCCCGACAGACAACCGTTTCCCTCAGAGTGGATATATCAGCACAGCCTGGGAAGTGAGTGTCAATTAGCACTCTAAGAGTCTCCCCGCTGCTCTCTGTCCACTCCCCATCCACCGTGCACACAGTGCTCGGCATAGACGGATTTCTCGCAAGCATCTTCCGTAGTCTAGTTGTTTCCCCAAATCCCTCAATGTCGCCGCAGAAAATTTTCCATGAGTTTTGTTTGGCCTTACGTATATTCCGTTTATAGATCCTTAGTGCATCTTTGCACTCTCCCCAGCACACAAATTGGTCTACAATCTTCGCCAATTTCAAGATCACGAAGGTCGCGTCTCTCACAGAATTTACCCATGTGTATCAAAAGAAAAAATAATATAGGTCTAATTTCTAATAAACTTAAGGCAATACGAAAAACACAAACCATACATAATAATGTACTAGTTGACGTCGGTAAAGTTAAAACTAAATACTTTTCATTCTCCCAAGAGGAACAGATTTACAATTTATCGTAATTATATGAAATAATTTATATGCTTTTTTTAATTAATAATAATTTGTATGTAATATACTAAAATTACGGAATCGGAAAAACAAAATTAGTATTTAATATTTAATATTTACTCCAAAAATAAAAGATAAGACTTTAAAAATAACTCATATTCTCGGTGAAACTTTAAGTGCTTTGTAAATATAATTTGGCAAAAAATTACTTTTTTAAAGAAGTTTGTGAATAAAATACGATTGATGACGATTTTGAAATACGATTGATGACGATTTTGAAATTTAGATATTTTTAGCATATATATTTATAGCACTCTGTTAACTCTATCAAAGATATTATCTATTTAATCTCTATATATAAAAGAATAACGTTACTGACTGACTGACTCAACATCGCCGAGCCCAAACCGCTGAAGCTAGGAAGTTGAAATTTGGTATGTAGGTTCCTCTTTCGGCGTAGACGTCCGCTAAAACGGTATTTTTTGAAATTCCTACCGGAACGGGCAAAAACGGGGAAAGTCTCCCCCTTGACGGCCTGCCAAAACCCCTTTGACTAGAAAGCTGAAATTTTAGATATGTATTCCTTTGAGTAGGGGCTAACATTTCTGGAAAGTACTTTCAAGAATTTTGGACAGGGACGTTGTAAAAATGGGGGTTAAAAAGGGGAAAAGAGCCCCCCTTGACGGCCTGATCAAACCGGTGGAGGTAGGAAGTTGAAATTTGGTATAAAGGTCGTAGACATCCACCAAGACGGAATTTTTTTTAAATTTTTACAGGGAGGGGCAAAAAGGGGAAAAAGTCTCCCCCTTGACAGCCTGCTCAAACTGCCGGAGCTATGAAGTGGAAATTTGGTATGTAGGTTCCTCGACCGGTGTAGACGTCCGTTGAGACGGAAGTTTTGGAAATTCTTATCGGGAGGGGCAAAAAGGGGAGAAAAATAGTACCTTTTTCCAAAAAAATGTACCTTTTTCCAAAAAAAGTACCTTTTTGCACAAGAAGTACCTTTTTCCAAAAAAAAGTACCTTTTTCCAAAAAAAAACCTTTTTCCAAAAAAATCCCTTTTTCAAAAGGTAGCTTTTTCCAAAAAAAAGGAACTTTTTCCAAAAATAATACATTTTTCCTAAAAATAACTTTTTAAAAAAAAGTACCTTCGTCCAATAAAGTACTTTGTAAAAATAAAGTTTCTTTTTCCAAAAAATTCCATTTAAAAAAAAATTAAAAAAATATAATTTCACAAAAAGTACTTTTTTCCTCCCCCCACGGATATCTCCACTAAAACAGGGTTTCTTGATATTCGGCATAGACATCCGCTAAGACGGGATTTTTGGAAATTCCTACCGGAACGGGCAAAAAGGCGAAAAGTCTCCCCATAGACGGTCTCACAAATTGGAAAAGTGTCCCCTTTAACTGCCTGCCCAAACCACTGGAGGTAAGAAGTTGAAATTTGGTATAAAGGTTCCTCTACTGTAGTAGACATCGACTAAGTTTGTATTTTTGGAATTCCCTACAGGATATCCCAAAAGGGGGATGTTTCCCCCTTGACGGCCTGCCCAAACTGCTGAAACTATGTAGCCGAAATTCGGCATGTGAGTTCCTCCTGCTGTGTAGGCGTCCGCTTAGACGGAATTTTTGAAATTCCTATCGGGAAGGGAAGGGGAAAAGTATTCTCCTTGACGGCCTGCCCAATCCCTTCTGGCCAACCTAAAATTTTAAATATGTATTCCCTGGAGTAGGACTAACTCACCGGCAACGTAATTTTTCTATTTTTCTATAGATTTTTTGTAAATTCCTAAAGGGAGGGGCAAAAAGAAGAAAGCCTCCCCTTGGTGGCCTGTAAAAACCCCTGCGGCAAGAAACCTGAAATTTAAAATGTGGGTCCCTGGAGTAAGGGCTAACTTATTAGAAAGATACTATTTTGAATTTTCGACAGGGTCGTTATAAAATAGGGGCTCAAAATGGGAAAGTGGCCCCTTAACGACCTGTCCAAACTGCTGGAACTAGGAAGCTGAAATTCGGTACTTAGGTTTCTCTTCCAGCTTAATTCCAACCGGGAGGGACAAAAAAAGAAAAAGTATCCCACACTATCCCTGCTAAAACTGCTGGAACTAGGAAGCTGAAATTCCCTGTCGATGGATTTTCGGAAATTCCTACCCAGAGGGGCACAAATAGTAAAAGTTGGCTAGGAACCTGAAATGTAAAACATATGTTCCTTGGAGTATGGGCTCACTTATCGGGAAGGTGCTTTGTGGAATTCTGGACAGGGACATTGCAAAAATGGGGATTAATGAAGCGAAAAGTGCCGCTTAAAGGCCTGCCCAAACTGCTGGAGGTAGGAAGTGGAAATTTGGTATTAAAGTTCCTCCTCTATTGTAGGTATCCGCTAAGATGAGATTTTTGGAAATTTCCACAGGTAGGGTCAAAAATAGGAAAAGTCTCCCCCTTAACGGCCTGGCCAAACTGCTGGAAATAGGGAGCTTAAATTCGGTATTTGGGTTCCATCTCTAACGTAGACGTCCCCTAAGATGGTATTTTTGGAAACTCATACCGGGAGGGGTAAAAAGGGAAAAAACTTCCCCCTTGCCGAGTTGGCCAAACTGCTAGATATAGAGACCTAAAATTATGTATGTAGTAGGTTCCTCCTCCAACGCAGAAGTTCTCTAAGACGGAATTTTTGGAAAATCTACCGGGAGGGGTAAAAACGGAATAATTCTCCCCCTTGATGTCCTAACCGAACCCTTCGGCTAGAAACCCGTTATCTATAATATGTTTTCCTTGGAGTATGGGCTAACTTATCGACAAGGCATCTTTAGGAATTTGGACGGGAGCGTGGTAAAAATGGTGGCTCAGAAGGGGAAATTTGTAGCCCCCACCCCCTTGTAGCATATAACCTAGATTTGTAAAAAGCAATTAAGCCTCGGTTTTTATCAAGCGTATCTAGCAGCAGCACGCAACTTGGTTCCGGCTCTGTCTCGTCGGCAATTGGGGGGAATTCATTAGCTACTATGGCTTGAAGGCTACTAAAACATATGCTAAATAATTTATTTTATTGTTGTGCGTGCTGTAGAGGGGTGAAGAGAAAATAGAAAGAGGGGAAAAGGAAAGAAATTCATATAAGGAAAGCGGAAGTTACCATGCCAACCTACTTGGTGTGTGTGTAGATGTTCAACACACAATTTCCCCACCCTACCATGACCATATGTCGGAAAGCGCTCCCTATTTTATATAGTCCCAAATATGTCCCCCTATCCAATCAACCCGCCAGAAATTAGAACAATAGACTTTTTATAGTTCCATTCTATTTAAATTCTTTTATTGAATGAAACAAAAAAAAGTCTTAAAAATTAATATAACCAAAAATTAAGTATAAATTAAACTAGCTTAAAGCGAAAACTACGATGAAGTGAGATGCAGAGTTTAAAAGAAAATTAAACATAATTGTTTAAAAATTTATAAAAAAAATCACAAAAAAAAATTTATTTAATTTAAAGTTAAAATGAAAACCGTATTGTGCAAAAATCAACCAAACCTGAAAAAGAAAATAAAGGACTATATCCCGTTCGGATATCAGGGACAAATTAAATTTAAAAAGAAATATAAATAGTAATTAAATAAAAATATCGATTAAAATGTGCGTATTGTACTAAAGTTTGAAATTCCGAAAATTTTTTATTTTATTTGCTTTTTCTTTTACTTTAAAACACGACACAATAATAAATTTTTACAAAATTGGTCAAAGCCGCGTTAATTTATAGAGTTTTAAACAAAATAAAAAAAAATAATAATTTATTATTCGAAATCACGACTTTAAAATCAAACTAAAAAAAAATGATTGCATTCATTCACAGGTCTGTTGTAGTTATTATATTCTTCTTTGCTTTGCCTGCTTTTATTTACGTGCTATTAGTAAAATACTAGTAGAGGAACGCGTGGAATCGGGCCGATTAATTTTAATAAACGATTTTAAACGTTCAATATTTAATATTTTACCGACAAATTATATATCAAATTAAAGGAAATTACATTTGCAATCCGGTTTACTTAATATCGTTGAAAATTTCTTTTAAATTAAGCCACAAAAAATTAATGCCTTCACTGAAAAATTAACATAATGAATAGTTACAGTGATCGTTAATGGTTTGTGCCTTGAATAAAACAAGTAAATAAAAATGTTAACTTACATACAATGTTTCCCACGATGAAAGTACTTTCATGTAAGATGCTGGATGATATTTTGATGACTTTTGTTCAATTTTATATTTATTTTTAAGGCCTAAAGGTTCAAATGTTCTTTATAGTTTGCAATATAAGTATATTTCTGTTTTTTTTTTCTTTTTTTATGTAATTTCGTTTATTTTTTTCACAATGTTTATTTTTATTTCATTGCGTTTTTTTTTTTTTTTATTTTAAGGCAGAACCGCTTTACCACGAAATTCGATCAGTTTTACTACTAAAAGTTACAAAATGCGATTTTTGTTTCTAGTAACTTTGTTTTATTACGGATTCTAAACAAATTTTTGACGTTTTAACATGAACCATGACGAACTAATTTTAGTATATTTTCTTTACTTATCACTTTCTTCGCGTTTTTAATCAAAATTTTCATTTTTAATTAATTTGCATAATTTAATATCAAAGCACAATTCTAACTAAGGTTTAGTGTTGGAAAACGCGGTTTTTATATTGGTTTTTGCACTTTAGTTAACATGATGATGACGATAAAATGAAATTAATGGTGTATAAAAAAATTGAATTTAAGGATAAGTATTAAAGCAAAAACAAAATCTCACTTCATATCTAAACTTATAACATAAATTATTAAATTTAACAAAAAATTTTTAATTCTTTTAATTTTTATAGTTTTAAATCATCTTTAATCGGATTGTACTGTGGGGAATGTCGTAGCAGAGGAAGGAAAATGTTCACCAAACGTTTATAAAGGATATTGCAGTGTTAATAATTCAATTTGCTTTAATAAATTTTTGTATAATTTTGTTCCTTATGTTTTTATATTATTTATTATACGCTGCGATTCTGTGATTTTCGTTTATATTTCCGTAAAATTAGATTTTTTTTTTTTTTTTACTTAAGCCAATTTTGGTTTTAAAGTTCTAGCCACAGCCTTTGTAGATTTTAACCACAGTTTATACATAGTTTTCAACAACAATCCCGAATAACTTTTAGCCAATTTTATATAGAAATTTTCTTTTCACAACTTTTAAACTTATTTTGGCTACAATTTATCAATTTTATCGTTGCTGTAATATCGTTTTTTTCTCTGTTCCTGTTTTTCTTTTTTTTTTTAATGAAATTTAGAATAGCTTTCTTAGCTTTTTAGGAAATTTAAATATGGCGTTAAACGCAGTTTCCAGACCTATTTGTGGCAATTTTTAGGCACTGATTTTACTAAATATTTAAAACAAATTAAACACTTTTGGCTTTTAGTTTACACTTTTTGGAATTGTTTTTCTTTCCACAGAATTTTCCCACGATTCGCGCACTTTCCTATCTTTCACTTCCTCTGTACTTTTATATTTGAATTATATTTACACAGGGGTTTTCACTACACTTCACTCTATTGTTGGGCATAGATGCCTTAGATGGCGGGTTTGCGATGAGGGTTTTCCCGTTCCCAAAAAAAAATGACAGCAATATTGTCGATGGATATAAAATCTCCCAAGGGTAAAAACCGCTGACCAAAATGCTCTCTTGCCAAAAGAAAATTCACCCTCGCTCAAGTTGCAATGAAAATTGACCCTCGAAAAGATAACGCAGTGTCGTGTATGTGTTCTTGTAAGCTTTTATATAGCTAACAGCAGGTATATGAACGAAATGAACAACCTTTTTGCTGATACAGCTTTGATTTAATTTAATCCTTTGGATTTCAAAACCAATTTAATGGAGTTTTTTTAATATTACAATGCAAATGGAGTCTAAACGAATCCAAATATTTGCAGAGAATTTAAAAGATCCACAAAAAAATTATTTTATTCTTGTTCTCCAAAAAATTTAAAAAAAATGGTGATTTTAAAAATCCTTGTAGGCGATGACCAGCAAAAATGGACGATTTTCCCTTTTGTCAATCCTTTTATAAAATCAAATTTTGGAAAACATTTGGAAAAATCGCGCTAGTTAAGCGGTAACATGTTCACCTACAACCCAACACATACATTGAAACCATGACAAACGTCACTGCCAATTGACACACACTGCCTTATCGATTTCAACAGGGTGTATTCATAACAAAAATATCCTTCAAAATAAAATCATCTCTAAAAATTACAACTCAGGTTTGAAAAATTATAGGAAACATTTTCGAAATTCAAATCTAATAAAATCAGGGTTTTATAAGCTACAAGCGCCCCTACAAAACCCCCCGCCAAAATCAGATTTGGGGGATGAAATCGGCACAAAGCTGATACCGCTTGTAGCAAGTACCAAAATAAAATATGTCATCGATAACCAGAAAATTTATTGACGTGTATCCTTTGCGTGATAAACGCCGATTACACGTCCTCTGAGGTCTTCTAACTCGTAGTAACAATTTCCGGTTTTCCTTCTAATACGAGCTTTAACAAATGGAGGAGCAAGTTTCGCAGCGAAACCTTTTTCGAAATTGCTTTGGCAGAAATTTCTTCTAAAAACCTCTTGACCTACAACATAATCAACCTCACGTGAACGCAAATTGTAAGAACGTTCATTCCTTTCCTGTTGCTTAACCATATTCTTAGCCGCCCGATCGCGAATAATGTTAAATGAATCCTCGCGACCGAATCTCATTTCCCGATCATCGAGCATTTCAAGATTCCGCAAAAGCGCATAAGTTTTACCATTGGTAATCATATGCTGTCCGAACGTCATGTAATACGGCGAAGTACCTATAGAAGCATGCACAGCCGAACGCAACGCACAACTAATGCTGCTGAGGTATTCATCCCAGTTGCTCTGATCGCTTTTAATGTACGCCCTGATCGCTGATATCACTGAACGATTTACGCGTTCAGATGCATTGGCTTGGGGCTTATGAACTGCGGTGAATACGTGCTTAATCCCATAATTATGCAAAAGCTTGCTAAACTGATTTGATTTAAACTGCGAACCGTTATCAGATACGATAGTTTCCGGTGTGCCATACGTATGGAATAGTTCCTCTTCCATATACTTTATAACGATATCTGCCGTAAACTTTTTAACTGCTTTTAAAAAACAAAATCTGGAGAAATGATCCAGCACAATAAAAATTTCAACGTTGCCGGATTTAGAACGCGGATAAGGACCAAGAAAATCAATATAAAGTTTTTGGAAAAATCTCGAAGTACTTGGCGGTTTTCCCATTGGCGGACGCATAACGAAATTCGGGTGCTTCGTACCCCTGCATACATCACACGCATTTACATACTCCTTCACGTCGTTTGCTAAATTAGGCCAAAAATAAAATCGTCGAATCCGTTCAAGCGTTTTATTTATTCCTCCATGCGACGACAGCGGATTATCGTGTGCTTTCCGGAGCACCTCCTCCACCATTTCCTTTGGTATCCAAAGCTTCCACGCCAAATCATCTTGCAACTGTTCTCCAGTGCAGTGTTCCGTCCGTCGGTACAAGTAACCGTCAATAATTTTCAAGTCGGGTGTTTTCTCAATATTTTCTTTAACCTTGTCTAACAGTTCGTTATAATCAGTACTTTTAAAATGATCGGATTGTAAATCCACGAAAACCCCGGTCTCGTCTAAAACAGACAATTGTAAACCTCGTAATGCAGACAAATCTTCAACGTTGGTACGCGAAAGCGCATCTGGAACCACATTTTGGCTACCCTTCCTATGCTCTATACTAAACCGAAAGCCCTGAAGCTTTAAAGCCCATCTTGCCAACCGCGAATTCAGGTCTGTTTGGGACATGAGCCACTTTAACGATGCATGATCGGTGATCACTGTGAACTCATGACCTTCCACATACGCCCGAAACTTTTTAATGCTTAGCATTGCTGCTAAACATTCCTGTTCGGTCACTGAATAATTACGTTGGGCTTGATTGAGTTTCTTCGACATAAAAGCGATAGGAAACTCTTCGCCCTCCGCAGTTTTCTGAACCAATACACTTCCTATTCCAGTGTTACTAGCATCACAGTGTATATAAAATGGCTGTGAAAAATCAGGGCTGTGCAACACTGGTGCAGTTGTCAAAATAGATTTTAATTCTTGAAAAGCTTTTTGAGCTTCTTCAGTCCAAACGAATTTTCTGTTCGCTTTTAATAAATTTGTTAAAGGGGCAGTTACGGAAGCGTAGTTCTGGATGAACTTCCGATACCAACCGGACATTCCTAAAAATCTTCTGATTTGTTTAACAGACCTTGGTGTCGGGAAATCAATGATGGCCGATATTTTTTCAGGGTCTGTACGAATTACCCCATTACCCACTAAATGGCCAAGATATCGAACCTCACGTACACAAAATTTTGACTTTTCAACATTTATCGTCAGTCCTGAAGAACGTATTTGTTGCGAGATGATATTCAACACTTGAATATGCCTGTCGAACGTATCCGACACGATCAGCAAGTCGTCCAGATAAACGAACACTTCCGTTCTCAGCGTCGCCGGCACCACTTTATCCATTAACCTAGACATAGTCTGAGGCGCATTACAAAGTCCAAAAGGCGACCGGGAACGGTAAATGCCGTTTTATCCTTCGACGACTTGTCCAGCGGAATTTGCCAGAACGCGTCTTTCAAATCCAAACTGGTTATGTATTCCGCCTTAGGCAACCGACTTAAAATACCGTCAATATTCGGCAGCGGATATGCGTCCTTTACCGTAACCGAATTTACTTTTCGCGAATCCAAACACAACCGTACTTTTCCTGGTTTTCGTACCAGGACTATTGGCGAAGACCAAGCGCTGTCTGACTCTTCTATGACATCCATTTCCAACATCCTATCTAATTCGGCGTATATTAATTTTTCTATAGCGGGCGATACCGGAAAATGACGTTGCTTAATCGGAGTAGCCTTGCCAACATCAATAACGTGAGAAATCACCTTTGTTCGACCGAGTCCCTCTTTTCTAAATGACGGAAATGAATTAACAACTAACTGAAGCCGTTGCTTCTCTACGTCTGTTAACACTCGTTGATCAGAAATTTCGGAAATTGTATTAGAAAATAATTTTAAATGCAACTCAGAAATCAGCCCTGGTGGTAAAAGATCAAATAGTATCCAAAAATCTATACCAAGATATAAATTTTGGGCTAAATTTGGCACAATATAAATTCTAATTGACTTTGAAACGCCCCTAAACGTAACATTGGTGTTTACATATCCACAAACGCCCTGACTTTTGCCATCAGCAGTCCTCACAAAAGATTTAATTTTCCTAAATTTGGAATTCGAATCTAAAAATTCTTTTGCAGCAGTCGAACCTACGCAACTAACAGATGCTCCTGTATCTAACAACCCACTATAAACTTTATCAAAAAGCAAAACTTCTGCGTACGGTCTAATATCATTTGGTTTGTCATATATGCAACTCAAGAGCAAACGCCGCGTATGAGTTACATCTCGCCAATAAACCCTCATACGTTCTCTTGAACGAATTTGTTTTTTATTGAGTGGTTTTTCATTAAAAATTTCAGCACGTTTCGCGTTATACTCAGCTAAGCGTACATGGAATGGTTTAAAATACGTAGGGGGATGAGATTTTTGGGTTGGCTTATGTATTTCAGAAGAATAAAATGCGGTATGGTTTACTAAAATATTATTAAAATTATGATTTTCGCTTGACAACTCAGATGCTGTTTCAGAATTTTCTAATAGAATATCATGGGGATTTACTGTTGAATTACATGATTCTTGAAGAACTCGTAAATCTTTATGACGAAAATTATTTTCAGTTGGAATAGATTTTGAATAATTTAGAGAATTTCTAGGATTTAAATTTGGTTGAGAGGAAATTGGAATAAAAGAATTTTTGCACCCATCTGTATCACAACTAAGTAAAGAATACGAATCTCCTTGTGATTTATAAATATTCTCAGAAATATCTGTAGAGTTTGGAAAATTTATATTCCTAGCAGTTAAAATGTCTAAATTTTGAGCAGAATATTCAGCACTCTCTATTCGGACATTATTGTGGTCGTGTTCGGTGGTTTGCGTGCACTCTTTAGTGCACTCGCATTCGAGTTTTTTGAGGCACATTTTGTGCAATTGGGCCTATATACTTTAGGAGTGCCACAACCGTAACAAAATATGCGCCTATTCTCCAAACAATCTTGGTATCTATGACCCGTTTTATCACAGTTCCAACAAATCAAAGCAATAGCTGAAATTTCCTCATCATCTGGAATATCTTCCTTCCCTTCCGAAATTTCATGAACCTGCTTTCTGGGAGCAAAAGGCTTTGAAATATTTTGTTTTCTACCAATGTCCTGCATAAAAAATTCTCTTCGGCGGCATATATCACGTAACTCAGACACAGACTTAATTTGAATATTTAATATTTCATGTTGTATCTCTGGGAGCAGATTCCTACGCAATATTTCTACCAACACTTTTTCCCCTAGCGGCTGCGTTAATCTATCAGAAATATCCACTATTGACTCGTAGAAAATATCGAAACTCTCATGCTGGCGCTGTTTCCTGTCGCGGATCATTTCTCTAAAATCAACATCAGTTCTAGAGTCCTTATATTGTTCGCGCAGTGCCTTGCATAATTCTTGCCATTCAATTACTCCAACTGACTGATGATATCTCCAAAACCAGGTACTTGCTTTAGAGTCGAATAAAGTGGAAATATGGTCACAAACTAATTTAAAATTTCCATTCAAAGTCTGTCTAGTCAATGCCTCTACACGATACAGGAAATTATCAATGGACATACCATTTGGATCACCCGTAAATTTTATTTTCCAATTATTGATTATATGACCAATTTTCTCAGGCCTAAACGAGTCATTTGAGTAAAGGGTTCTATTTCCAGAGGAGTTCAAATTGTGATTTGACAAACGATGTTCATTTTCAGGTAATCCTAACAACTGATCGAGTGTCTGACGCTCTACAGGAGGTAAAATATTTGGAATTGTGTTGGAAAAAGGGATCGAGGGTGAAGCTTGAGGGACTAAATTTAAACGCCGAATAATCGACTCAATATTCATTTCAACCATACTACTAAGCTCCTGCCTAAGACTGGTCACCATTTCCGCCTGTTGTGCTCTAACAGCCTCTGAAACCATGTTTCTAATTTCCTCACTCTGATCTGGATTACAACTTATTGTATCAGTCTTTTTGGCATCAAAATTCAACGCGCGTTGAAACTGAGAGCGAGTCACCGCAGGTACGGAAGGAACGCCAGTTACTGAAGGAGTACCAGACCCGCCAGGTGTCGAATCTACTTGACATTTTGGACAGATTTTGCTCGTCTTTTTATACTTTGACCAGCACGACTTGTGAAATTGATGTCCACATTTAATGGCCTCTCCAAATTTGAGCTCAGGTATAACCATTTGGCATATACCACAGGTTGGAAAATATTCACCACCATAAGCGCCATCTTCAACAGGATCGTCCTGACCCATTTTAAAATAAAATTGAAAAATGTTCGAAACAAAAATAAAAAAAAAGAATTCTCTCGTTTAGAGCAAAATGCCAAAACAAATTTTCAGACGAGTTTAAATCTTTTGAAACTTGCTTGGAGTAAATAAAAATAATAATAATTAAGCCGGAAAAAAAAATAAAAGAAATATATTTTCCAACAAAATGCTCCAAAATTTCCCGAAAAGAAATTAGAACTGATAAAAAAAATAAACTTCATTCAACAATAGCCGAAATCAAAAAATATCTTGGTACTAAGACAAATCCTTAAACGACAAGAAATAATAATAAAAACAAGAAAATTAAAAAAATTAATTAAATTCAAAAAACTTTGAAATTTCCCTAGAAACCACTTTAAAAAAACTGAGAAAACTATAGATACCTAAAAACCTTCTCCAAAAAAAAATCAAAGCAAAAACTATAATTCTAAATTCAAACAATTTACCCAAGTTTTCACCGATACCTTAAAATTTTTGAGGAAAGGTAAAATTTAATTGAATTAAATCAAGAAAATGGTAAACGATTTTATGAATAACTAGCCGGCGCAGCCCGCTACGTTGTTAGCGTGCCTTAAAGTTTAAGGGGGGGGGGGGGGCGCACCAGGGTTGGAAAGCATTTTATAATATTAAAAATAGCGGGCAAAGCCCGCTGCGTTGTTAACGTGTCTTAAAGTTTTTTTTTTAATTCCAGTTTATGTAAAGGTAGACCTGGCAATTCAAGTAAATTCACAAATTCAGTTGGAAAATTTACTGCGTCGGTTTCTTCCACCGGTGCTTCGTTACATGAAGTTTAAATATCGGAATATATAAGTTCCATTCCTTTTCTAAGGTTTTTTCTCTTTTAGAAAATTTGTTTAACTTTTTGGAGAGTAAGTTTCAATGCTACATAAGTTTCATATTCCGTGGGTAGTGTTTGAACAGGTAATTCCCTCTTCCAATCCATTTGCATTGTCTATAATTTCAATTCCACTCGTTCAACGTTTATATCCATTTCATTCCATTTGTGTAGTGTTTCAATTCCACTCGTTTCCTATTTAGTTTCTTAATTTTAGTGTTTCATATACACTTGTTCTTTAAGTTTTAGGTTTCTAGCTAAAGACGCAGACGTTAAGGGGGGGGGGGGCAATTTTCCCCTTTTGAACCACCATTTTTACCACGTTCCTGTCCAAAGTCCTAGAAATGCCTTGTCGATAAGTTAGCCCATACTCCAAGGAAAACATATTATATATTACAGGTTTCTAGCCGAAGGGTTCGGTTAGGCCATCAAGGGGGAGAATTATTCCGTTTTTACCCCTCCCGGTAGGAATTTCCAAAAATTCCGTCTTAGAGGACGTCTGCGTTGGAGGAGGAACCTACTACATACATAATTTTAGGTCTCTATATCCAGCAGTTTGGCCAGGCCGTCAAGGGGGAAATTTTTTCCCTTTTTACCCCTCCCGGTATGAATTTCCAAAAATACCATCTTAGGGGACGTCAACGTTGGAGAAGGAACCCAAATACCGAATTTAAGCTCCCTTGTTCCAGCAGTTTGGCCAGGCCGTTAAGGGGGAGACTTTTCCTGTTTTTGACCCTACCTGTAGAAATTTCCAAATATCTCATCTTAGCGGATGTCTACAATAGAGGAGGAACTTTAATACCAAATTTCAACTTCCTACCTCCAGCGGTTTGGGCAGGCCTTTAAGCGGCACTTTTCGCTTCATTAATCCCCATTTTTGCAATGTCCCTGTCCAAAAAGGACCTTCCCGGTAAGTGAGCCCATACTCCAAGTAACATATGTTTTACATTTCAGGTTTCTAACCAACTTTTACTATTTGTGCCCCTCTCGGTAGGAATTTCCGAAAATCCATCGACAGGGAATTTCAGCTTCCTAGTTCCAGCAGTTTGAGCAGGCTGTCAAGGGGGACACTTTTTCTTTTTTTGTCCCTCCCGGTTGGAATTAGGCTGGAAGAGGAACCTAAGTAACGAATTTCAGCTTCCTAGTTCCAGCAGTTTGGACAGGTCGTTAAGGGTCAACTTTCCCTTTTTGAGCCTCCATTTTATAACGACCCTGTCCAAAATTCAAAAAAGTATCTTTCTAATAAGTTAGCCCTTACTCCAGGGACCCACATTTTAATCTTCAGGTTTCTAGCCGAAGGGGTTTTTACCGGCCCCCAAGGTGAGGCTTTTCTTCTTTTTGCCCCTCCCTTTAGGAATTTACAAAAATTCCATCTTCGCGGCTATCTGCGATGGATGAGGAACATTCATACCAAATTTCAACTGCATTGCCTAAGCGGTTTGGGCAGGCCGTTATTGGGGACATATTTCCCTTTCAACCACCATTTTTACTATGTTGCTGTTCCAAAATAGAAAAATTACGTTGCCGGTGAGTTAGTCCTACTCCAAGGAATACATATTTAAAATTTTAGGTTGGCCAAAAGGGATTGGGCAAGCCGTCAGGAGGAGACTTTTACCTTATTTCCCCTCCCGATAGGAATTTCAAAAATTCCGTCTAAGCGGACGCCTACACAGAAGGAGGAACTCACATACCGAGTTTCCTTTTGTGATATCCTGTAGGGAATTCCAAAAATACAAACTTAGTCGATGTCTACTACAGTGGAGGAACCTTTATACCAAATTTCAACTTCTTACCTCCAGTGGTTTGGGCAGGCACTTTTCCAATTTGTGAGACTGTTTATGGGGAGACTTTTCCCCTTTTTGGCCGTTCCGGTAGGAATTTACAAAAATCCCGTCTTAGCGCACGTCTATGCCGAATTTCAAGAAACCTTGTTTTAGTGGAGATATCCGTGGGGGGAGGAAAAAAAGTAGTTTTTTTGAAATTATATATTATTTTAAATGGTACTTTTTGGAAAAACGAAATTTTTTGGAAAAAGATACTTTGTTTTTACAAAGTACTTTATTTGTACTTTTTTTGGAAAAGGCATTTTTTTTAAAAAGGTGTTTTTTTTTGGAAAAATGTATGTTTTTGGAAAAAGGTACTTTTTCTGGAAAAGGTACTTCTTTTGGAAAAGGAACATTTTTTTAGAAAAAGGTACTTTTTTTTGGGAAAAGGTACTTTTTTTTGGAAAAGGTACTTTTTTTGAAAAAGGTATTTTTTTGAAAAAATGTATGTTTTTTGGGAAAAGGAACATTTTTTTAGAAAAAGGTACTTTTTTTGGGAAAAGGTACTTTTTTTGAAAAAGGTACTTTTTTTGAAAAAGTTATTTTTTTTTGGAAAAATGTATGTTTTTTGGGAAAAGTTACTTTTTTTGGAAAAGGTAAATTTTTTTAGAAAAAGGTAAATTTTTTGGAAAAAGGTACTTTTTTGGAAAAAGGTACTTTTTTTGAAAAATGAATTTTTTTTGGAAAAAGGTACTTTTTTTGGAAAAATGTACTTTTTTTGGAAAAAGGTACTTTTTTTGGAAAAAGGTACTTTTTTCGGGAAAAGGTACTTTTTTTGGAAAAAGGTACTTTTTTTGGAAAAAGGTACTTTTTTTGGAAAAAGGTACTTTTTTTGGAAAAAGGTACTTTTTTTTGTAAAAATGTACTTTTTTTGGAAAAAGGTACTTTTTTTTGGAAAAGGGTACTTTTTTTGCAAAAAGGTACTTTTATGGAAAAAGGTACTTTTTTTGGAAAAAGGTACTTTTTTTGGAAAAAGGTACTTTTTTTGGAAAAAGGTACTTTTTTTGGAAAAAGGTACATTTTTTGGAAAAAGGTACTTTTTTTGGAAAAAGGTACTTTTTTTGGAAAAACGTACTTTTTTTTGGAAAAAGGTACTTTTTTCGGAAAAAGGTACTTTTTTTGGAAAAAGGTACTTTTTTTGGAAAAAGGTACTTTTTTTTGGAAAAAGGTACTTTTTTTGGAAAAAGGTACTTTTTTTGGAAAAAGGTACTTTTTTGGGAAAAAGGTACTTTTTTGGGAAAAAGGTACTTTTTTTGGGAAAAGGTACTTTTTTGGAAAAAGGTACTTTTTTTGTCCCCTTTTTGCCCCTCCCGATAAGAATTTCCAAAAATGCCGTCTCAACGGACGTCTACACCGGTCGAGGAACCTACATACCAAATTTCAACTTCATAGCTCCAGCGGTTTGCGCACGCCGTCAAGGGGGAGACTTTTTCCCCTTTTTGCCCGTTCCTGTAAAAATTTCCAAAACTCCCGTCTTGGTGGATGTCTACGATAGTGGAGGAACCTTTATACCAAATTTCAACTTCCTACCTCCAGCGGTTTGGGCAGGCCGTCAAGGGGGGCCTTTTTCCCCTTTTTAACCCCCATTTTTACAACGTCCCTGTCCAAAATTCTAGAAAGTACTTTCCAGAAAAGTTAGCCCCTACTCCAAGGAACACATATCTAAAATTTCAGCTTTCTAGCCAAAGGGGTTTTGGCAGGCCGTCAAGGGGGACACTTTCCCCCTTTTTGCCCGTTCCGGTAGGAATTTCCAAAAATCCCGTCTTAGCGGACGTCTACCCCGAAAGAGGAACCTACATACCAAATTTCAACTTCCTAGCTTCAGCGGTTTGGGCTGGGCGATGTTGAGTCAGTCAGTCAGTCAGTCACGTTATTCTTTTATATATAGAGATAAATAAGATTTTGAAACTGTTTCAAACGAAACGAATGAAAGCAAAAATCTTATAGTTTCAAATAAATTAAAAAAAATGTTTAAATTTCACGGAAAAAAATATTAGTACAATAACTGTTCAATTTCTTAGCGGGGTTGTCGAATAGGGTTAATATCCGGTTGACAGAGGATAAACAACCAAAATCGATACATGAATTTCGAAAACGGAAAAATAAAATTTAAAGAATAGGAAAAGATATAGAAATAGGTACAGAAGATTTAAGAGAGGATGTGTTACGTTGGTACTAATTTAGACTAAATCCAAAATAGCCCTTTCCAAACAAAACAAAATAGAGCAATTTTAGCAAAACAACGAATTTTTTTAACGGTCCTCGATTTAGAAAAAAAATTCCAACTAGAAGCATTTCCGGTAAAAATGATTCAAAATTTTAATAAGAAGGGGGAAAAAAAATAATAAGGTAGAAAATTGTATTGAAAAAAAATAAGAAAATATTTAAACGGCCTTAGATTAAAAAAAAAATCAAAAAAACTTTTCCGGTAAAAATAGTTCTAGTCTAATAAAATTTAGAAAAAAAATTAAGAAGAAATTAAAAAAAAGAAATGGAGACAAACTATTCGAAATAACGAATTATCGAACGGTCTTTTATTTAGAGGAAGTCTCCAAATAAAGCATTTCCGGTAACAATTATTCATTATTTGAATAAAATGAACAGAAAAAATGAGAGAGGTATATAAATAATATTCAGGTCGGTTAATAGCATGAATACTCACTGCTTATTATTTCCATATCACAAAATAATACTCATACGTAGAGATGGAAAAGTTAAAACAGAATAGAGGTATAGAAAAGATACACAGTGGGACAGAAAAGAATCAAGACAGAATTTAACAGAAGAGATAAAAAAAATTGCGAAGCCACACATTATTTGTTGAAAATATATTCAAAAGGTGTTAAAAAGAAATTAATTATAAACGTGTGGGCCCCACGTTGGGCGCCAAAATAATTATCTGTAGCATATAACCTAGATTTGTAAAAAGCAATTAAGCCTCGGTTTTTATCAAGCGTATCTAGCAGCAGCACGCAACTTGGTTCCGGCTCTGTCTCGTCGGCAATTGGGGGGAATTCATTAGCTACTATGGCTTGAAGGCTACTAAAACATATGCTAAATAATTTATTTTATTGTTGTGCGTGAAGAGAAAATAGAAAGAGGGGAAAAGGAAAGAAATTCATATAAAGAAAGCGGAAGTTACCATGCCAACCTACTTGGTGTGTGTGTAGATGTTCAACACACAATTTCCCCACCCTACCATGACCATATGTCGGAAAGCGCTCCCTATTTTATATAGTCCCAAATATGTCCCCCTATCCAATCAACCCGCCAGAAATTAGAACAATAGACTTTTTATAGTTCCATTCTATTTAAATTCATTTGTTGAATGAAACAAAAAAAAGTCTTAAAAATTAATATAACCAAAAATTAAGTATAAATTAAACTAGCTTAAAGCGAAAACTACGATGAAGTGAGATGCAGAGTTTAAAAGAAAATTAAACATAATTGTTTAAAAATTTATAAAAAAAATCACAAAAAAAAATTTATTTAATTTAAAGTTAAACTGAAAACCGTATTGTGCAAAAATCAACCAAACCTGAAAAAGAAAATAAAGGACTATATCCCGTTCGGATATCAGGGACAAATTAAATTTAAAAAGAAATATAAATAGTAATTAAATAAAAATATCGATTAAAATGTGCGTATTGTACTAAAGTTTGAAATTCCGAAAATTTTTTATTTTATTTGCTTTTTCTTTTACTTTAAAACACGACACAATAATAAATTTTTACAAAATTGATCAAAGCCGCGTTAATTTATAGAGTTTTAAACAAAATAAAAAAAAATAATAATTTATTATTCGAAATCACGACTTTAAAATCAAACTAAAAAAAAATGATTGCATTCATTCACAGGTCTGTTGTAGTTATTATATTCTTCTTTGCTTTGCCTGCTTTTATTTACGTGCTATTAGTAAAATACTAGTAGAGGAACGCGTGGAATCGGGCCGATTAACTTTAATAAACGATTTTAAACGTTCAATATTTAATATTTTACCGACAAATTATATATCAAATTAAAGGAAATTACATTTGCAATCCGGTTTACTTAATATCGTTGAAAATTTCTTTTAAATTAAGCCACAAAAAATTAATGCCTTCACTGAATAATTAACATAATGAATAGTTACAGTGATCGTTAATGGTTTGTGCCTTGAATAAAACAAGTAAATAAAAATGTTAACTTACATACAATGTTTCCCACGATGAAAGTACTTTCATGTAAGATGCTGGATGATATTTTGATGACTTTTGTTCAATTTTATATTTATTTTTAAGGCCTAAAGGTTCAAATGTTCTTTATAGTTTGCAATATAAGTATATTTCTGTTTTTTTTTCTTTTTTTATGTAATTTCGTTTATTTTTTTCACAATGTTTATTTTTATTTCATTGCGTTTTTTTTTTTTTTATTTTAAGGCAGAACCGCTTTACCACGAAATTCGATCAGTTTTACTACTAAAAGTTACAAAATGCGATTTTTGTTTCTAGTAACTTTGTTTTATTACGGATTCTAAACAAATTTTTGACGTTTTAACATGAACCATGACGAACTAATTTTAGTATATTTTCTTTACTTATCACTTTCTTCGCGTTTTTAATCAAAATTTTCATTTTTAATTAATTTGCATAATTTAATATCAAAGCACAATTCTAACTAAGGTTTAGTGTTGGAAAACGCGGTTTTTATATTGGTTTTTGCACTTTAGTTAACATGATGATGACGATAAAATGAAATTAATGGTGTATAAAAAAATTTAATTTAAGGATAAGTATTAAAGCAAAAACAAAATCTCACTTCATATCTAAACTTATAACATAAATTATTAAATTTAACAAAAAATTTTTAATTCTTTTAATTTTTATAGTTTTAAATCATCTTTAATCGGATTGTACTGTGGGGAATGTCGTAGCAGAGGAAGGAAAATGTTCACCAAACGTTTATAAAGGATATTGCAGTGTTAATAATTCAATTTGCTTTAATAAATTTTTGTATAATTTTGTTCCTTATGTTTTTATATTATTTATTATACGCTGCGATTCTGTGATTTTCGTTTATATTTCCGTAAAATTAGATTTTTTTTTTTTTTTACTTAAGCCAATTTTGGTTTTAAAGTTCTAGCCACAGCCTTTGTAGATTTTAACCACAGTTTATACATAGTTTTCAACAACAATCCCGAATAACTTTTAGCCAATTTTATATAGAAATTTTCTTTTCACAACTTTTAAACTTATTTTGGCTACAATTTATCAATTTTATCGTTGCTGTAATATCGTTTTTTTCTCTGTTCCTGTTTTTCTTTTTTTTTTTTAATGAAATTTAGAATAGCTTTCTTAGCTTTTTAGCAAATTTAAATATGGCGTTAAACGCAGTTTCCAGACCTATTTGTGGCAATTTTTAGGCACTGATTTTACTAAATATTTAAAACAAATTAAACACTTTTGGCTTTTAGTTTACACTTTTTGGAATTGTTTTTCTTTCCACAGAATTTTCCCACGATTCGCGCACTTTCCTATCTTTCACTTCCTCTGTACTTTTATATTTGAATTATATTTACACAGGGGTTTTCACTACACTTCACTCTATTGTTGGGCATAGATGCCTTAGATGGCGGGTTTGCGATGAGGGTTTTCCCGTTCCCAAAAAAAAATGACAGCAATATTGTCGATGGATATAAAATCTCCCAAGGGTAAAAACCGCTGACCAAAATGCTCTCTTGCCAAAAGAAAATTCACCCTCGCTCAAGTTGCAATGAAAATTGACCCTCGAAAAGATAACGCAGTGTCGTGTATGTGTTCTTGTAAGCTTTTATATAGCTAACAGCAGGTATATGAACGAAATGAACAACCTTTTTGCTGATACAGCTTTGATTTAATTTAATCCTTTGGATTTCAAAACCAATTTAATGGAGTTTTTTTAATATTACAATGCAAATGGAGTCTAAACGAATCCAAATATTTGCAGAGAATTTAAAAGATCCACAAAAAAATTATTTTATTCTTGTTCTCCAAAAAATTTAAAAAAAATGGTGATTTTAAAAATCCTTGTAGGCGATGACCAGCAAAAATGGACGATTTTCCCTTTTGTCAATCCTTTTATAAAATCAAATTTTGGAAAACATTTGGAAAAATCGCGCTAGTTAAGCGGTAACATGTTCACCTACAACCCAACACATACATTGAAACCATGACAAACGTCACTGCCAATTGACACACACTGCCTTATCGATTTCAACAGGGTGTATTCATAACAAAAATATCCTTCAAAATAAAATCATCTCTAAAAATTACAACTCAGGTTTGAAAAATTATAGGAAAAATTTTCGAAATTCAAATCTAATAAAATCAGGGTTTTATAAGCTACAAGCGCCCCTACACCCTTAACATCTGCGTCTTTAGCTAGAAACCTAAAATTTAAAGAACGGGTGTATATGGAACACTCAAATTAAGAAACTAAATAGGAAACGAGTGGAATTGAAACACTACACAAGTGGAACGAAATGGATATAAACGTTGAACGAGTGGAATTGAAATTATAGACAATGGAAATGGATTGGAAGAGGAAACGAAAAGGAATGGACTATGGAACGAAATGGAATGAGGAGCGAGATGGCATAGAATGGGGACGAGTGGAATTAAAACACTGCAGTTAAAAGAGGAATGGAACGGAGCAAGTGCAAAGAAATGGAAATAGAAGCGACTGATATTAATATCGATAAACAAGACAGTAGGAACGAAATGGAATGAAACGGGGAACGAGTGGAATTGGAATAACAGATAATGGGAACGAAATGCAATGGAATGGTGAACAAAATGGAATATTGGAAGGAGTTGCATTGGTACACTAAAATTGTGAAACAAAATGGAATGGAATTTGAATGACTCAAACTGCCGGAGTTTGGTACTTGAAATTTCGCATGCGATTGAGGCAAGATTATATATATTTTGAATTTTTACTGGGAGGAACAAAAAGGGGTGAAGAACCCCGTTTAATTACCTGTTCAAACACTATCCACGGAATATGAAACTTATGTAGCATTGAAACATACTCTCCAAAAAGTTAAACAAATTTTCTAAAAGAGAAAAAACCTTAGAAAAGGAATGGAACTTATATATCCTGATATTTAAACTGCAGGTAACAAAGCACCGGTGGAAGAAACCGACGTAGTAAATTTTCCAACTGAATTTGTGAATTTACTTGAATTGCCAGGTCTACCTTTACATAAACTGGAATTAAAAAAAAACTTTAAAACTTTTATTATAAAATGCTTTCCAACCCTGCTTTACGTTATTTATTTTCATTCAAAACACAAATGAACAAAACTACTTACGGGTCTATCTACCTAAGTTCGCACTTTACCAAATTATCTTGACATACACACGTACATTGCAATTTATAATGGATTAATTACTAACAATCCACTTTCATGAGAAAAAGTGATCAAATATTTATTTATTTAAACCCATTGTTGTGTCAGAATTATTTATTTGTGGTGGCTGGGTGAAGGCTTTTATTATAAAAACTGTACTTTAAATAAAAAAGGGAATTTAAAAAAATTGCGGCGGGCACAGCCTCCCCCCCCAACCACGTATACGACCTATCTACGCCGATGGTTGAACAACAGACAATTAGTTATTACATGCTCACGTGTTGGTATACTAAATGATTTATTTATATAAAAATTAAGAGACAAAAAATAGTGTTTATACTTAAACATTACAACAAATTTACGTTAACAATTATTTTACCTTAACAACAAATATTGTGTTTTATTTTATCTAAAAGAAATTTAATTCTAAACTTTAAGGCACGCTAACAACGTAGCGGGCTGTGCCCGCTAGTACTGTATATTTCCAAAAAAATTATGTTTATTTGTGAAAATTCAAAAAACTTTGTAAAAAATATCGTTTTTCTTTTGAACCCATTGGCGTTCCGACTTGCAATTTCCGCAGTGTGTAGCTGAAATATTAAGTTACCTGCTTCAATAATTTAAAGAAAATTAAGGACATTTTTCAAATTGTATTATCCTTTATCCACTAAACATTTTATTTTTGCAGTTTATTTTGAAAGTAGTTATATAAGCATTACTAAGTAAAAATTTTATAGCATCTGATAACGCGTTCAAAAGTTGTAATCATTTTAATATCATGTAATTTACTGAAAAATTCAACTAAAAACTGCGAAAAAAAGCGAAATGAGACAAATTTTACAAAAATTTAAAAACGGTAAATGTCGTGATAGTCATGAGAATCTACAAACCGAATTTTATCCAAATCCAGAGACCTTCATCCGATGACTGTACCGGTTCCCTTTGGAATGATTCTATAGTATAGTTCATTGGGAAAAAAAAAACAAAATTAAACGTTCTAACCCTTTCACTACCGACTTTTTGTTTGCGGATGTATCGTTATTTTGACTTCAGATTCTTGTTAAGAGGGCCAAATTAGAAAAAAATATGTAACATATTTTGCCCTTTCCCCCTCCTACCCACCAAAAATGGCGCTCGAAAATCGATTTTTTCAAACTTCCGAACCCCGTTTTACCCCTTAAACATCCGAGTAGGCAAAAATAATTTGGTTGGTTTTCTTCTCGTCATAAAACAAAGCTATATGCCAAATTTCAATTATCTATCTTCAATAGTTTAGGAGAAACACCAAAACCCCTTTTTCACGGAGATTATGATATATTAAAAAAATTAGACTTCATTAACGAATATCGCGACCATATTGCCATGTTAAACTTCTTATGCATATAATGATTTTTATTTAAAGGCCAAGATCCTAATAAACTTATTTGCACAAAGTATAAAGTTTTTTTGCACTATTAAATTTTATATATTCTTTTAAAGATATGCACACTGTAGTGTACAAGGGTAGTTAAAGAGTTAAAAGTATTAATATAGGGTGCCTGATTACAAGTAATGTAAGGGTAAGGTGTATTATCCAAAGCAATGCAAGGGTAAGCGGTTTGATATATTACCAGGTAATATACATAGTAATACCCACATATTACCAAGGTTTTGCTGGGTTCACACATTCAACTACTACTGGCATTGTGGTTTAATGCTTTGTCGTTTGGTTTTCAAAATGCTGAACAAAAACAAGCAACTGCCACTGCTGTTATCACCGCCATTTTAGGTGATAATATAAGTATCAAAGAATTTTTTGTTAAATATTTTTCTCGTTATTTCAGCTTCTATTACTGCCACTAAAACTAAATAATTCTTTGTTTTTGGATGATGTTGTATTTTTTTTTATTATTGTAAATAAAATGATACAAAATGTGGTGTCCAACATGAGGGGCAACGACAAACTACTCAAAAATTCTACCAGTTGTTACTATTATTATAGGCTACGTTTCTATCAGATATAAACCCTTTGCCAAAATATCCAACTAGGTTGGATGACATGGTTTAACAAAATTCATGTATAAGATATAGCATTTGGTACACATATGTCAGAGAATATATTTATATGTGTATGGTTTAAAAAACCAACCAGAGCATATATAAATACTTTGCCAAAATTTACTATATTCTTTTGCCTCTTTTTGTCTGTTACTTTCACAAATGCATTTTGATGCAATCCTTTAAATGCCCTGCATCTATGAAAGTATTTTTTATATGTCCTTCCTAAATATTACAATAGGGAAAGCTGTCAACAATAACGTGAAATGTGGTTGTGTTCAATTGGCCATAGTAAACCCAAATCAAACTCAAATCTCACAAAAAAATAGTAAAAAAATTATATTTTTCTGACCAACATGAAAATGCCATCTCATGAAAATGTTGTATTTAAACTTAAAATCAGGGATGGAAAGAAAGCTCGAGCGAGCCAAAAATATATACATTTTTTTAAAAAGCTCGGAAGCCAAAATTAAAAGATCTGCTCAAATGAAAAAAGCTCGTAACTAAAAAAAAATAAAGAGCTTATAAAAATAAAAAGGCTCGTTTACAAAACTGAATAGAATTTTTTAAATCGAACAGCTCGTATAAAAAAAATTTAATAGAGCTTCTTTTATCGAGCAGCTCTTTAAGTATCATTCCATATAAAATGGATACAAAAATGGAAGATTTTGGACATGACTGACCCCTTTCGATTTTTACAAAACTTGGTACATACATTCTGCTAAGCGTCACGATATTAAATGCAAAATTTTTTTCCCAAATTCATTTTGTTATGCGTTCTATCGCTGTTTTAAATTGATTTTTTTTCAGTAAATTTGTGAAAAATACATGATGTTCAAATGATTACAACTTTTGAACGCGTTATCCGTTTGTTATAAAATTTTCACCCAGCAATGCCTATATAATCTACTATCAAAATAAATTGCAAAAATAAAATGTGTGGTGGAAAAAGGATAATGCAATTGAAAAATATCCTTAATTTGCAAATATCTCAAAAAACCCACCTTTAATTTTCTTTAAATTATTGAAGCAGATAACTCAATATTTCAGCTACAGACTGTGAAAATTTCAAATTGGAACGCCAATGGGTTCAAATGAAAAACGCTAGTTTTTAACAAAGTTTTTTAAATTTTCACAAATAAACATAACACTGCATGACACAATCTTGACTTTTAAAAATTAATAGAGCTCTGACCATCAATTATATATGTTTTGGACATGTTGATTACAATTACCGCTTTAAAGTTTAGCGGTTTTCCATTTATACAAAAATTTTCAAATGCAATCAATATAAATTTTTTGTGGTGAAATGTAGGCACATGAACTATATTCATATTTAGGCTTAAAATCTGATGCATAAAACTTGATATTAAAACTACTGTTCGCGTTTTATATGGATTTTTGCGGTTTTTAAGGTTTTAGCCAATTGAAATCGGCCTTAATAAATGATATTGCTTAGTAAAGAGGCAATTAAAAGGAAATATTTCAACAAAAAAAAATGTATTCATCTGTAGCGGCCTATACGTTAAAATCGCGACTTTTGAAAAATTTTGTATGCCAGCATAGCTTTCCAAGTTATCCCCATAGTCCAACTTTTAGTATAATATGGGGTGACCTCTAAAAACTGTTTTTTCAAAATTTCAAGCAAAACTAAGTGTCTTTAGTGCGATACTAACCTTTGACTTGAAAAAATTGTCAATATTTGAAAAAATTGCCCAAATAGTCAAAATTTAAAAAAAAAATGTCAAAAATTAGACAAATTCGCCAAAATTGCAAAATATCGAAAAAATTTTAAAAAAATCGTCTTGAAAAAAATGTCAATATGTGAAAAAATTACCAAAATCGTCAAAATTTCAAAAAGTCGTCAAAAATTGGAAAAAATCGGAAAATTTTTAAAAAATCCCCAAATTGAAAAATTTTTTAAAAATTACAAAAATTTCAAAAAGTCGTCAAAAATTAGAAATATTTTTAAACAAAATTGTTAATGAAAACCACTTATATAAGTAATTTTTGTTAAAAAAAGAACACTATTTCAGTACAAATGCAGTCTGTGTAGTGAGAATTCAAAGTAAAAATATCAGAATGTTGAACATTTGATTTCACATAAATTACTCGCAGCACTGCCAAATGAATTGCATGATTCCAGCAGAAAGCACCTACTACTGGACTGTCGGAAACAAACCGTTTCATCACACTTGGCCCATTAGATATGGTGGCCACAATGTTATTTTCCAAAGACAAATAAAACTCTTGTAGTCTTATTTCTACAATTCTACTTATTTCATCAGCATTACATCTTCCTGATATATGTATAAACCAACCCCAGATTATAAATTAAATTTAAAGTCGACTTTATTTTTAATCAAACGGTTTTGTTCATTTTGTGTATGAAAACCTTACAAAAATATTTATATTTTCAAATATTTTGATTGGTTGAAAATAAATTAACCAATCAGAATGCTCCAAAAATAAAACAAGTCAAGGTATACTGCCACCCAATATTTTAACTAAAGTCGACTTTACCTAAATTATACATTTGAAAAATTTAGATAGTAAGGGCGATTATTTGTAAGAAACAAATCTTTTTTTCATATTTCTTTTAAACATTTTACCAAGTTTTTAGGCTTTACTACTTAAATTTTGAATAAGTTATGCGAAAAATCTTTATTAGTTGAAATGCTCCTAATTACTTGGCAAAGATTTTATTTGTGTGTCAAATAAATGTATTCCCTTTTAAAAGATTTTAACAATGACATTTTTGTTTTGGTATTTAAAATGTTTTTTATGACTAAAATTAAAAAATCCTATTCGAAACAAAAACAATTTAAAAAATTTTATATTTTTAAAATTTCCCGTTTTCCCGGGAAAAATATATAATTTTCCCGGGAATTCCCGGCAAACTTTTCCCGGGATTTCCCGGGAATTCCCGCCCGGGAATTCCCGAACCCCAAACCCTAGTCATTTGTGAAAAAATTAAGACGAAGCTCGCTTAAATAAAACTTAAGTCGTCCATATCTCGAAAACTAAAAGAGCTAGGGGAGAAATGTTTCCACCACAGGACAAAACCCACCTCCAATACCCCGATTCCGAAACTAAATTTTGACTTGCATTGCTAGATTTTAAAATCCCGTTTTTCTCGAAAACTAAGCTTCGTAGAGAGAAAAGGGCTTTTATTTGGTATATCGCCCTTATCTCGAAACTGAATGAGTTAAACCAAAACGGACAACGGTTCTGAAACGGGGAAGTCATAGTGAGTCATCTGTGGAAAAATAAGTGCGAAAATCGCTTAAATAAAATTTTAATCGTCCATATCTTCCAAACTAGAAGAACTAGAGGAAAAACGACTACATTAAAGGTCAAAAACTAAATAGCGAAACTAAATTTAGACTTTCATTGCTAGATCGCGTTTTTCCCGTAGAGAAAAATAAATGCGAGAAATATTTTCTAATTCTGACGATTTTCAAAATTTAAAATTTTTGACAGTTTTGGCATTTTTGGAAAGTTTTTTTGTTTTTTAAATTTTGACGATTTTTTCTAAATTTTAACTACCCGAGTAAAAAAAGTTAGATGTTATCAAATACAAACATATCTTTTTTAAATATAGCCTAAAATACAATTTGATCCGAAAAATGGTGGATCGTTTTGTATTAATTTAGATCCTCCTTAGATCCAAGGTGCGTTCTGAAAAATGGGTCAATCTAATTATATAAAATTAGATTTAATACAAAAAGTTACATTTGATTTGAAACCATTAGACAAAAATAATTCATTCAGAGATCTCACAGATTGCATTAAATGGTCCATTCTATTGGAATTACTTTTTGATTATCATTATGTAACATCCAATTTTATATGATTAGATAAACTAATTTTTCGGATCGTATTAGATCCAAGGTGTATCTAAATTAATGCAGTACGAGCCACCATTTTTCGGATAAAATTTTATTTTGGCCAGCATCAAAAAAAGATATGATTGTATGTTGTACCTCATTAATTTTTTTAATATGGTAACCCAGCAAAAATATTAAGGAGTACTTCAAAAAGAATGACTATTTTATCTACATCCAATAAAATAATATACAAAAATAAAATAAAACAAATACAACAACAAATAGCGACATGACGCACAAGCATAGTTTTCTACTGAAAAATTGTTAAATTTACAGCAGTAACGGATCTTTCCTATGACACGCACGTGTTAAATTCATTGATGGAAATGCCAAATTTGAACTAATTTTATTTTTATTTTTTCTGGAGCTGTTAGTAGTTCAAAATTTGGCATTTCCATCAATGAATTTAACACGTGCGTGTCATAGGAAAGATCCGATACTGCTGTAAATTTAACAATTTTTCAGTAGAAAACTATGCTTGTGCGTCATGTCGCTATGTGTTGTTGTATTTGTTTTATTTTTGCATTATCTTATTTTTAATGTAGAGAAAAAAGTCATGCAATAAAATGTGGATGTTCTCTTTTTGCAGGGAAACTAAACTTATGACTATTTTTCAAATTTTGGCGATTTTTTCGAATTTTTGAAGATTTTTGTCAATTTTGAAATTTTTTTTAAATTTTGCCGATTTTTTAAATTTTTTGACGAATTTTAAAATTTTGACGATTTTTTATCCAATTTTTCTGATTTTTTCCAATTTTGGAAATTTTTTCAAATTTTGACGTTTTTTTCAATTTTGGGGATTTTTTCGAATTTTTGTCGATTTTTTTAAATTTTTGAAGATTTTTCAAATTTTGACGCTTTTTTTTTTAATTTTTGTGATTTTTTCCAATTTTGGAAATATTTTTTAATTTTGGCGATTTTTCCGAATTTTTGAAGATTTTTTAAAATTTTGACGATTTTTCAAATTTTAACGATTTTTTTTCCAATTTTTGTGATTTTTCCAATTTTGGAAATTTTTTCAAATTTTGACGATTTTTTCAATTTTGGCGATTTTTTCGAATTTTTAACGATTTTTTTCAATTTTGGCAATTTTTGTCAATTTTGCAGATTTTTAAAAATTTTTGACGATTTTTTGTGATTTTTTTAAATTTAGTCTGTTTTTTTTAAATTTTGACAGTTTTTTTTAAATCATGCGATTTTTTTAAATTTTAACGATTTTTTTAAAATTCGTCGATTTTATATATTTGTCAATTTTTTTAAAATTTTTGGCGATTTTTTATCCATTTTTGCAATTTTTATCGATTTTGTTTTAAATATTGGCGATTTTCGACAATATTAGCGATTTTTTTCTAATGTTAGCTATTTTTTAATGCGTGTGCGTTACGAACCCTGCACCATACTTTGTATAATATTTGGGTATTTTAGTCCCTTATGTACTTACCCGAGTAAAAAAAATTGATCTCACGCAATATCTAATCATATCCAATTTGATATTGTTTAAGATCTGCTCTAATATCTAGCTGGTCCAATTAGATCTCAAAATTGGGTGTATCCAATCATATCGTATTAGATCCCATTGTATATATGGGGATAAACTAAGATCAAGTTATATCTCAAAATTGGGAGGTCCAATGATATCTTTGGGGATAAACCTAGATCTGTTTTGATCCGATAATTGGCGGATCCAGCTATATATTTGGGGATATTTTTAGATCTAATTTGATCCGAAAAATGGCGGATCCAATTAGATCCAGCTATATATTTGTGGATAAACTTATATCTAATTTGATCTCAATTTTGGCAGATCGAATTAGATCCAGCAATATATTTGTGGATTAACTTAGATCTAATTTGATCCGAAAAAGTGGCAGATCGAATTAGATCTAGCAATATATTTGGGGATAAACTTAGATCTAATTTGATCCGAAAAATGGCACATCGAATTAGATCCAGCAATATATTTGTGGATAAACTTGGATCTAAACTTATCAGAAAAATGGCAGATCGAATTAGATCCAGCAATATATATGGGTATAAACTTGGATCTAAATTTATACGAAAAAGTAGATGTAGGTATATGTGACCTTCTCCGAGAAAAGGGACCTAGTGTGTCAAAAAACTGGTTTGGACTTAAGAGTATATTCTGGTACCTAAAAGTGTGTAGAATAAGATGAAATGAGTTGAGGCACCTAACCATACCAAATCGCATCTCCCAACTGAAGGTGTGTTTAAAGTGATAATGCGTTATGAAACTTTAAATGCGTTCTTCTCAAAACTTAATTTTCACACACTAGGTCCCTTTTCTCGGAGAAAAGGGACATATATATTTTAGGATTAAGTTGTATCTAACTTTATCTGGAAAACGGCAGATCGAATAAGATCTAGGATTATATTTGGGGATTACGTAAGATCTAAATTTATGAAAAAAATAACAGATGAAATTAGATCCAGTAATATATTTCGGGATTGCGTAAGATCTTAACTTTTTCAATAAGTTGCAGATCGAATTGAATCCAGTGATATATTTAGTGATTTGGTAAAATCTTAATTTTTCGCATAAATTGCAGATCGAATTAGATCCAGCAATTTATTTAGGTATTAAAATGGCAGATAGAATTAGAAACAGCAATATATTTGGGGATTGACATCTAAAACTATCCATAAAAATGACAGATAAAATTAGATGCCGCATTATATTTGGTACTACGTAAGATCTCCATTTATTTGGGATTAAATAAGATGCGACTGCGTGGCAGTTAGCAATGCCAAAAAAAAGACATCAAATACGATCACCAAAAATGCATGTACATAAACGCATAGCTTTAGATGATGGTCCCTCTACAAGCAACAACACTTTTTCAGTACTTGATCAAATCAATGATGATAATGTAATCAACAATAGTGAAAATAATGAAAAAGAAAATAATAGTGATGAAGATAATAAAAAATCGGAACCTAAACCTCCTCCCATCATGATTCCTAATGTTTCTGATATTAAAACCATGGTGAATAATTTTTCAAAAGTAATTAATCCAAATGAATTTTCCTATAAATCAATGAGGGATGGCAATGTAAGAGTAATGGTAAAATCAATTGACTCATATCGAGCATTGGTTATGTATTTAGATGATAAATGTATTAATTTTCATACATATCAACTAAAACAAGAAAGGGCATACAGGGTAGTCGTCAAAAATTTACACTTTTCCACCCCAACTGCTTTGCTTAAGGATGAAATTGAAAAAAGAGGCCACAAAGTCAGAAATATTATTAATGTAAAAAGTAGAGTTTCAAAAGAACCACTGTCAATGTTCTTTGTCGATCTTGAGCCAAACAAAAATAACATGGAAATATATAATATTAGAAATTTATATAACGCAGTAGTTAAAATAGAAGCTCCATTAAAATCAGATGACATTGTTCAATGCTTTAGGTGTCAACAATTAGGCCATACCAAGGCATATTGTAGGAACCGTTACAAATGCGTTAAATGTGGTTTAAGCCATTCGACAACCCTATGTACAAACCAACTAATGTACCCCCTCAATGTTCAAATTGTTTGAAGGAACACACTGCCAGTTACAAAGGTTGTAAAATTTACAAAGAATTGTTGCAAAGAAAAAATCTTCCTAGAAGACAGTCAACCAGTAATAACGAACATCCAGAGTTTAATGTGAATAGTTCTCATTTTCCAAACATTAATAGTCGCTCTTCATTTCTCAATAATAAAAATGACAAGAACTATAATTCAACACAGTTTTCGTATGCTGATGCTGTTAGGAATAATAACAATCAACAAGGAGATACAAATACCCTTCAAAGAATCGCAACGATTTTAAGTCATTTAGTAAATATGATGAATATTCTAATTACTAAATTATGCATCTAAATCTCCGAATAGCAATATGGAACGCCAATGGGCTCTCCAATCATACACGAGAAATAGAATTATTTTTAAAAATACATTACATTGATATAATCTTAATATCCGAAACACACTTTACAGATAAATCCTATTTTTGTATAAATGGCTATGATACGATAAGCGCTAATCATCCGGACAATAGAGCTCATGCTGGATCATGTATACTAATAAAAAAATAATATAAAATACGAAGTATTATCTCCATTTCAAAAACCAAATATACAAGTGGCGATTGTAAAGATAAAATCCAATGATGGTGACTTTGTTCTGTCTTCTATATACTTTCCTCCGAGGCACAAATTAGTACTTAATGATTACGAACAATTTTTCAAATCACTGGGTCATAAATTCATTGTAGGGGGTGACTATAACGAGAAACATCCGTGGTGGGGCTCTAGACTGTCAAACCCAAAAGGAAACGAACTTTATAAGTGTGTAAAGAAAAACAATTATGCAACATTATCTACAGGTACACCAACGTACTGGCCAACAGATCCCAGAAGGCTGCCTGACGTTTTGGATTTCGCTGTCTATTCTGGGATTTCAAACCACTGTCTAGAAATACATTACTGTAATGAATTGAGTTCCGATCACACACCGCTTATAATTAATTTTAGTACAACAGCTAATATTAAAACACCTAATCACCATATTCTGACATCACATTCTGATATAAAAAGCTTTCAATCTTGGCTTGATCAAAATTTAAACTTAAATATAAGAATAAAAACCGGAAATGAAGTTGATGAAGCAGTAGAAAGTTTTACTACACTTATACATGAAGCAGGCTATTTGTCTACGCCTATGCACAACATTATTAAAACCAACCAATTAAAAATTTCGACGGAAATAAGAGAGCTTATTAAACAAAAGAGAAGGTTGAGAAAAAGGTGGCAGCAAAATAGAAATCCAGGTGATAGAAGATTATTTAACAAAGCATGTAAAGATCTCAAAGACTTTCTTAACCAACAAAGAAATCAGTCAACAGCAAAATTTATTGATGAAATAAACAACTCTAAGTACGATGAGCATCTTTTGTGGAAAGCAACTAAAATTTTAAAAAGGCCAACTAGGCGCAATATTTGTGTCAAAAATACGGACGGATCTTGGTGTCGTTCGGACAATGATTTATCTGAAGCATTTGCTAAACATTTAGAGAATATATTTCAACCTTTAGAACTTAACACTATTGCTGATCAGGAAGAAATTTGTAATTTTTTGGAATCACCGTGTCAAATGGACTTTCCTATAAGACATATTACACCTAATTAAGTCAAAACTGAAATTAAATTATTGAACGCCAAAAAGTCTCCCGGTTATGACTTAATAAGCGGAAATGTTGTTAAAAATCTTACTAGAAAAAGCATAATATTTTTAACTCTTATATACAACTCAATATTAAGACTTAATCATTTTCCATCACAGTGGAAATGCACCGAAATTATAATGATCCCAAAACCAAACAAACCTGAAAAGCAGTTGTCGTCATATAGGCCGATAAGTCTACTAGCAACATTTTCCAAAATATTTGAAAAACTATTTCTAAAGAGACTACAACCATTACTAGATGTATACAATATAATTCCAGACCACCAGTTTGGTTTTAGGCACAAACATGGAACGCCAGAGCAGTGTCATCGCCACGTGAGTGTTATAACAGAATGTCTTGAGAAAAAACATTATTGTTCTGCGGTTTTTCTGGACGTACAGCAAGCCTTTGATAGAGTATGGCATCAAGGTTTACTATACAAAATCAAAAAAACGTTACCTGCACCGTACTTTTTATTTTTCAAAAATTATCTAACTAGTCGACATTTCTACATCAAAAGTAGAGATGAGAGGTCAAATATCTTCCAAATCAATGCTGGAATTCCACAGGGTAGCGTACTCGGTCCAGTATTATACACAATATATACAGCTGATATGCCAACAACCGCGAATACTATGGTAGCCACTTACGCGGACGATACGGCTATTATTGCTACCAGTGACTCAGAAACCGAAGCATCTTTATTTGTTCAAAATGCACTCAATTTGTTAGAAAAATGGTTCTTAAAATGGAATATTAAAGTGAATTCAGAAAAATTAACCCATACTACATTTACGTTAAGACGAAAAGACTGCCCTGCTGTTACCATTTATCAAGAAGAAATACCTAGAAGAGAAACAGTCAAATATTTGGGAATGACATGGAAACCGCACATCAAAGCAAAGCATGAACATCTAAAATTAAAATGCAAGAAACTTTATTGGCTACTAGGACCAAGATCCCAACTCAATTTAAATAACAAATTGCGCATCTACAAAGCTATACTAAAACCGGTTTGGACCTATGGTATACAAATATGGGGTACTGCAAGCAAATCCAATACAGATATCTTTGAAAGGTTCCAATCCAAAACACTTAGGTTAATTACGAATGCACCCTGGTTTATAACCAATAAACATATCCGTCTTGATTTGAAGATGTCAACGGTAAAGCAAGAAATTCAAGCGTACAGTGAAAAATATCTGCAGAGACTGAGTGATCATACTAACCCTTTGGCTATATCGCTCCTTGATGACAGTAATGAAACAAGGCGTTTAAAACGAACTCATATACTGGACTTGCCGTTCATAAACTAATTTTGTTATTATGAAAGATAAATATACATATATATTATGGGTCATATGCACAATCACTTTTTAAATTTCTAAATGGTTTATAAAAAAAATTTTTCATACAAAATTCATTCTATAAACGTGTTATAAGATTTTCAAATTATAATGCATAAGCATTTATATATATCTATTACATTAATATTATCGCTTTTGTATATATATATTTCACCCTATAACCATTTATTTTATTTAAAATTGTAAATATGTATATATATTATAGAAAAATTATAAAATGACTGATAGTTTATTGTATAAAGTTACCCAGCAAAACTTTCTATTACCTGGTAATAAGGTTTGTACGAAGAAATTAAGGTATGTAACCTCTTACTTTGCTATTCCAACAGATATTATTTTAACAAGGGCATGTCATTGGAGGTATGTACTTTCCAAAAGAGGGCTAGGTAACAACATAAGAACATGTTACTTTAATGTTACATGTTAGGAGTTACGTAACGACTTACATAAACGATACTGAGCACAATACTACTTACATAACAGCTTAAAGTAAGGCCAAAAAAACGTGTTACAAACAGGTTTGAAATAACACATTAAAATTATGCGCTTACTTACTGTATAAAAATATATACTTACTTCTTACAAAAAAAATTAAAATATCGTGTTGGTTTTTTATAAATGCTAAAACGAAGCATATTCATATTTAATTAATATTTACTCAGATTAATATAAAGTTAACAAAAAATATTTCAGTCAATATGTATAAAACATATAAATTATTTGTATCGAATATTTTAAATAGAAAATAACACTCATGTATCGCATTACAAATAACTCCTTATTTTGAGGTATTTGAATACACCATCGGTAATAAGTGGCTATTTCTATTAAGTGATCACGTATCACATTAAAAGTAACTCCTTATTTTACGGTTTTAAAATATCCCATCTGTAATAAGTCGCTGCTATTATTTAGAACACGTGTTGTGTATTACAAGTAACTCTTTTCTTTGAGGTGTTTAAATATATCATTGGTAATAAGTTGCTATTACTACCCAGTAGTTATGCAGCACATTATATGTAAGACATTACATTTTAGTTATGAAATAATGCAATGGTAAGGGGTATGGTATTACCAGGTAATGTGTTCTGTAATACCAACATATTACCAAGGTTTTGCTGGGTATGTAAGTAATTCAATGGAATTACATAGCACATGTTAAGTAATATATAGTTAGCAAATTTGCTTATTGTCCTCGGACAGATTGTAAATAAAGAACCATTAAAAAAAAAATAAGATCCCAGACATATATTGCCAACTGTTCAAAAAATAATACACTGGCAGAGCACTGATTTTATAAAAATTAAAATATTTTGTTAAAATAAGGTTTAAACTCAGAAGGTCTCGAGTTCAATAGGCATTTTTTTTTACAAAATGAATTTCTTTTTATAAAATTAAAATTTTTTTTTCTATAAATTTTTTTATAAAATTATATATTTATTTTTTTATTTTTATTTTTAATCTTTGAATAAAATAATTTTATTTACATTTTTTTAACGCTCTACACCATTTCAATTGTATTAATTGTTTTTAAGATTTATTAATTTTATTTCAGAAATAATCAATTGAATTTCAGTTTTATCAATTGTATTTCAGAACTTATCAATTATTTTTAGAACTAGTCAATTGAAGTTCAGTTTTATCAATTCTGTTTCAGAAATTATTAATTGTATTACCGAAATCATCAAACTGTATTTCAGAAATTATGAAATGTAATTTAGAAATTTTTCTCTATTAACTATGATAAACAATCAACAAGTTTTGAAATAGATTTGATTATTTCTGAAATACAATTAATAATTTCTGAAATACATTTAAAATTTGTGAAATGCAATTAATAGCTTCTGAAATACAGTTAATATTGTAGTTGAGTTGCCATTTATGGCCATATATTGTGTAAATGGCACCATATATGACAATATACTGTTTAAATGGCACCATATATGGTATGTTCCCTATTAAAAAAAATAATATGGAGCTTTATATGGTAATATATAACTTAGAGTCATCCATGTACCATTTGATCCGAAAAATGGCCCGATAAAATTGTATCAGTTGTTTATCAGTTTTTAACATATTGTATCAGTTTAGATCTGACCTGATTAAATTATGTGTTAATCAGATGAAATTGTATCTGATTTTTGACCTGATAAAATTTTATTGGTTTATATCACATGGTATCAGTTTAGGTCCAAATAGATATATTTGTATACAAAATTATATAGTTATATCCCAATTTTGACCTGATATCAGTTTAAAACTTTGATACAATTGTATAAGGTAAATGTCGGATACAATTATATTTTATTTATATAAAATTGAACCAATTACGATCAAACCTGACACTATTACATATAAACCGATAAAATTGTATCAGGTCAAAAATCGGATACAATTTCATCTGATTAACACATAATTTAATCAGGTCAGACCTAAACTGATACAATTAGATAAAAATTTATAAACAATTGATAAAAATATATCGGGCCATTCTTCGGATGAAACTGTATATTTATACAGATATAACTTAATCACATATATGACTATATGTAACTATTTTTATTCGGGTTGTTTAAATGATACGATATATCAAAGTATATGGTACTATATATGGTAGCATATATTATCATATCTGAAACTGTATTAAAAATGTTGTTCATGAGGTCCCATATATGAACATATATTGTTGAAATGGCACCACCCGAGTAAAAAAAATTGATCTCGCGCAATATCTAATTATATCCAATTTGATATTGTTTAAGATCTGCTGTAATATCTAGCTGATCCAATTAGATCTCAAAATTGGGTGTATCCAATCATATCGTATTAGATCCCATTGTATATATGGGGATAAACTAAGATGAAGTTATATCTCAAAATTGGGAGGTCCAGTGATATCTTTGGGGATAAATCTAGATCTATTTTGATCCGAAAATTGGCGGATCCAGCTATATATTTGCGGATATTTTTAGATCTAATTTGATCCGAAAAATGGCGGATCCAATTAGATCCAGCTATATATTTGGGGATAAACTTAGATCTAATTTGATCTCAATTTTGGCAGATCAAATTAGATCCGGCAATATATTTGTGGATAAACGTATATCTAATTTGATCCGAAAAAGTGGCAGATCGAATTAGATCTAGCTATATATTTGGGGATAAACTTAGATCTAATTTGATCCGAAAAATGGCAAATCGAATTAGATCCAGCAATATATTTGGGGATAAACTTGGATCTAAATTTATCAGAAAAATGGCAGATCGAATTAGATCCAGCAATTTATTTCGGTATTAATATGGCAGATCGAATTAGAAACAGCAATATATTTGGGGATTGACATCTAAAAGTATCAATAAAAATGACAGATAAAATTAGATGCCGCATTATATTTGGGTACTACGTAAGATCTCCATTTATTTGGGATTAAATAAGATCCCAGACATATATTGCCAACTGTTCAAAAAATAATAGACTGGCAGAGCACTGATTGTATAAAAATTACAATATTTTGTTAAAATGAGGTTTAAACTCAGAAGGTAACGAGTTCAATATGCATTTCTTTTACAAAATGAATTTCTTTTTATAAAATTAAAATTTTTTTTTCCATAAATTTTTTTATAAAATTATATATTTATTTTTTTATTAAATTGAAATCTTTGAATAAAATAATTTTATTTACATCTTTTTGACGCTCTACACCATTTCCAATTGTATTAATTGTTTTAAGATTTATCAATTGTATTTCAGAAATAATCAATTGAATTTCAGTTTTATCAATTGTGTTTCAGAACTCATCAATTATTTTTCACATTTATGAATTGTATTTCAGAACTAGTCAATTGAAGTTCAGTTTTATCAATTGTGTTTCAGAAATTATTAATTGTATTTCCGAAATTCACAACTGTATTTCAGAAATTATCAAACTGTATTTCAGAAATTATCAATCGTGTTTCCGAAATTATGAAATGTATTTGAGAAATTTTTCTCTATTAGCTATGAAATTCTGAAATAGATTTCATTATTTCTGGACACAACTAAATAAATAAATAATTAAATTTGCGTAATATTGTAGTTTCTGAAGTGCAAATAATATTTTGTGATATACAATTAAAATTTTCTAAAATACATTTAATAATTTCTGGAATACTTTTTTCGATGCTTATAAGTTAGCTCGAAATGCTTTTATCATTCATTTAATTTGTAGCTATCACACATCTATAACAAGTCTCGTTAGATTAGAGTGTAGAGGTCTTGGCTGACAATCTGGTGGACTGGGTTAAATTTCATGTTTTTAAAAGCAAATATTAAAAAAGTTTTCTCAATTTTTTGAAAAATGCTTTTTGAAATCTATTTTTTTGCCAAGATAGTTAATGCAACGTTCTGCCAACGCATAACCGACCATCGCCAACGGTTTGCCAGCATTGTGCCGATTATATTTTTCTGTCTGGGATGTTAAACTTAAACCTATTGTATATTAACATTAATTAACACTATATTTTTATTTTTAGGAAATACATTTTTATTTTATTATAAGTTAACATTAAATTAAATTTTAGATAATGGCACCAATTTGTAGTTGTAATTATTATATATTAAATCGTATATTCATAAACATTCTATACAGTTAGACGAGGTTTATGGAACTATTTAACTTTATAAAGTGTTTATAAATTATAACTTAAATGTACAAATATATATGTTAAATGTACGTGAACAAATTGTTGATATGGACCCACAAATTGTATCTCAACTGATATTGGAATTATTGTACCATTACCATACATCAATATATATTGAATGATATACATATATTACAATATATGACACTGTATTATAAATATTGTTAATGAAGTAACATATCTGATAATATTTTTTATAGCGCCATACAGTTTTACATTATTCAAATTAAACCATATATGGAATTGTGTTCAAAATGTTGATGTGGTGCAATATATGACAATATATTGTTTAAATGATACCATATATGTCTATATATTAATATTGTTTAAAAAATGTCGTTCATCAGGTACCATATATAAGCATATATTGTTGAAATGGCACCATATATGACAATATATGGTTTAAATGGCACCATATATGGTAATATATTGCTTAAATAACACCATATATAAATATATATGGCACTATATATGGTAGCATATATTATCATATGTGGAACTGTATTAAAAATATTGTTCATGAGGTACCATATATGGGCATATATTGTTGAAATTGCACCATATATAATATATGGTTTAAATGGTACCATATATGATAATATATGGTTTGAATGGCACCATATATGATAATATATGGTTTGAATGGCACCATATATGATAATATATAGCTTAAATAACACCATATATAAATATATATCGCACTATATATAGTACCATATATTATCATATATGGAACTGAATTAAAGATTTGGTTTATGAGGTACCATATATGACCATATATTGTTTAAATGGCACCATATATGATAATATCTAGTTTAACTGTCACCATATATAATTATATATTGTTTAAATGATACCATATATAATTATATATTGCTAAAATGCCACCATATATATTCAGATATAGTTCTATATATAACTATATATGCAATAAGATCAACCATGTTATGTAATATATAATTATATATGCCATATCTAATATTATGAAGGCCGATATCTAATTAGATGAAATTATATATGGCATAATATAAGGAAAATTTTTCGGAAAAAACCTCATATATAATTATATATGGATATACATAACCACATGTCTAATTATATATTGTAATATATGCCACATATGATTATATATAATTTTTTTTACTCGGGCATCTATGATAATATATGGTTTAAATGGCACCATATATAGTAATATATTACTTAAATAATACCATGTATAAATATATATGGCACTATATATAGTATCATATATTATCATATCTGGAACTGTATTAAAAATTTTGATCATGAGGTACCATATATGGTCATATATTGTTTAAATGGCGCCATATATAATAATATATGGTTTAAATGGTACCATATATGATAATATATGGTTTGAATGGCACCATATATGATAATATATGGTTTGAATGTCACCGTATATGATAATATATTGCTTAAATAGCACCATATATAAATATATATCGCACTATATATAGTACCATATATTATCATATCTGGAACTTAATTAAAGATTTTGTTAATGAGGTACCATATATGACCATATATTGTTTAAATGGCACCATATATGATAATATCTAGTTTAACTGTCACCATATATAATTATATATTTTTTAAATGATACCATGTATAATTATATATTGCTAAAATGCCACCATATATATTAAGATATAGTTCTATATATAACTATATATGCAATAAGATCAACCATGTCATGTAATATATAATTATATATGCCATATCTAATATTATGAAGGCCGATATCTAATTAGATGAAATTTTATATGGCATAATATAAGGAAAAATTTTGTGAAAAAACGTCATATATAATTATATATGGATATACATAACGACATGTATAATTATATATTGTAATATATGCCATATATGATTATATATAATTTTTTTTACTCGGGTAGTTAACAACTTTTAACATTTCTTTTGAAATTCTATTGGAAATGCTGTATTTAATATCTAAATATTTAATTTTATTTTTTTTGTAAACAAGCCAAAAGAGTTTTCAAAATTACTTGAAAAGAGCTAATGTTTTCATAATGCTCGATTTATTTTTTGGAAAAGAGCCTTTTTTGTGAAGCTCTTTTTCATTTTTTGAGCGTAATCATTGAGCTCGCTTGTTTTAAAATATTGAGGAAGCTCTATTTTTTTTTAGCTACTGACATTTCTATATAAGAGCGAGCTAACATTTTTTGGCTCGTTTTAAAAAAAAGAGCGAGCTTTATTTTAGGCTCGGCTCTTTTTTTAAAAAGAGCAAGAGTCCGAACGAGCGAGCTTTTCCATCCCTGCTTAAAATGCATTATATGGCTATAGCAGTTTGGTATCCATACATAGAATAATGTAAATATTGTTACTACACTCATAGAAAAAAGTTTGTAGAAAAGTTAGTAAAACTGTTAGTACTTCAACTTAACAAATTTTTAACTAATTTTTAGTTAAAATTTAATTTTTAGTTAATTATTTTGCTACCTCTACATTACTAACTTTCAAATTTTTTTGCTATTTTTTTTCTGAATTTAGTTACTAATTTTTAACAATAAAATTGCTAACTTGAATTTTAGTTACTAATTTTTAACAAAAGATTTGCTAATTTTACAAATTATTTGTAAACTTTTTTGGAGCCGTTATAAAAAGAATGTTAAGTGACTCATAAAAATTACTGCAATTTTTTAACTCGCCAAAAATAATGCAAAAAGTTTTTAAATAAAGCTAAATTGAAATGGTTGAAAATTTGTCCTACTCATAAAATATCTAAATTATTAAAATTTATGATAAAAGTTTCTATTTATCGTAATACATTAATTTTCAAAGATCAAGGTTTATTGTGGACGAACCATTTTAATATGAAAATTGTGATTAAAAGTATCTCTGGGGAGCAAGTGGAGTTTACGGGGAGAACCCTAATTTTTCCCCCCCAAATATTGTACTTTTTAAGCTTATTTAAAGAATACGATATTTTTAATCGGCCACACCATCTTTCCTGTGGGTGGAGCTTTAGAGGTGAAAATGGAAACTCAAATAAATTCGGAAGTACATATCCGATCAGCAAACAATGAAAATCAAAGAAGGGTCTCTGAAATACATTTTCCCAATCAGAAAAATACAAACGGGAAAGCGGTGGTAAAGCACTTTAACAGGTGGTACAAGTACTGGTAAAAAGTGCTTTCCCATTCCCAAAATGATAACATCATTAGACAAAATAACCGGCTGTTCAAAAGCGCCGGAAAAGCACTGGAGGAACAACATTTTTGAACGTTGCCAAAACGCTGGCAAAACCAATAAATAGGTGGTCTGGAAATATATTTTCCAAAATAAAATTTAAAAAAAGTTGATATGTATTTTTTTGGTCCTGCCGTAATTTGAACCCAGGCAGTCAGATTGGCAGACGATTGCTCTACCCACTGAGCTAACGAGACATATAATATTTGATGGCTAAACACATAAATGAGTGATAATAGCTGGACAGCTACTGGTTGTCCCAAAAGGCTAGTACTGGCAAACAATTTTTTGTAACTAATATGCCAGCGTTGAGAGGGCAAAACAAAAGTTGGTCTTGAAGGAGCTTTCCCACAAACAAAAAATTGATTTTATATAACAAAAAATATTTTAAATTAAAAAAAATCAAAAAAAAAAATTTTTCCTTGCAACCGGATTTGAACTCGGAACCTACTGACTACAAACCGTTTTTAACAAAGCGTCAGCATTTGTATAAAATCATTGGTCTATTTGTGAATTGATTTATATACCACTGGTAGCATTGGCTAGGTAGCACTGGATAACAACTGGTTGCAAACCCTGACATATCACTCTAAGCTAATTATATGCCAGTGGTTTTTTTATGAACCCCCGAAATTTTTGTAAAACAAATACTGGCAAAACGCTTTTTGCAAACGCTGGCAAAGCGTTCCAAATGATTTTTTGTACCACTGGCGATTTCTGACTGGGTTGTTATGGTTAACATATTATTGTCTATAAATATTACCACTTTTACAAAAAATCATTCTTGGGAAATTTTCATTGGCATTGAAATATAATTGGCATTACTTTATCTCAATGTCAATGCCAACAAATTTCATCACCATTCAATGCCAATGAAATATTTTCAATTTGCTTTGATGAAAACAATGGTAATGAAATGTACATATAATTGAAGAAAAAGCATTGTAATTAGGGTTTTTCTTTTCCCGGACTTTTTCATTTCCCGGGACAGCGGGATTTTTTTCTGAATTTCCCGGGATCCCGGGAATTCTCGCTCGTTAGAAAATAAATAAATCCGACGTATGCTGTACTTGAAAAACTCGATTTGTATTAAAACACCGTTCGACAAATTCATCTTTTGGTAGTACCCATGATAAAATCTATTCAATATATTCTAGATCAATTCGTTTAACAGTTTAAAACGCGAATTAATATTTAGGTAATATTTTTATATGGAAGGACGTCTTAATTTTAAAATAAATATATTAACTAAATATTAATTCGCGGGTGGAACGGTTAAATTAATTCATATAGAAAAAGTGAAAGACACGGTTATTTTAATTTCTTCCCTTCTTTCAGGATATATTGGAATTGTTGATGGGTGCAAACTTGTGTCGGACCAGTTTTATAGTCAAAACTAAGATAGATTTTTTGCTTAAGTATTTCATAAATATGGAATCCAAAAATTTCTATTACTAAAGATTTTGTTTCTATGCAGATTTTGAGAATTATGCGTATAGAATTATTTTATAAAAGAGTTTAAAAGTGAGTATTCTTCACACAAATTATTAGGCAAATTCTCTTTTTAAAGATTTTTATAAAAATCGACACTATAATACTATTAAATAATGTTTTATTCATCTTAACACACTAGATATTCTGAAAAATATAATTTAATACGTATGCCTAATTGTTTACTATCAACATGGATTTATGTTGTATGTTAAAAAATAATTATAATATGCATTTAATTAAGTTTTTGATCAGAGTTGAATTCTATAGGAAGCAGCTGGATAAAAATAACATTGTTAGAATTTCGTTGATGTTAGTCTAATTGAGTTGTTTCAATTTGCTTATTTGTTTCAATTCTATTTAAATAGATCATCATCGATTATTAACCCATAAAGGCATAGAATATTGAGGATGGGTTTGTAACAGGACGTGTAAATATGTATTCTATCCTGCTAGCCTTATTGAATTTTTAAAATTTGTATTCTATGTAATTTACTTGTAAAAATTTTATCATATCTTTTTTAATTTGAAAATAATTTAAAAGAAAATCTGATAATATTTGATCTCAAATTGAACGAAAAATATTAATTAAAGTTTTTAACTTTAATTGGTATCTTTTGAATAGAAATTTTTTATGCCACAACTATTTAAAAAGAAATTATTTAATTTGAATAGATGTATTTTAAATTAATATACATATAAAGATTTGCATTATATTTAAAATATACAATTGAAATAAAGGGATATCAGTTGAAATTTAAATAAAATTATTTGAAAAAAAAAACGTCAAAATACTCAATTGAAAATACGAAAATATTACTATTTTTTAATGCCTAGTTTTTTTGGAGGTATTTGGAACTGAGATACGGATGTTGAATTGTTGTATATATTACTTTATTTGCACAAAGATCACCATTTTAATGAAACAATTTTTTTTCTGAATTTCTAGTATTTGTTTGCGGTTTAACTTAATACATTCAACTGATATCTAAAAACAATTTGGCTTAAATAATATTTTTTTTTTGGTTTAAATAATATTTTTTTATACAGTTCAGTTTATGAAATTTTTAATCGCATTTTCTAATTTCAAATACTTCTTATTTAAATTAATTTCAAATCAGTGCTTTAAATTTATTTAGCTTCTAAAATTGTAATATATAGTAGCTAAAACTTCTGTAAAAGAATAAAAAAAATCCCGGGAAATCCCGCACAAAATTCCCGGGATTGCGGGATTGAAAAAAGGGTGGGATTCCCGGGAATAAACTCTAATTGTAATAAAAAGAAAATATAAGAAATACGCGAATTTTTAAATTTTTTTTATAAATTTTTTCTTTTATTAAAACATGAAAACAAATACTTCTTTCATCAATTATAAATGGGCATTTAGGCATTAAACAATGCCAATTGAAAAAATTTTAATTAATTGACACATTCAATAAACTGGTCCCAAGTATGTTTTTAAATACACATTTATTTTTTATTTATTAATTTTCATTTCATTTGCTCCTTTTTTACATTTTTCCAGTCCACTAGTAATCTGCCAAAGTTTTGTTGATTTCAGAAAATTTTAGCAAAAATTTTGTAGATTTAACAGTTTTTTTTTGCTATTTTCATTCTATTATTATTAATCAATTTTTTTTTTGCTGATTTCAGCAAGTTAAATTGTTATTTGCAATTAACATAAATTTAGCTCAAATATTACTAAAATTCTGTAAATTTAACAGTTTTTTTTCTATTTTTATTCTATTATTCAGGAATTTTTTTTGCAAATTTTAGCAGGTTAAATTGTTATTTGCAATTAACAACAATTTAGCTCTGTAAGGCGAGAGGACACACCAGAAGGCAATGCCGTAATCCACTGCGTATTTTCTGTTCCCGCTGTGGTACTGACGGCGTGATGTCCAGAGATTGTCGTTGCACATTACAAATAACCGAAAGTAGACAACCTGTTCCCCGATACTTCCTTCCAATTCACAGCAACGACATTGAAGATCGCGCACTAATCGATACGAGCTCCACACTCCCCCTTATTAGAGCCCAAAATAACCAGAAATCGGCCAGAAATATATCCGGTGTTGAATTCCATAAATCGGAAAAGGTTCCAAGGACATCGTTGGCAGCGACAAAACTGGCCATTCTAGCGAAGCCGAAATTCCCGAGCCTTCCTTCTCGACTTCTTGTGACCCCATCGATAAAACATCACGACCGCTTGAACTCGGCAAAACAATCGTATGTTCCAAATATGCGAAGACCAACGCCCACACTATGCTCTAAACCAAATCCACCTACATGGATATATTCCTGTTCGGCATTCCACCCACATATCGATCCGAAGCTTTGGAGTTCGGTAAAAGGTACCTTCGGGTACTACAGATCGAAAGGTCGAAATTCGCATAGTGCCATTGATTGATAGAGGGATTTTAGTAAAAGAAAAAGAGTGAAAAGGGGAAAAAAAAGTAGAACCACTTGTTTTTTCTTCAAAGTAGGGGGGAATGTAACGTGCCGTTACAAATAACCTACTTATTCATATACCTAATGGAAATGCTGATACCCCTAACCAACAATATATTTTCATTTGGCTAGGCAAATATTCTAATAGTTCTTATTAGGTTAATAAAACATATTACTTATAAGGGAAAAGTTGTATGGCCTAAGGGAGCTTGAATCCAGTTGGAGTTTTATTATACTTCGTCCCGTGGGCGAAGTATACACGAATAAGCCAGCCCGATTAAAGTTCCCGAATTAACCCGACTCACCTGCTTACTATTCTCGTGAGTTATTTAGAAATATTTTACTAATCGTATTTACATCTCCTCGTGTTCCCGAGGTAACCCGAACCCAGTTGGAGTTTTACTATACTTCGTCCTTCGGCGAAGTATACACGAATAAGCCAACAAGGTCGGAGTTACCGAAATAACCCGACTCACCTGCTTACTATTCTCGTGAGTTACTTAGAACTATTTACTAATCGTATTTACCATATTCCCTCGTTTCCCCGAAGTAACCCGACTCACCTGCTTACTATTCTCGTTACTTAGAAATATTTACTAATCGTATTTACACTATTCCCTCGTTTCCCCGAAATAACCCGACTCGCCTGCTTACTATTCTCGTGAGTTATTTAGAAATATTTACTAATCGTATTTGCCATATTCCCTCGTTTCCCGAATTAACCCGACTCACCTGCTTACTATTCTCGTGAGTTACTTAGAACTATTTACTAATCGTAGTTACCATATTCTCTCGTTTCCCAGAGATAACCCGACTCACCTGCTTACTATTCTCGTGAGTTACTTAGAACTATTTACTAATCGTATTTACCATATTCCCTCGTTTCCCCGAAGTACCCGACTCACCTGCTTACTATTCTCGTGAGTTACTTAGAAATATTTACTAATCGTATTTACACTTAGAGTTTGCTAAAAACCGAAAAATTTGAAAACCTCGGTTTCGGTTTTCTAAAATTATAAAAACCGCGGTTTCGGTTATTTTTCGGTTTTCTTGTGATATTAATACAATTGTTTTAAAATAATTAAATATACAAAAGAATTAAATATTTTAATACGTTCAAGATATTTATTGAAATTCGATTGAAAATTACTCAGTTTCTAGATCTTTACGAGAGAATAAAAAAAAAGCACGGAAAAGCGTTATAAATATAATTTTTTTATTCTTTTGTCGGCAACTAAAGCTGTATTTTCAAGAGTTTAAATTTTAGCAAATTGTTTAGAACAATATAAAGTTAAAATTTCACAAATTTCGTGAACTACGAAATAGTATTTTTTTTTAAATACGCTGTGAAAATCTGAACTGAATATATGAAACTCAATATCTCTTAAACTATCTGCCTTTTTGGTGACTTCACTTAACTTATGTTATCCGTAATAACAAAAAATAAAATTAAATCTCTCAAAAATTAATCTTAAATTATTCATAATAGCTCAGAAAATTCTAAATTTTCCAATAATGCTCATAATTCAGGGTCTTTTATGAGTCGTAAAAGTACTCTCGGAAAGAGGCTACATCGGTGAAGAAATACTCCCTCATATAGGTATAATTTTAGAAGGTATTAGGGCTCTTTTATGAGTCTTTTCGGATTCCAATTGCACACTGGAATGCAATCTAGTTAATTATTTTAATTGGTTAAAGTCATTGTTAAAAACCGACTTATTTTTGTCGGTTTTCGGTTTCGGTTTTGAGGCTTTAAAAACCGCGGTTTCGGTTTCGAATAAAACCGAACAGCAAACTCTATTTACACTATTCCCTCGTTTCCCCGAAATAACCCGACTCGCCTGCTTACTATTCTCATAAGTTATTTAGAAATATTTACTAATCGTATTTGCCATATTCCCTCGTTTCCCCGAGATAACCCGACTCACCTGCTTACTATTCTCGTGAGTTACTTAGAAATATTTACTAATCGTATTTACCATATTCCCTCGTTTCCCCGAATTAACCCGACTCACCTGCTTACTATTCTCGTGA